>OY728146.1:816468204-817068204 GCA_963277665.1 Viscum album | reverse complement strand
AGAAGACAAGTGGCTCAAGCCATGTAATATTGGTTACACAACGTGTAGTATGGTTACACGCCGTGTTCCTTGACCCCAGGTACTGACTGTGTAACGACCCTTGTTGTCTGTCTATTTTGTGTAAAACTAGACTACAAGGCATGTAGAAGGATCACACGCCGTGTCCCTTGACTCTTGGTACTGCCTGTGTAAAGGGCCAGTGTCATCCGTTCAAGCTGTGTAAAACCTAACTACACGGCGTGTAGAAGAATCACACATCGTGTTCCTTGACTCTGGGTACTGACCATGTAAACACCCCATGTCCCTCAGCTTTTTAGATAGAAAGAAACTACATGGTGTGTAGAAGGGTCACACGCCATTTCCGAGCACCTGGGGCTCAGTCAGTGGACGCTGGCCGTGTGCCCGTACACTGTCTCTATCCGTGACTGTGTCGCCTGCCTGTGTACCAGTACACGGGGTATCCCGTGTATCTAGCCGGGTCTGGCCGGGGAAGGGAATACATTCTATGTACCCAACTCATGTCCGTGTACTCCTGGAGTACATTCCATGTGGTCTACCAATGAACGCACGCCATGTAGCCCATACTACATAGCGTGTAGTCGGGATTTTTCCAGAAACGCCGTCTTCTTCTTCACGCCACGGCTGAGCCGCCGGATCCTCGATTTCTCATCCATTCATCCCAATACTCTAGGGATTGGTTCGTTTCATCATACGAACATCATAACGGGTGTTTTAGGCTCTTAAATCAGATCATAAACCTCGAACAATCCATCTGAAGAAAAACGCCTGAAAACTCTAATCTCTCGATCTGCTTCGAATCGCCTGCCAAAACCGTCGTCACACCTTCGTGACATTGCTCTGGGGTTGGATCTTCAATCTCGGATCATTGTGCCAACAAACAAATGTGCAACAATATATTTCCTCCAAGAACACATAGAATTCAATGAATAACATGAGGGAGAAAAATAAAAGAATCAAATAAGAGGGATGAACTTTGATCGTTGTTCGTGACGATTCGGGTTTTTCGCCGTTAGATCAAAACCAAACAACCTCAAAATCCCCGCAAAACCTTTCCCGCTAGAACGATCGATCCACGGGATAATCTATTCATGGATTAGTCCGCGTTCATTTCAGAAATAAAAAATGGGTAAGGAAATCAAAAACAAACATCCTACCTGGATCCACAACATTCATTGGCGAAGATCCGGTCGCCGCATCGTCGTCGCTGGTGAAGCCCGTCAAGAACACCGTCGCCGCATTAGGAGGGTTTCTCCAGAGCCTCCAAATTCACCAAGGGTTTTAGTGTTATGGGGTTTGTAACCCTGGACACCTACGCTAGCCTTTATTTAAAAAGGATAAAGATATCCACTGCAACTGATTTAAGAAAAATATTTTAAGTAAAATATTTTATTACGGTTACGTCCAAAACCCAGATTTCACCACCGGCCTGCGCTAGTCGATGTTAGGTCCCTACTAGGGTAAACCCGCTACTCTGAATATAATGGTGCCATTAGATTTTTTATCTAAGCACCCATTCAGGAGTTATTCCACTTTTTCAGGAAAACTGCACGCGCACGTAATTTAATTATTTAATTAAATTCAAACATTTGTTCTGGGCTCACCGGGCCTCGGAACTGCACGTCGTCTCAGAGTCTGGTTTCGAATTAATTCCCATACAATATTAAAATAATGCATGGACAAATCCGAGACATTACATCACACCCACCTTAGGGATTTTACGTCCCCGAAAAGCCAAAGCAAGGACTACTAAAAAAGATGTGGGTACTGCACGTGAATCTGAGCCTCTCTCTCCCATGTGCTCTCCTAGAGATTTCCATGCTGCCACCGGACAAACACTAAGGGAATAGATCACCCACGAAGGATATTCTACTGCCGATCCTTGATCTCCACCGGGTACTCAGCAAAGGTCGCTCCATCATCGATGTCCATCTTGCCCCAGTCGATAACGTGCGATGGATCATGCACGTACCTCCGCAACTGCAACATATGGAATAAGTTGTGTAACCAGTCTATATGAGGAGGTAGAGCCAAGCGATACTCCACCTCACCAACTCTACTCAGAATCTGGATAGGGCTGACAAACCTCAGATATAGATTTCCACCTCATCCAAATCTCCGCAATCCCCATCGAGGTGATACCCGAAGGAACACATGGTCTCCCTCCTCGAACTCCAAGGGCCTCCGGCTCCTGTCGGAATACGACTTTTTCTGACTCTGTGTAGTCTTCATCCGCTCCTGGATGACCTAGACCTTCTCTGTAGTATATCTCACCATCTCTGGGCCTATAAGTGATGACTCTCCTGGTTCAGTCCAGTAAAGCAGTAACCTGCAAGGTCGCCCGTACAGAGCCTCGAATGGTGCCATACAAATAGTGGAATGATAACCGTTGTTATAAGAAAATTACACCAGTGGTAGGTGATCCTCCTAGCTACGACCAAAGTCAAGTATGCAAGCTCGAAGCATATCCTCCAGGACCTGGATGGTCCGCTCTGTCTGACCATCAGTATGGGGATGAAACGCTGTGCTCAAGCGTAACTGAGTGCCAAAAGCTTCCTGCAATCCCTTCCACAACTGGGATGTGAAACGAGCATCATAATCTGAGATGATCATGGATGGCACTCCATGAAGTCAAACTATCTCCTGCACGTAGTGGCGTCCCAAGATCTCTACTGAACTATGCTCTCGTATGGATAGGAAGTGGGACGACTTGGTGATTCAATCAACAATCACCCAGATGGCATCGTGTCCCCAAGACGTACATGGTAAACCTATCACGAAGTCCATGAAAATACAATCCCACTTACGCTATGGAACCTCAAGGGGTTGAGTCAAGCCTGCTGGTACCTGGTTCTCAGCCTTTACTTACTGACAAGTAAGGCACCGAGAAACAATCTCTGCCACACACTTCTTCATTCCTGGCCACCAGAACTAATGTCAGAAGTCCTGATACATCTTTTCCATGCTTAGATTTCACCACCAAAGGGGATGTATGGAACTCTCTCAGAACCTCCTCCTGTAACGTCACTGGTACTACTGTACGCCTTCTGAAAAGAACAACATGCTCTGCACCTTCGGAATATCCATCAGCTGCAAAACCTATGGATATCTGAGCACGTAGTGTCTCACAGCTAGAATCCTCTCACTATGTGTCCCTGACTAATTTTAAGAGTGGAGGGGTGACAACCATAAATTGAAGGTAAGAACCCTCATATCCAAAAACAAAGGATAACTATAAAGAGGCCAGCTACCTCATCGCCTCATCCAGCAACTGTGAACTGGATTTCCTACTGAGAGAATTGGCCCCAACGTTCCCCTTCCCAGGTGTGTAAATGATCTCAATGTCGTAATCCTAGAGGAAATCAAGCCATCGTCTTTGTCTCAAATTTAGATCCTTCTGAGAAAATATATATATGAGACTCTTGTGATCAGAGTAGATGGTAAACCATTCACCCATCAGGTAGTGCCACCACATCTTCAATGCGAAAACTACTGCTGCCAACTCAAGATCATGGGTCGCATAGTTCTGCTCGTGTGGCCTCAACTGATTTGATCCATAGGCAATCACTTCTTTCCTCTGCATCAGGACACAACCAAGACCAGTTCCTAATGCGTCGTAGAACACTACATACTCGACACCCTCCTTCGGTAATCTCAAGATCAGGGCACTCGTCAGACTTTGTCTCAACTGCTGGAAATCCTGTTGGCATCTCCCGGTCCACATGAAGGGATACCCCTTTCAGGTGAAAGCTGTCATGGGTGCTGAAATTATGGAGAAATCAAGAATGAATCTCCGATAGTATCCTACCAACCCAAAGAAGCTCCACACCTCCGTCTTTCTCTAGGGTGGCTCCCATGCTAGTACTACCTTCACCGTGGCTGGGTCTACTTCTACACCATCTACTGAGATAACATGTCCCAGAAAGTGGACCTCATGTATCCAGAATTGGCACTTCGAGATTTTCCCGTACAATTGGTGCTCTCGGAGTGTGTCTAGAACCATCCTTTGGTGTCTTGAGTGCTCCTCCTCGGACACAGAGTACACAAGGATATCATCGATGAAGACCACTACGAACTGATCTAGATAGGGCTAAAAGATCCGGTTTATGAGTCCCATGAACACTGTCGGGGTGTTCGTCACACCGAAGGGCATCACCAAATACTCATAGTGACCGTAGCGGCATCTAAAAGTCGTCTTCATTATATCCTCATCCCGTACCCACAACTGGTGATAGCCTGATCATAGATAAACCTTCGAGAACCATCATTCCCCTCTCAACTGGTCTAAGAGGTCATTGATCATTGGTAGTGGATACCGGTTCTTCACGGTCACTTGATTCAAGTGCCAGTAATCCACACAGAGCATCAAGCTCTCATCTGCATTCTTGGCAAACAGCACGGGGGACGCCCAGGGTGAAATGCTGGGTCTCACAAAGCCCTTATTCTGCAAGTCATCCAGCTGCACTCTCAACTCACGAAGATCTACAAGAGCCATCCGATATGCTGATGCTGATATCAATGTCGTTCCGGGTTTCAACTCAATGTATAAATCTATCTCCCGATAGGGAGGTAGTCTGGGAACATCCTCTGAAAAGACGTCCTCGTACTGAGACACAACTTCTGGAAACTGGAAACTCGTAACACCTATCGCGCCAAGGGATATGCTAGCCAAATGATGTGAAATCAGTTGTGCCTTCCTATGCATGAGTCTATCCTGCACTACCGGGGTCTCTCTTTCATCGAAAAAAGAGAACCTTGTTCCATCACTACGGACACACTGCACCCTTCACCTAAAATAGACGATCTGGGCATGAACTGTGGATAGCCAATCCATACCAAGAATGAAATCGTAAGGCCTGAACACTACCAACAAGAGGTTCTAACAGAAACTATCACATCCAAGGGTCTGGTCACACTGTCTACAGAGGTGTGTGATCTATGAATCTTCTCCAGTCAGTGTTTCTAATCATAATGGTCGAGTCAACGGCTCAACTGGAATCTCAAGGAATCAGACAAGATAAGAAGCCAGAAAGGAATGACTAGCACTTGTGTCTATCAGTAAGGCATGCAAATTAGAAAAGACGTAGATTGTACCTCTAATAATTTCGGGAGTACCTGGGTCATAAGACTCTGCCGCCTGCAGTTGTCCCTTCCTCTATCCACCAGCTCCCTGAGCCTAGGGTGGACCTCCTGGGGTGGTGGTGGTAAAGGGTCAAAACGTCGACCACCTCTAGCTGCTCTTCTATCTCCTCTACCGCGTCCTACACCCTGCGGATATGTCTGATCCACACGTTGCATCTACCTCGGTGGTCCATCCACTACTCCCATGTCAGTAGTATAGTGGGTCAGACAATCTGATGCGAGATGTCCCCTTCCATCACATGAGTAGCATCGCCTCTCTCGAGGCTGGCTGGATGTGACCTATGAACCCTGTATGATAGATCCCCTATCTTGGGATCTCCTCTGAAAATGTCTCCCACACTTGGGTCCCTGACGTCGGCTCCCTGCTGCCGAGGTCTCTGCTCCAGCTCACCCACCACTGACAATTGTCGGCTGTCTCTACTCTTCCAAGAAGTTCTCGACCACCAAAGCCTGCTCGAGCACCCCAGCATAAGTAGGAATTATCATATGGATGATGCTAGCTCGGATATCTCTGTGCAATCCATGCTCAAAAGTCCAATCTCGGAAGTACTGATCTCTGACCATATCTATCGAGTACCGCGAGAGGTCGGTAAACCTCGATGAATAGTCAGCCACCAACATGGTTCCCTGCTAGAGATAAAGAAGCTCCTGTATACGTACTGATCTCAGGGTAACTGGTGAAAAATCATCTCTGAAGAGACGCTCAAACTACAACCACACAAGAGTCGCCACATCGTGAGTCTGGATAACCAAACTCCACCATCGTCCTGCCGAGCCCTACAGAAGGCTCGCTGCCAAGATCACCATCTGGTCTACTGGTGTCCTAACCAAACAGAAGACTTTGGTCACTGCCTCAAGCTAGTCCTCTGCTGCCTGAGGGTCAGGCTCACCTCGAAACCTGAGGGGTATCTGTCTCTGAAACTCGTGGAGTGCGCTCAACCCGCGCTCCTCCTCCCCTGGTACAGTAGGCACTAAACACTGCTCCATAGGTGTCGGTATAACTGGCACACCAAATGATGGTAAAATTGGGGGATTAGGTCCTTGTATCAAAGCTTCATCACTGAGGGTTTCATCCTCATGATCGAGCTACTTGATCCTAGCGGGTACGCGTCGCAGAGGCATCCTATAAAGAAACAAGATGTATCTCAGTCAGTAAGTATATCTGGAGAGATGAATCAAGAAGGAAATGGAAACCACAACCCATTCTTATATGATGCATGTACCATTATATTCCCCTTCAACTAGTGTCCTCATGCTCTGAGTCAAAAAGTAGGTTATCAGAGTCCTGATGTACAGATACGTCGGCCGCCTACACCAACACTGGGATCCCTGACCTGAAAGACGAACTCAAAACACTTAACACTGTTTCCCCAACCAACTCATAGACTCTAGGTCCTAAGGTAGAACCGACCACGTCTGATACCACACTTTCATGACCCGTCCTAGTGGGGCCCGAGCCGCAACCCCCCATGCCCGTCTCCAACATGCCATGGGCTGGTGTCTAGCACCGAGTAGGAATGCTACTAACATGGGAGGAATTTCATATAAAACTGTACACATGCACACACATCTCCAAGCCCACAAAGCTAAAAAGTGAAAACTACTAAAAATGGAAAAGATGCATGCATACGTTAAATCCCAACCAACAGAGTACGATAGGAAAGTAAAGTAAAAGAAAGTAAAACCCTGGTCCAAAAGTACAATCCCACCAAAAGAGAGTCCATAACAATGTCCACCCTATAAAGAAAGGTGTTTGGACTGTAGTTTGTAGCCATAGGAACACACCTCGGCCCGTCTGATCTCACTGTGTACCGTCCGGTCCTGGTCCACCTAGAATCCTGTCAAAGGCTCACTCGTCTTCACAAGACACAGCACGTGCGGGCAAATCCCGTTCAGGGGTGAGTATAACAATACCCAGTAGGACACCTGAAAACCACAAAGGAAATACAACAAGGTAAAATACCACAAAGGAAAGATACAGTCAGCTCCACACAGTATATGTCTACAGAACATATAACAAGAATATCCAGATATACTCATACACGATCGACTATCGCGAAACCACCACTAAGATCCAGCTCGAAGATTCCACTAAGCACATAACAAGGATAACACAATCCTTGGTCTGAAGAGAGAGATATGAAGTACTCGTTCTGGGGGGACACACTCCATAAGTACTTTGAGAACATGATGCCCAGATGAGGATCACAACCAAGTCGTGGGGTGATTCTGACAACTCAGTCTGAGCTAATCCTCTAAGTAGAGGATCGGCGCCTGGGTAAGGTTGGTCACATCGATACCAAGAACTCTACCTAGGGTTCCGGGAATAAATAGTGGATCCGTCTCTAAGTCTCACAAAGGGGATTCCAATAACTCTATTCAGGAAGTCTTGTTGAAGGGATCATACTCATGTATAAAGGAAATGATACCAGAACCGTCAGGGAAAATACCAAGGGTACGAACCCTAAGAAAACTAGTCCAAGTCACAGAAGACAAGTGGAACAAGACATGTAATATTGGTTACACGACGTGTATTATGGTCACACACCGTGTTCCTTGACCCTGGGTACTGCCTGTGTAATGACCCGTGTCATCTGTCCAGTCTATGTAAAACTAGACTACACAGCATGTAGAAGGATCACATGTCATGTCCCTTAACTCTGGGTACTACCCGTGTAAATGGCCCATGTCATCCATTCAAGATCTGTAAAGCCTAACTATACGGCATGCAGAAGTATCACATGACGTGTTCCTTGACTCTGGGTACTGCCTGTGTAAACGACCCGTGTCACTCGGATTGTTGGATAGAAAGCAACTACACGACGTCTTGAAGGGTCACACACTGTGTCCAAGAACCTGGGGCTCGCTCCGTGTACGGTGGCCATGTTATCATACATGGTATCTGTCCGTGTTCGTGTCACCTGCCCATGTACCAGTACACGGGGTATCCCGTGTATCTGGCCGGGTCTGGCTGGGGAAGGGTATACATGCAGTGTCCTTGGCCGTGTACCCAAAACATGTCCGTGTACTCCCGAAGTACATTCCATGTGGTCTTCAGATGAACACATGCTATGTAGCCCATACTACAGGGTGTGTAGTCGTGATTTTTCCAGAAACACCGTCTTCTTCCTCACGCCGCGGCTGAACCTATGGATCCTCAGTTTCTCGTCCGTTCATCCTGATACTCCAGGGATTGGTTTGTTTCGTCATACGAACATCGTAACGAGTGTTTTCATCTCTTAAATTAGATCATAAACGTCGAATGATCCATCTGAAAAAAAACACCTGAAAACTCGTATCTCCTGATCCTCTCCGAATCTCCTTTCGAAACCATCGTCACACCTCCTTTACATCACTCCGGGGTTGGATCTTCAATCTCAGATTAGTGCGCCAACAAAAGAAGGAGCAACTATCGATTCCCTCCAAGAATGCATAGAAAACAACAAAGAACAAGAGGGATAAATATACAAGAATCAAAAAAGAGGGACGAACCTCGATCGTTGTTCGTGACGATTCGGGTTCGTCACTGTTAGATCAAAACCGAACAACCTCAAATTCCCCACAAAACCCGTCCCACCAGAACGATTGATCAGCGGGCTAATCTGTTCGTGTATTATTTCGAGTTCTTCATAGAAATCAAAAATGGGGAAGGAAATAAAAAACAAACATCCTACTTGGATCCACTACATTCGTTGGTGATGAGTCGGTCGTCGCGTCGTCGTCACCGGCGAATCCCGTCAAGAACCCCGTCGCCACGTTGGGAGGTTTTCTCTAGAGCCTCCAGAGCTGCCAAGGGTTTAAGGGTTATGGGGTTTGTATCCCTGGACCCCTATGCTAGCCTTTATTTAAAAAGGATAAATATATCTGCTGCAGCTGATTTTAAAAAAATATTTTAAATTAAATATTTTATTACGGTTACGTCCAAAACCCAGATTTCGCCACCATCCTGCACCAGTCGATGTTAGATCCCTTCTAGTGTAAACCCGCTACTCTGAATGCAATAGTTCCATCAGAGTTTTGATCTGAGCACCCGTTTGGGAGTTATTCAAATTTTTTTAGGAAAAATGCACGCACGCGTAATTTAATTATATAATTAAATTCAATCATTTGTTCCGGGCTCACCGGGCTTCAGAACTGCACACAGTCTCAGAGCCTGGTCTCAAATTAATTCCCATATAATATTAAAATAATACATGGAAAAATCCGAGACATTACATGCTATAAATATATTATATATTCATAATATAATTATTTATAATATTATTTTAATAAAGACTAAATACACCCTTCAGGGAGATGGTAGGCCGTATTTACGCGTGAAAACTATTTTCATTTTTCCTCTTGTATTGAAAGATATAAATTAAAATAAATGTATATAAATATATATACATATATAAAATCATTAAAATATAATTTATATGTCATTTAAATTGTATATTTTTACTACTAAATTCCTTAATACATTCCATGTGATGTGTGAATGAATCACATCATTTTGAGGATGTGGTAGTCAACACGTCCCCAAACGAAGTTATCATATAACAAAAATATAGAAAGAGTAAAGGTATGTTTAATATAAATTATATAGAATATGAAATAAGTTATAACATACATATTAAAATATTATTTTATCATAATAATGGTTTTCAGACCAGCACTGCAGGCAATAAAATAAAAATAACAAAAACATTATTTGTAGAGGTGATTAGCCGACATAACTTGGACAACACTTTTGTTTATTTTAACAAGATCAAGTGAGAAATGAAATGGAAATGTGATACTCCATTGTAAACATAAAACTATAGTATATAAATTATTATGTATTAATCATTAATTTATGGATGAAGGGGGTGAATAAAAAGTAGAAAAACAAAAGAAATTAAGAAAGGTACTTTGAAAAAATTACCTCTTGAATATCCCCTCCTTAAAAGACACTTGGGGACCTTGGATTTGGTCTTTACAGGAGAACAGAATCACTTTGACGTGGGGAGAGTGAGTATGAGATTTTTGGGTTGATATTTGAGGATGTAAAAGGCTTTTTGGGTTGAAATACTGTGTTGGAGAGGTGGTATTTATACTTTAGGGGATGTGGGTTTAAGTGATTAAATTATTGATTATTTTATATAAAAAGAAAACCATATGGAGGTGGAATTAAATTCCAAGACATTGGATTGTAATTAATTTTTTATTGTATAGTTAGGGTTGTTACACACCTCAAACGACCATTAAATGTTCTAGTTTTGTGTATGTTAATCTTTCAACTTTTAACATTAACCTTTATCAAAATTTTACATTTACTATGGTAAATAATTTTTTTACCATGTTAAATTTTTTATACCTAAAAATGAAATTGACATTAAAAAATAATTTCAAACTTCCAATTAAAAATATGGAATCCATTTTACTTAATGTAATTCAAAAAATTATGAATATAATATTTAAAATTAATTTTACATACAGAACTAAAAAACATTTTTTTAAAGTGAAATGTTTTTATATCTATTTTCAACATGAAATTGATTCTAATGAACTAAATTTAATTACATGACAAAAACATAATTTAAATATAAAGTAAAATCATTTAAAAGGAAAATCTAACAATTTAAATAAATTATTTGAAAAAACATCTTTGAATTAAAATGCAGTATTTTTCACTATTTTTGAAAATATAAAAGATATCAGAAAAATACCGAAAATTTATCCAAACTAAATTTTTATATAAATATTTCAAATAAGAAGCTTAATTTTTCAAATATAACATACAGATATGTCAAAAAATATATTTAAAATTGGTTCTACATTAAAAGGCAATAAAACAACATTTTTAGAAAAAACACACATTTTATCCTTAAAATTGTATTTGTTCTTATATAATGTCTAGAAAAAATATGAGATGAATTTTCAACATCATATTGAGTTTGTATTCAACAATTTAATCAAAATAGAGTGATTTTATTATTTTAAAAAATAATTATTCACATTTAAAAAGTTTTTCATAAAAATACATCCTTTATATTCAACTGGTTTTTATTTTCATTTCAAGTTAATTTAGTAACCAATGAATCATTAAATAAACATGTGTAAACCATATTTTAATAATTTTGTTAACACTGTTCAGTCCCTCCATTCAAATGTCTATGTGATAACTAGCATATTGAATTATAATATTTAGTTGTTTGTTTAAGATCGAAGTAGCGTATCATGTACACTATCAAATGTAGTATTTATTTCTTAAAACATGATGTGTTACATCCTCCCCCCATTTAAAAAATTGTATCCTTGAACTTTGAATTTGGTGTTCGTAATAATGGTATTTCTTTTCAAAATTAATTTATTGAAATCCCACATCAGAAAACGAGTAAATAAAACATCCACTTTAAAAGAAAGAAAGTATAATACAAAGGTCACCTGAGATAAAACATAATATGATTCCACATATAAAAGCATGGATATGGAAGAAAAACTAATTTTCATGTTCTGATAGAGATTGATAGAGAACACGAATAGGAGAAAGTTAACAATCATAAAACCATAAAGTTGTGATGGGTTAAATGGTCTTCATCTTCGTATTAGGAAAATTAAATAGAAAACATTTTTGTTAAGATAATTTTCATAAATTTATGGAATTAATTTATGATATTGACTGAGAACATAAGAAATCATACTTACTTTTAAAGTAATTTTTCTTCCATTAATCAAATTCCACCAAAAACAAAACTTTTTATCCAAACTACGAGTATTTAAGATGAATTTTTCATGCCTAAACCACTATAATAAACTTATAAAAACCCACAAAAAATATAAATGGTTAACAATATATTTATTCTACCTTTAAAAATTAACCAAAACCAAAATATTTAGTATAATATATGATAATTTCTCCCAAAAAACAAACCATTGTATTATGAAAAAGTACTTTTAATCTCCATTATTCAAAAGTAATAACCAATGTTCATCATAGACCATTTTATAAATAGAAGCCCTCAAAACTCCTCAAAATAACCCTAAATAATATTGAAACCCAAAAATTAGAAGGATTTAACAAAATAGTCTTCTAATAAAAATTTTAACATTTGTCTCCAAATAACACAATTCAGTCTTAATATCTCAAACAAAAAAGTAATTTCCTAATCAAATATTCTCCATGATAGGTAAATTATTTCTATAAATAACCTAAATCTCTATAAGTCCACAATAAAAACATAGATTCTTAAAAAATGAAATTCAACCATTACTCATCAAATAAAATCCCATAGTATTCTATTTTCATTAGGCATATATGGTTTCCAAAATATAGAATGTCTTTAAAAAAAATATCACTCAATCACCAAATAACTTTACAATACCAAGGATATCCATTTTATAAAACATAAGTTACCAAAATCAAATTATTAATATTATATTAACTTATTTAACTATACTAATCGGGAACTTCACATAGGTTAGTGGTAGATGATGCACCCTTGCCACCCTTTGGTTGTGGGTTCAATCCCGTGACCTTTCCAGACATGGCAGGTTTTCACCCATCTTGTGGGTTGTCCCTTTTTTTAAAAATCATAAATAAAAATAACATGTTTTAACCTTAAAGTTTGTATTATACCTCTCATTTTCATTACAACTCATAATGTCCTCAACATCTTATTTCATGAAGTCTTATATATAATGAATTTTTTATTTAACATTCACTATAATTTGATAAAACTATTCAAAAAAAATAAAATTGTACCTTGCTAATGGTATCCACCTTATTTCATCATCATTTTGTTCATGTATATATAAGGTCCATTAATTGGAAAAATGATTTTGGGATTCTTAAAAATCACTAGCTTCCTTTTTCTAAATTCACCTTGAACAACTTGGGTCGAATTGGTGTTCAAAGAGAAATAGTTTTGGAAAATAATATCTCATGACACATAATTTAAAAACCTTAAGTAAGACATGATTTATATAAAACATTCAGACCAAGTTTGACTTTAAATTTTCAATTTATGGTACTTTTAAAATACCATTTGTATATGCTAAAAGACTAAATTTTAAAAACATTTACAAATAGGTTGTTTAAGGCTCTACTTCTTCATTAGCATTTTTAAAATCATAATATGCTTCATAATCTTGTAACAAGGTAAAATATTTAAAAATTTCTTAAAAATATTTACCATTCTTTGAAAATATGAGAATAGTGAGTAATAGTATTTGATTAAAAATAGCCCACGATCCACGATGGTATCGAGGTATATAGGTGGTGTTTGATATCCCATACAACTATTTACAAGAGTTTAAATGCCTAAAAATTGTATTGGAAATAATTAATAGTATTAATTTGATTAATAAAAAATGGTTTACACATGTTTATAATTAATTATTTGGTGTATAATTAATTATAAATGATTGTAAAACCCTTTTTAAATAAAAGGAAATATTTTTCTAAAAAACTAATTAAATGAAAATATGTGAGTTTATAAATTAATAAAAACACTCTTTTTTGGTTTTATTAATGAAATATATATATATTATATTAAATTTATTTTTTAAGATTCATGTTATATGTTTTCTAGACATGAAAAAATAACAAATTAAATTTTTTCGGATAAACGAAGTATTTCTCGAAAAAATGATGTTTCCCACATTTTGATGGAAAAAACATTTTAAATCCAAATTCTGGACACATTTATAAGTTTTATTTGACAAAATAAACTTCTTATTTAGATAAGGGATAAAAAATTTCCACAATTTTATGTAACATCTCGAGTTTTATGAATGAAAAAATATTTTCGATAGCGTATATGATGTGTTACATCGAGATTAAACACACAAATAAATATTATTACTTAAATGATACCTTGATAACTAAATAATTGGATTGTTTGGAATGAATAATATAAAATTAATTATTAAAATATGGTTTAAACAAGTTTATATAGTCATTCGTTGGTTACTAAATTAATTAGAAATGAAACTAAAAACCAATTGAATTTAAAGGATGTGTTTTTCTGAAAAAAGACTATTTAAATTTAAATAAGTGAGTTTATAAAATAATAAAATAACCCATGAGATATTTTATTAGTGAAATACGTTCTTAATATATTCAATTTAATGTTTAATATTCATCTTATATGTTTTCAAGACATGACATAATAATAAATTAAAATTTTTAGATAAAAGGAATATTTCAAAAAAATGAATTTTTGATAACTTTTGATGGAAAACCCATTTTAAATATATATTTTGAAAAATTTAAATGTTATATTTGAAACAATAAAATTTTATTTTTAATAGGGAGATAAAATTTTACTTTGGATATTTTTGGTATTTTTCTGATAATATCCAGATTTTAACAAATAATGAAAAACAATATATTTTTACTCTAAAATGATTTTTCATATAATTTGTTTCTATTGATATATTATCATTATAGTTGGTTTTAAAGTATATTTAGATTATTTTTTTATAAATTAATACAATTTAAGTCATTGTAATAAATTTGAATTTGTAAATAGGTATAAAAACATTTCCAAGTTATGCAGGTTAATTGCCTCTAGGAATAATGTTTCTTTCTTTTTTCCATTAATGATTTTATGGATGGTATAAAAACAAGTATTCTGGTAAAAAAGTATTTTATTATGTATATTATAAACTATTTCATATTATTGATATGTTATATTAAACATAACTTCATTCTTTACATATTACTATTATACGATATCTTCATTTTGGGACGTGTGGACTACCGCCACCTCAAAATGATGTGATTTGTTCACCCATCACATGGAATGTATTAAGGATTGTTAAAGTAAACATATATGATATAAATGAAATTTTATATCTAAATTAATGATATTATATATGTATATAGATTTATATACATTTTATCTAATTTCACTCTAACAATACTACAAGAAAAACCAAAATAGTGTTCATGTGTACGTATGACCAACCATCCACTTGAATGGTGTTTTTAGTTTGTAAAAAAAATATTGTTATAAATTATTTTATAATGAATATATAAGATATTTATATCATGATTTATTTTCTAGGGATTTTGGACTTATGACCGCATGGACAATGTACATCATAAACATGTTCATTTTCAGCTCATGTATTAAATATCGATAAAACATAAAATATGAACATAAATAATTATATAATTGTTATAACATGAAAATAAGGGATATAAAATAATAATTAAAATGAAAAAGTTTCTAATGAAAGTATAAATTAAGCTAAATTTATTATTCTGGATGATAAAGAACGTATGGGATGTTTCAGACTCGAGGTAATGAATTTCATCTCAATCTCCATTCTTTGAGGAATTTCTGGATAATATGAACATTTTTTTATGGTGTATATACATCCACTATAACATTTTATATCCATATTTTTTCTATAATAATGTCATTAATTATTTTTTTAATGTATCAATTCATGGATATTACTATTTCAATGTTCAAAGTAGTATGAGACACATTGAATGTTTGATGATTTAATTATCAAATATTTTCTTCATGATATTAATTTAAATATTTATTTATATTGATATAAAAGGGTTACACAAGAAATATTATTTCTATCTTTATTTTCTTTACAATTTTTCAAAAGTAATTTTTTTAGCAAGAATCCTGTTTTATTTACAAAATAATAAAAGGAATATTTTTCTTTTATACGACGACAAGGACTTCTCTGACGCTGTAACTGTTATTTTATACATTTATTACACTATAATCATTAATGATTTTAAAAGTAAAAGAAATAACTTATTCATTTTTTTGGTATCTTGGTATTGAAAATGGGTTCTTAAATGAAAATTTTATTCTTATACAGATTTTTTTCAAATGGGATTAGAAGAAGTTTTCAAAAGGGTTTTATGATGAATGTATTTTATTTATGAAATTGTACTTGAGAATTATATGAAACATGTTAGCCCTGTATATCTTATATGAAGGTTTAATACCCATTATAGCTTATAGATGTGCCCAAAAAAGCTTATACAAAGGTTTGGGCCCCATTATAACTCACAGATGATCATGTTATAGCTTATATGAAGGGAATAACCCCATTATAGCTCATGGGTTAGCCTGATATAGCTTATAATAAGGGTGATCCACATTATCACTACCGGAAAATAGACCTATACACATGGTTTTGGAAAACCGTGGGTATAGGTTTATATACTATAACTATACCCACAGTTTTCCAAAACCATGGGTATAGGTTTTCTGATGACCTATACCCATAGTTTTCCAAAACCGTGGTGGGAAAGTCACCTATACCCACCGTTTTTCCCAAAACCATGGGTATATGTGTTTTTTTCATGGAATATACCCATGTTTTTGGAAAACCCTTGTGTATACGGGTTTTTTCAAATAATTATACCCACGGTTTGGTAAAACCATAGGTATAGATTTCTCGCATTATAGAGGCAAAAAAATACATGCGACACAAAAAAAAATTGGTGGGAAAACAAATACCCACCGTTTTCCCTCCTATACCCACGGTTTGAATTAATATATTTAAGGAGATATAAATAATAAAACACATAAGCGGTGTAGATTGGTTGGTGAGTCGTTGTCTGGTAAGGCCAGAATTTTCGCGATTGAATCGCGTCAGCTGCATTTTTTCCTAATATAGCGAGTGAGAATAATATATTAAAATAAGTGTAGATATATTATATTTCATTTGAGGTAGCTGAGTCGGTTAGTCATTGGTTAGTTCTCGGGATATAAGTAGGTTCGAATCCCAGTGCTATCCTTTTTCGTAATACAGACAAACATTAATATATTTAGTAACATATATGTATGTGTTAATGTAATTGTTGTAGATGAAGTGGCGAGGCATGTCATGTGAGAAGAGAAGATTAGGGTGGTCGCAGGTTCAACACCCGCAAGAACTATATTTTTCTTTAAAATTTACACCCATGATTTTAAAACCATTGGTAAAATGATTTGAAAACATGGAAATGGGTATGCAAGTTTGACACGGTGAAAAAAAAACTATACCCATGGTTTGGAAAACCATGGGTATAGTTTGTGGACCTATCATAACACCTCAATTTCCCATGTTTCCCCAAACTGTTGGTATAGGCTATACCCATTATTTTGGGGGCTATAACAATGGTTTTGAACTATGGGTATAAGTCATTTTTCCAGTAGTGTATATATATCCAATTCATGGGGTAATAATAATATTGGAAGTAAAAGATATGGTTATTCCAATTGAAAAGGGGTTTGAATGTTTTTTATGTATGTGATTATCTAAGTCACTTAAAGGATTTTTAATTTCTTCCTATTGGATTTATTTTTATTCTTTGAGAAAAAGCCTGAGTGTTTATCATGTGAAAATGTTTTGTTTAATCCTCTCAAAGATCATTAAATGGGTTACGATGTTTTAACTAGAAAAACAATTTTCTTTCTTTTTTATGCCCCTTACTAATATTTTTTGTGCTCTTACCATGTTCTTAAATGTTTTCACATGATTGAAGGGAGAATAGAGTTAAGGATGAAATCAAAGAAATGTTATCATGATTAATCATGAAAATAAACCATGTATATTTTTAAAATTTTTATGTTATATTGTAAATGGATAGATTTGGAGGTTTCCAATTTTGTATTTATATGGTTTTGTTATTTAATAGTTGTGGTTTAATTCTATAAAACTCTAAACCTAAAAATATCCTCAATGTGAATTCTTGAATTAACTCAAGAATTTATGATGCTTAAGGGTAGTTCCTTATTGTTGGTATCAAAGGTCGGTTTAGATAACCTTATATGTTTGTATGGTGTTAATTTCTTTCCTTTAGTATAGTTTACATTATGGTTAAGTGGAAATGATGTAGAATTTTGAGATTACCTTATTGCTTCATCTAAACTATGTCTGTTAATAATGGTTTTCTGTAACAGAAATAGGAATGATGTAATGGGAATGAATTGAGAGGGAAAAAACCATTCAAATCAACATCTTGAGGTGGTTAGAATAGTAACTAAACATTTTTCTATAGTGATGACGTAGTTGAATCAGGCTATAAATGGTGGTGGTATCTATGAAAGAGGTCATCCAGATCAACCACATAGAAATATGTCATTAATGAAACATTTTATGAGGAAACACCCCCCATCATTTGATGGATCATCTAACCTAGTGGTAGCTGGAGGATATATCAATACCCTGGAGAATATATTTGGAGTCATGGGATGTTCATAACATCAAATGGTAACTCTTTACATCTATCATTTTAAAAGTGAATCTGATCAGTGGTGGTCATTGGTTAAGAATACTAGGGAGAAAGATGATCTTGGTTTTATGAAAGGGGATGAATTTAAGGATATTTTCCATGGGAAATATTTCCCTAATGTTGTTCAAATTAGAATGGAGAAACCATTCTTGGAATTAATGAAAATGGATGATGATTTAGTTTCATTATTTGAAGATAACTTCACAAGATTGGACAAGTATGTTCCAGATTTTATTTGAGACATTGAAATTAAAATTAATAGACTTTAATTTGGATTGAAACCATGGATATGAAGAGCTATGGCCTCATGAGAATTTAAAAGTTATGAAAAAGTAGTTCATTGTGCTGAGAAAGTTGAAATATAGTTTTTCGACACTTACGTTCCACATGATGATAAGTGTATAAAATGCTTAAGGTGGAAGGAAATAGAGAAGCCAACAACTATGAATTTTTAAGATAAGCCTAAAACTTGTTCTATGTGTGGTAAAATATATTTGGGGTAATGTATGTCAGGATCTGGAAAGTGTTACCCGCGTGGTATATTTTGTCACAAGGTTCATGACTATACGGAAAGGGGTCCTAAACTATCCGATAATGAGATAATAGATATCCAGTATACATTAAGATTGTTTAGCTATAATGAGTTGGGAAATTATGAAAATAAGTGTCCAAATTTAATTACATAGGGAAGAAATCATTGTGATCAGAAACAAAAATGTTTGGGAAAATATTTTTTTGCTATTACAGTTGATGTTGAGACATCTGGTGAAGTGATGGAAGCCTTGAGAGCCCGATATTTTTCAAAGGATAACCATAAGATAATGTTTTAGATATATATTATGCGGTTTTAGGTGATGTGATAATATGTTATTAAGGACCTTTTTAGGATATGTTTTCTGGTGTTATGTTTACGTAAGTCTTTTGTTTAATGTGGAAGTATGGATTTAATTTTCTACCTCAATTTTATGATATTGGTATCCTTTATGTTTTGTGTGATCTTTTATGATTAAGTTTATTCTTAGGAATTTACATCATAATTCTGGGAATATTATGAGGATGAAATTTTTATTATAAAATATAAATACATCATGTTAGTATATTTTTTTACATTCTTATTCTAGGTAGTAAAATAATTGCTCAACTCTATAAAAATAAAAACATTTTCTGATTTCTTTACACAACAATAAATCAACAGAATTTTAACCAATAATAGATTTATGGTTGTTATTGTTAAATTTATCATGAATTTTTTTTATCACTCTCCATATAAACTTGATGGTTATTTTTTCTTTTATATCTAGGTTATCCAACATTGAACCCTAATATTTGTTGTCCCATGTGATCTTTATACTTATCTTTATTTCTTTTAATGTGGTAGTTTTAATAATCATTTTTTCTATGTGGGATTGAAATAAAGGTATACCTTAGTTACCAAAACCAAATTAAAATTGCGAGGACATAATTTATTAATGGGAAGAGGATGTAACATACCTATTTTTGAGAAACACTGTGTTCGATATCCTACATGATACGCTATATTGAGCTTAAATGAACAACTAAATTTTATTATTTAAATGATACCATTATAACAGAGCCCTTAGAATGGAGAGAATGATCAGTATTAACAAAATTATGAAAATTTGGTTTACACATGTTTATATAGTCATTCATTGTTTACAAAATTTATTATAAATAAAACTAAAAAAAAATTTATATAAATGTGGTCTTTTTCTGAAAAAAAACTATTTAAATGAAAATAAGTGTGTTTATAAAAAAATAAAATCACTATTTATGAATTTTATTGATGAAATATATATTTAATATATTCACATTATCTTTTAATATTCAACTAATATGTTTTATAAATACGATAAAGGAACAAATTTAATTTTTCATAAAAAAGAAACATTTTTCAAAAAAAATGATGTCTTATGGTCTTTAGATGGTGAAACCATTTTAAATATAGTTTTTGACACAATTATATGTTTTATTTGTAAACATAAACTTCTTATTTTGTATTATGACATTAAATTTTACTTTGGATATTTTTTGTCATTTTTATTATAATATTCATATTTTAATGAATATTGAAAAACACTGCATTTTAATTTAAAAATGAGTTTTCATCTAATCTATTTATGTTTATATATTATCATTATATTTGGTTTAAAAGTATATTTGTTTTATTTTTTATCATTTAATATAATTTAGGTCATTTTGATCAATTTCATGTTAAAAATATATATAAAAACATTTGAAACTTTTGAACATTTCACTTTAAAAACCCATTTTTTAGTTTTATCTGTAGAATTGATTTTAAAAATAATTTTACCAATTATTTGAATTATATTAGGTAAAATTTATTCTATGTTTGGAATAAAAAGGTCCAAATTATGTTTTAAGATAAATTATATTTTTTGGTATAAAAAATTTACCATGATAGAAAAAAATTATTTACCGTAGAAAAAGTAAAATTTTGACAATG
This sequence comes from Viscum album, assembly GCA_963277665.1. Classification (NCBI taxonomy): domain Eukaryota; kingdom Viridiplantae; phylum Streptophyta; class Magnoliopsida; order Santalales; family Viscaceae; genus Viscum; species Viscum album. Next base: position 817,047,334 of record OY728146.1, on the reverse strand, counting down.
GTTATTGTTAAAATTTAAAATCTAAACATACCTAAAAAATACAACATTTAATAGTGTCTTAAGGTGTGGATCAGACATAACCATCTTGTAAAAGATAAATTAAAAGACGTAGTTGTTTAATTTAATTCCACCTATAACGCCCTGACCGAAGTTATCCAGAGTGTGCATTATTGCATAACATTAACATGGTTACAACAGATCAAATTCCAAAAGACTAATCAGTTTAGTAGCCTTGGAAGTAATTGATACATTCATAATATTTAAATAAAATTATAAAATGAAAAACAATAGTATCATTGTCTCAATTGTCTACATTCATATCCCATTTTCTATCCCCACAGGTCAGTCATAATATACTTCTTCGCATCCTGGAAAAAATAAAACATAGAAAGGGGTGAGCTCAGATGCTCAGTAAGGATAAAAATATAGTAGAAACTTTCATAAATAAGAATAAACAATTAAGGAAAAGTATGAGACTAAAACATAATCCTTTTAAACATAAACTTATGCATAATATGGAAAATATAAATCAAATAATTCCATTTACTTATTCATATGGATATTCTATTAGTCTAATAATCACATGAAATATAAATAGCCAATTTTATAATGATGGAATTCATAATGTCAGACATCATAACCACATAGTCAAGGCCTCACACAAAGACTACAAATAATATTTTATCAAGGCCTTGTTCCAAGACACTAGTTTGTATCATGAGACTTACTGATGCATCGAGGAGCTATAGCGGACTCCATCCGTCACTTACTAATTCCAATGCATTCCTCATGTGAAAAGGTTTAAACATAACATAAAAATTCATATTAAAACTGGCATATGAAATGTCAATACATTATCCATAAACCATGAAGGGTATAAAAATAACATATCCACATTAAAATATATAACAAAACCTTGAATACAGTATGGAATATTTGTATCATAATAAATCAACTTCAAACAAGTTTAAATTCCATCAAAGGATGTTGACATAGATGAAATGAAAACTATTTGAAAGAAATACCTCTTTATATTCTGAAACCATTTAAAAGTCACATAATTATAATAGAAAACATTTATTTTTGAAATATTCTTATAATTGTTTAAAGAAAACATCGAAGGTGTTATAATGGAAAAAAATAGCTCCACCCACCGTATAAGTTAAAAAAACACTGTTTCCTTAATTTTGTCAAAAATGTCGTAAAAAAAATTGTTTGGAAAACGACAGAAAGATTCATTTAAAACCATTTTATAAAAATTCAATAAAGGGTATAACTGAATTTATAACATTGTCTAGAAAATAGTAAAAATGTTTTTAAATACATTTTTAAGAAACACGGTTGGGGATGATAAATAGGTCATCATAGATACTCACGTAAAAACAACATCGGAATATAAAGAGACTATGAAATTAATCCTTAACATGTAATTTTCCTTGATCAACGATATTTTAACATTCTATGTAATAATTAAATCATTGTTATTAAATTATACAATAACCACATATATAAATATGGTATCATATATGATCTTCTAATATTTATTTGTCAATAATATTTCAATAGTATCATCGTTTCGGGTGTTAATTGATTCGTTTTACTTTATATATGATTGGTTACGTAAGTCATGTTTGATATGAATAGGATGTATTTGATTCATATCCAGAATGAAAATTAGTTCTTAGAGCTTTTTTTAATCATAAAATGAAAATTATTCTTGAAGGATTATGATGGGGAATGAATCTCATCGCATTCGTGGAGATGATAATATGTATGTACACACAAGAGAAAATGTCATTATATTGACGCTGATATCACATTTAATTAGATGTTATATCATATATACTGAATCATTAACATGCTATATCTATTATTTATATCAATTATACTCATTATTATACCCATACAAACAGTGAAGTGTTGAATGACAAACTATACCATGACGTGGAGACAGTAAGCCATACGTACGCACCTATGATGACTTTGTCATTTATAGAATGGATAGAATAAAAAATATGGTTGTACCATATTTATAATAACCTAAATTTATGTATAAGGTACTGGATTCATTATTTTGGTATGGAAACAACAAAGAAAGAGGAAGTGGAAGAAGAAAAGAACTTGAAAGAGAGTGGTGAAATTATTACCTCTTCTTCGGGTGTTTCTTTTTGAGTTGATCAAAAGGATACTTAGGTTGGATTTACGATCAAAGTAATGACTATAGGATTAATTTAGGGAATTTGGGAGGATATTTGTGCAGGGTTTGGCCGAGAAAAATGGCTTTGGAGGTGTGGAATTAAGATAAGGGGAAGTACGCTTTTATAAGAGAGGTGATGGGAACCTTCAGAAAAGATTGAGATATTATTTTATAATATAATAATTTTAGATATCTAATGGCTAAAAAATGATTAATTTATTGGATAAGGTTGGGATGGGTAGAAATACTCTCAAAAAATAGGTTTTAGACATGTTTAAGTCACCATATTAACCCTATCTTTTAGATTTAACTCTAAGTTAAAAAGTTTAACTTTTACAGTGTCCTCTTTTATTATTATAATAAATGGTTAATAAAATTACTATAAATTGACAATAGAACCCATAGTGGTTAATAAATGAAATAATAATCCTTATATAATTCCTTTATCTGAACATTATATTTTGGTAATATTATATCATTTAATAATATAATATTTGTTTTTAAAAACTAATTTATGTCAATTTTGACACTATTTGGAATTTGGTTTTTGTGAAAGTCATCAAAAATTGATTAATTCAAATAATTAAATTATGTCATACATAAATTTAATTATTTGATCTCTAAAATTTATAAATAAAATAACATTACATAGGAAATTATTTTCGATTTCTACTGAATATTTTTAGTCAAATTTATCTTATGTGTAACCCAATATTAAAAATGTTTTAGTTATGAAAACATGAATTTAACACTTTTAACTCTTCTTTAAATTAAATATTAATCAATTTCCTAATCGAATATAAGTGGACCGAAAGGAAAATATTTTATTCTTAAGGTTTTTTTGGGTCTAAATACACTTATCCAATAAAATTATGACATGTGTTAGGGTAATAAGAATATCAATTTTAACTTTAATTACCCTATTTACTTTTAACTGTGATAAATAAAAGTAAAAAGTTACTATACATAAATAATTATTTTCATCTTATTTAACCACATTTTTACTTACTAATATCAACCATGTCTCTCAGATATTTCAAATTCAACTCAAAAAAGTGGTAAAATTACTTTTCATGCAAATTTGAAAATGTGCCTAGAAGGTGGGTAAAAGACGTTAATAAGTTTAATAAACTTTTTTACATATAATTTTATTCTAAAATGACTCAAATGAATTAAATTGAACTTATATAGTCATTATATATCAATTTTTACTTAAAATAATTTTAAATAAATAAATAATTATTTAAATAAAATGTTGGTTTTAAACAATAATGTAGTGTTTTTCACTATTCATCAAAAATTAAAAGTTTTCAGAAAAATACCAAAAAATCACCCAAAGATAATTATGATATTCATAATTAAAAAATGAAGTCTATTTTACCAAATTAAAAACATATAGTTTTCATTAATTAATTTAAAATTAATTCCTGTTTGTCAAAACCAAAAATAGCTGGTTTTTTAAAAAGTAAAAACTAACAAAATATTGACACGAGTTTCTATCAAATTTAAACATGAAATGACTTATAATGACCTAAATTGTATAAAATGATAAAAATATTATCTAATTATACTTTCAAACCATTCAAATGAATAATTTAACACTATAAATTATTTTGATTAAAAAAGTTGTTTTCAATTAAAATTTTGTATTTTTCATTATTCATCAAAATATGAAAGCAATCGTAAAACATCAAAAAATTATAGAAAATAAACTTTTATGTTCCACTTTAAATAAAAAGTTAATTTTTTCAAATTTAATATATAATTTCATTTAAATAAAGTTCACCATTAATAGGCGGTAAAATTTCATTTTTGGAAAATACTTCCTTTATCTGAAAAATTAAATTTGTTTTTATATTATGTCTAAGAAACACATAATATGGATGTTAAAATTATATAGAGTATATAATATTTAAAATGCATTTAATACTATTCAGAACCACTTTTTTAATGGCTATTTTGGTAAGTTGTGGTGCGCTTGAACTCGATGTTGCGTGTAGCGCGAGCTATTGAATTACTTTAATGAGATAACGTAGTATGAAATCTTGGGGTGTTACATTCTCACATTATTCAATAAATTGTGTCCTCATAGTTTGAAAATTTTCTTTGAAAATAAAAGGTTAAAATAGAAAAATTCCTTTGGGGAAAACCCACATCAGAATTTGGGTTAATAAAATTTAGTCTCAATAAGATTGAAATGGAAATGAAAAAGTCACCACAAAATTATGATCTCGATTAGGAGAACATTGGTAGAAATTTGAGACACATAATTGAATGAAAATTATACATATTTATATAAATTGATTGAGGACATCATTCATAAACAAGTGTAAAATTGAGGGCCTCAAATCCATCAATCTATAATGATTTAAAATATCATCGGTTCAACAAAACATAGGGTATTAGGATAACACATTTATGGTTTTGAGATCCCTTAAAAAAAGGTTAAAAATTAATTTATTCATATAATAAATAGAAAAAAATACCTGAAAAGTAGAGTTCTATATGTTAACTAATTTCTACCACAAACTCATCTTTCACTCCCAAATATAATAGAACTCGAAAATATTTTATTTATCCTACTCGTATAGGGTTACAAATAAATAATTTATAGTTAATCTATCATACCATTTAAAAAAACAACATTATTCAAAACAAGACATCACTTGGGCTAGTAGGTGATACACCCTTGTCACCCTTCGGTTGTGGGTTCAAGTCTCACGGCCTTGCCGAATGTGATAGGTTGTCGCCCGACCTCCAGGTTTTCCTTTTTATAACAATCTAAAAATAATCTTAAGAAATGTTTTAATCATAAAAAATTGTATCCAATGTCTAACTTAATCCATTCCATCCTTTAGACTTATATAAAATACATATGTCCAAACTCAGAGACCAAAATTTATAAGGAAGTTAAACATAATGAAGATCTCTTTTTGGCATATAATAACATTTGAATACCTTCATCATATATTCTCCTAAAACATGGTAACACCTGAAATTACTATAAAACCTTATTGATTAAATTCAATCTCCCTTATTCCTTATATAATACTGTATATACTACTTATTTCAAAAAAATTGGTAAACTCCAACAATAATGGAACAATAAAACAATTAGTTTTAAAGTAGTCAATAATATCGAATATAATTTATCCAAATAAATCATATCTTATTCAAAAATCACTACCTCAGTATCAGAACCATATTATGGTTTATCTTTCCTTCAACCATGTATTTTCCAAAATGTTTAAATTTCTATTAATTCACTTTTCTTAGAAACATATAATCTTAAATCCTCAATGAAATAATACTGTAGTATAATATTTAATTATTTCCATAATTCATAAAACCAGTACATCATTGATAAAACACTCAAATGAAATAATTCTTTAATAACAACATAAGAACACTAGTCATTCCACTTCATCTGTGGTAGTATCATAACTTGATTATTATCCAATAGCATCATTTAGAGCATACTCTGATGATTTGAACATTGATTCATGTAGGGCCCCAACTCCTTACAGATGAAGAATTGCACATTTGAATCTTTTTTCTTAACCTTGAAATCATGTACGTGGTTTTCTTTTTGTCCACACATATAACAAACACTCATTCCCTTGAAGCATTTACCAAGGTGATTATTCCACAGTTATCACATTAGCGAAAATCCTTCTTTCGCCTCTTCCCTTTGTCTATCTTTCGGTCTATCATCCTTTTCTTCTCTTGCTTCCCTTCAAATCCATAGGACTCGATGAATTATTTACTTATCTTATTAACACATGATACCATTTCATCATATGATGAGAATACATGGGAGACTATTTCCCTTTTAAATATTGGATTAATACCATTAATGATATGATCCTTCTTACACTTTGTATCATGTGTATTACTGGAGTTCTCATTCCTTCATCTGGGCACCATTTCTAAACAATGGAATACACTAGGTTAGTTTATTAATCACAATGCATAATTCCAAACATGTAAAATATTTAACATAAATTGAACAATTTATGGATGTAATCCATAATCATAAAAAAATTTGTGGAGGTATATACTAATAAATCCTTCATAATGGTTTGTAAAGAAAATGTGATTTATCTTAAGCATATCCCCTGAGAGTGTCATAACCAAGAGTGAAGCAAGGCTCGCTGTCATGTACCAGGATACCTCGGGTCATGCCCGAAACTCCTTGTCAGAGTTTTCACTCCTTGGTACATCTATTCTAGACCCACCTCTACCTGCTCGTATCCAGGTAGGGATGTATTTATTAGAAGACTCAGAAAACCTTGACATTACCAAAATTCTAGGAAGTTGTTTTATAATAATCCTCAAATTATATCTTAGGGTAATGTTCTCTAATCATATTTTTTTATAAATCCATCTTCCATGGTTTTTACAAAACTTCCTCTGATACCAACTATAATGCCCCATCCCTAGTTACCCAAAGTCTGTGCATTATTAAATAACATTGGCATAATCACAAGGGATCAAATCCTGAAAGACCAATCATTTTAGTATCCTTAGAAGTACAAGATACAATCACAAGTTTTACATTACATTATAAAATTAAAAACCACAACAACATTGTCTCCAATGAAAACATTCATATCCCTTAGACTATCCTTGCAGGTCAGCCATAACATACTTCTCCGCATCCTGTGAAAAATAAAACATATAAAGGGGTGAGCTCAGATGCTTTGTAAGGATAAAAATTGTTGGACTCTCCATGATACTGTAGTTTTCATAATCATAAATAATTTCAATATACAGATTCTACTCTTTCATGCTAGTTTAATATCTCTCATTAAATCAATTATGTCATACAACAACATATACTTAAATAAATCCATAACCAATATTCATGAATAAAAATGTTTACAAGGGTATTTTTTAGGTGTAATTTCTATTAACACTTCGTCCTGTAATGTTATATGCAAGACATACTATTCATAACGTTTTTGGATTCTCTGACACTGAAGTATGAAAAACCGATGTTGAAACACCGAAACTGAAGTCAAAACACTGAAACCGAAGTTCGACAGTCTGAAGTTCGAGAGACCGAAGATTGACAAACCGAAGTTCGACACACTGAAGCTGACAGACCGTAGTTTGACACACCGATGTCGATATACCAAAGCTGGACACACCGAAGACGATAGACTGAAGTCGACACACCAAATATAATACACCGAAGTTTGATACACCGAAGTTCGACACACCGAATTCGATAGAACGAAGTCGACACATCGAAGATAACACACCAAAGATGGCAGACCAATGTTACCAAAACAATGACAATAGAATGAATTTGACTCACCAATATTCATAAATAACTGTTTCCATTTCATTAATTCAAATTTATTTATAACGATCATATTTAGACAAAATACTGTTTTTGACATTATTCAATATTGTATGTAGGACTATCCGTAGATAGTACGAGGTACATGCACGTGAGAAGATCTTCATGACTAGAGGATCTTGGAGTATAAAAAGACCTCATATTTCACTTTAAATATAACTAAGTACACACTGAGACATAGACTGTGTAAATACGAGAAGATAGGAACAAATTGCTTTAGATTTCAAGAAGATTGTAACAAGTAACTTTCTCCTAAAGCTCAATGTACATAGAGGAATTGAAGAGCTGAACCTTTTCGCTCCTTGAAGCTGGATTATAGAAACCGCGACACTCTATTCTGAATACAACATCTATAAGAGGACTCAAATACCCTTTTCTCAATATCCATTGAGTCTAGTGCATTAATTTACAACACACAAGGAATATTTAACTTTATTAGCCTTCTTTACTCTGTGGTGTTTTATCTTCACTAATTGAGAAGTGTGTATATTTTTTTGTATCACACACATTGTACTTTGAGCATAACTAGAGGATATAAAACTATCCGCATACTCAATCTCTTCTTAAACTTGTATCCCACGTAGAACTATGGTAGAGATCATGTGTGATCTACTTATTTGCTTTTCCCATGAATTACTGTGGTAGAGGTCAAGTGTGACCTGGAAAGTCTATATGCTATTGTGAACCCTGATCCAGGGTGTGGATCAAAAGTTTATTAATATAAACTGCTTGGTCGCAGGTGATCACCATGTGGAGAGGAAAAAGTCTCCACTTGAGACTGAACCTCTTATCTTATCCACTATGCTATTTATCTTATTTTTTATGTGTGTTATGTATTTCATACAGTAATATAAACTGATCTTCAATAGTTAGTTTTGCAAGTTTTCACATCTATTTTGGATCAGTAGGTTTGTTTAGAAAGTTTTTCTAATCTTTAGATTGGAAAAGATGATAACTAATCAATCTTCTGAGAACCAAATTGAACCTTCAAGAAATTTATAAATTCACTATAAACTGACTTTGTGTTTATTTTTATAGGGGGATTTTTAGTTTTTAAATAATCCTTTTAACAGAAATTTTTATGTATACTCAATTCACCCCCTCTTGAGTCATATACTCCGACAAAAATTTGGTATCAAATGGTTTTGAAAGTTACTATTAGTTATTGAAATCATATCAACTATGATTATAGTTGTTTTCCAAATATCTTAAAATTTCTATTATTTCTAAATCTATATCTCTTTTAAATTATTTTACAATCTTTATCCTGGAAAATATACTAGATGGGGGTGATACTAATAGACCACCTTTCTTTAATGGAACTAACTATGCTCAGTGGATGCTTAAAATGAAAATACATATAGAAAGTATGGGATTTGAAATCTGGACTGCTATTGAAAGTAAATATACACGACCTGAAACTGCTAGAAACACCAGGGATGAACCTACCAAATCTGCCTATAACAATAATTGTAAATTAATGAATGCTTTGTAATGTGGCCTAGGGGATGAAGAATTTAATCTTATTTCTGCTTGTAAAACTGTATAAGAAATTTGGGATACTTTTTCTATTTCTCATGAGGGAACAACCAATGTTAAATAAATGAGTTTAAATACCTGTACTACTGAATATGATAACTTTAAAATGAATATTGATGAATTTATTTCTAAAATTCATCTCAGGTTCAATGAGATAGTGAATACTTTGAGTTTTCTTGGAGAACTAGTGGTCAACAAGGACCAAATCAGGAGAATGCTTCGATGCCTACCTAATTGATAGAGAGGAACTTCTGTTTCAATATGAGAATCTAGTGAAATAGGTAAAGTTCCAGTGAAGGAACTAATTGGAAAGCTTGTGATGTATGAATAAGATCTTAAAGTGAATCAATCAGTAGATAAAGAACCAAAGAAAAAATTTGTAGCATTCTAGACTACTACATCAAAGAATAGAGAAAAGGAAAAGGATCAAGTTCATGTAGAAAGTTCCACTAGTGAAGAGTCAGATTCAAACAATGATGAAGAGATGGATCATCTTGCAAGAAGGTTCAAAACGTTATATCGAAAGATGATATTCTTATGGAAGTCAAACTAAAACAGAAATTATGATAGTAAAGGAAAATATAAGAAAGACAGAAAATGGAATGAAAACTCAAATGAAATAATCTGCTATGAGTGCAAACGAAAAGGTCATGTGAAGGCAGACTACCCCAAGATAAAATTTAAGAAAAAGTATGAAGTCAAGGGAAATGGATATAAAAAGGCTACGAATGCCACCTGTAGAACCTCATAAGATAGCTCAAGTGGATCTGACACTTTTGATATTGAGAAGAACAAACATGAAAACCAATGTTTCATGATAGAAACATCTGAGGTAACCCCTAATTATCCTATAAATAATTTTTATTATTCTAATAATGAAAGTGAATCAAAAAATGAAGAAAATATAACTAAGGATGAATTATTTGAATACTATGGAATGCTTGATGATACCTTTAATGAGCTCAACGATAAATATAAATTATTGAAAAGACAACATGCTCTAAATTAAAATTACATATCTTATTGGGATTTTGAAAAAGAAAAATGTGCCCAACTATTAAAAGAAAAAACTGAACTCAATCTATCAAATGAGCAATTAAAGAGAGATCATGTGAATATTACTACATGTAGAGATACCTTGACTCAGTTTCTAGGAAAACAGATTGCCCTTAAATATACAACTATTCTAGGATATCATCTAGGACAAAGAAGGATCATTAAAACTAAATTTATTCAAAAATATGGATAGTTCATAGCTAGTTCAAGTTCTGGACCATTTCCTAAAAAAAATTCACTAAAGGACCAAACAAAGTGTTTATGTCTCAAAATACATCTGCCGATTATAGGAAATCTGTGAGACATGTTTGGGTTCCCAAAGTTTTACTTGATAACGTCTCTAGACCCATGAAAATATGGGTTCCAAAGTTACCCCATGCCTAATATGTGTTGTAGGAATGATTCTAAAGAGTACCTGTAAGACCTTGTGGTAGTTAGACAATGGATGTTAAAGACATATGACAGGAGATTATTCTTTCTTTAAGAGCCTAGTCAAATTTGATAGTGGACGTGTAACTTTTTGTGACAATGCAAAGGGAAAAATCATCGGCTTAGGCCAGATTGGTAACCCTGATACAATATTAATTTCCAAATTAATTTTTATTGATGTGTTAAAATACAATCTACAAAGTATTTCTCAATTGTGTGATGATTTTTTTAATGTCAAGTTTGAAAATGAGACATGTAATGTTTTTAATTCCAAAAATGGTTTAGTATTCACTGCCTATAGAAATGAAAATATATATGTTGTTTATTTAAATTCTTTATCTAAGAAAAATGTTTCTTATTTAAATGAATTTCATAAGGAATCCTGGTTATGGCATAGAAGATTTGGACACTACAATGTGCACTCACATAGGAAACTAGCTAGAATAGGATTAGTTAGAGACTTACCCAAATTAGAGTTTCCAAACAATAAATTATGTAATACTTGTCAAAAAGGAAAGCAACATAAAATATCATTCAAATCATAGAAATAAGTAACTGCTTCTCAACCTCTCAAGTTGGTTCACATGGACTTGTTTGGACCATCTAGAGTTTCGAGTCTCAATGGGAAGCGCTATGTTTATGTTTTTGTAGATTATTTCTCTAGGTATACCTAGACCTTTTTCCTAGATCATAAAAGTAAAGCCTATTCACACTTTACCATGTTTGGTAGGAATTTAGAAAATCTTAGTGGACTTGTTATTAAATCCTTAAGAAGTGATCGTGGTCGTGACTTTGAGAATCAAGATTTTGAATCTTTTTTCTCACAAAATGGCTATAATCATAACTTCTCTGCACCTATAACACCTCAACAGAATGGTGTGGTGTAAAGAAGAAATAGAACCTTACAGTAAATTTCTCCAACAATGCTCAATGAGTTTGATCTACCCACTTATTTTTGGGATAAATATGTTAATACAACTTTCTACATAATAAATAGAGTCTTAATAAGACCCATTCATAAGAAAACTCTTTATGAGTTGTGGAATAATAAGAAACCCAAATTATGTTAATTTAAATTGTTTGGATGTAATGTTTATATCCTTAATACTGAAGATAATTTAGATAAATTTTCCTTTAAAAGTGATGAAGGAATATTTCTTGGATATTCTACATTAATTAAAGCCTATAGAGTCTTTAACAAGAAACCCAAATGTGTGGAGGAATATGTACACATCAAGTTTGATGAAGCAGATCCACATGAGCCAAAGACTTCTTTAGAAAATGTTGAAGATGATATATCAAATCTATACATTATTGATAAAACCCCAAATCATCATGTAAAGGAATCTGTGAAGACTTCCAGTTCTGGAAGTTCTCCATATCCTAACCATGGTGAAACAGATCAACTGGACCAACTTGAAATATTAATTCCTACTTTCTCAAGACAAACTAGAACCCTTAAGAATCATCCCTTAGATGATGTTGTTGGAGATTTATATATAGGAACACAAAATAGAGATTCCTTGAGAAACCAAGTTGAACATCAAGCCTTATTTTTATAGTTTGAAAATAAAAATATCAATGATGCTATGAATGATGAATTTGGGTAATGGCCTTACAAGACGAACTTAATCAGTTTGAAAGAAATAATGTTTGGAAACTTGTAGATAGACCTAAGGATACTTTGACTATTGGAACCAAATGGTAATTTAGAAGTAAGGCAGATAAAGCTAGAAATATAGTTATAAATAAAGCTAGAATAGTTGCACAAGGATATAATCAAGAAGAGGGAATTGATTATGAAGAGACCTTTTCACCAGTAGCTAGTCTAGAGGCAATTAGTATCTTACTTTCCTATGCAGTGCACTTGTATTTTAGACATTATCTAATGGATGTAAAAAGTGCATTCCTAAATGGTTATATAATTGAGGATGTTTTTGTTGAACAACCCCCAGGTTTTACAAATCCACATTTTCCAAATCATGTGTTCAAATTATCAAATGGTTTATATGGTTTGAAAAAAGCTCCAAGAGCTTAGTATGAAATGTTGAGTAACTTTCTTACATCTAAAGTTTTTACAAAAGGACTTGTAGATACCACTTTATTTATAAAAATAATTTCAAAAGAAGTTTTAATAGCCCATATATATATAATATTTTTTTTGGATCTTCTAAAAATTCCTTATGTAATGACTTTTAAAACATAATGAAAAGTGAGTTTGAAATGAGTTTAATGGGAAAAATTAAATATTTTCTTAGATTTCAAACATTTCAAAAATAAATAAGGTATTATTCTAAGTCAAAGTAGGTGCACAAAAGATCTATTGAAAGGACATGGATTTGATAGAATTAAGAGTAGTGAAACTCCTTTGAGTTCTTCATGTAAGTTAGATCTTGATGAAAATGGAAAATCAGTTGATCAAATAGCTTACACAGGAAGGATTAGGAGTTTGCTGTACTTAACTACTAGTAGGACAAATATTATGTTCAGTGTGTGTATGTGTGTGATATATCAAGAAAACCCAAAAAATGACACCTTAAACAGTGTTAAAAGAATTTTCAAATACCATAAGTATACAACTAATTTAGGGTTGTTCTGTCCTAAAGGAAAACCTTTTAATTTAGTTGTCTATTCAGATGATGATTTTGGTGGATGTAAATTAGATAAAAAGAGCACCTATGGAACATGTCACTTTTTGAGAAAGTCACTAATATCATGGTGTAGTAAAAATCAATATTCAGTAGCATTATCAACTGCTGAAGCAGATTACATTACTGCTGGTAGTTTCTGTGCACAAATTTTGGGGATGAAACACACCTTATTAGACTATAGATTTCAATTCAGAAATATCCCCATAAATTGTGACATAACAAGTGCTATTAATATTTCTAACAATCCAATTTCTCATTCTAGAACCAAACATATTAATGTAATACATCACTTTTTGAGAGATCATTATCAAAAAGGTGATATAACTCTTGAGTTTATTAGGAATGAATAAAATCTTGCTGATATATTCACTAAGCCCATAAAATATAAGAGAATGAATTACATCCGACCTGAAATAGGAATGATAAATCAGTAGAAGATCCTATCAAACTGATATTCTTGAAACCGATCCTATCAAACCGACCCTCTAGAAAATGATCCTGTCAAACCGATCTTCTTGAAACCTATCTTTGTAAAACTGTTCTTTCTAAAACTGATCTTTCTAAAACCAATCTTTCTAAAACCGATATTTCAAAAACTGATCTATCTAAAACAGATCTTTGTAAATTTGATTCTTGAAACTGATCTCCTATGAAAATGATCTTCATGAAATCGATTCTTTGACACCGACATATTTATGGACTATTTTTTAAATTTTGTCTACTTTAAATAAAATGAATCTATTTTTTATTATTCCTTTTACTACATTTAAATTATTATGTTTTTTGATTTATAATACCTAAATGATATATTAAGTCCAATCCATCCTGACCTTTCACCTTCTCTACAGCCGTAAAGCCTTCTACCTTCTGTCATTCTCTCTCTCGACTCTCGACCTCTCAACACAATTGGAATCAGAAGCTTCGTCAAGGCTATGACTAAGAACGCAATGTAAGAACCAAGAAAATATCCTTCTTTTAAGCATCAGAAAGGTGAGACTAGTGGGACTGCAAAACCGAGCATAGAAAGTCGAGTAGTTACAATTGAAAAAGAGGTTTCTGCGGAGTGGCTTCTGTCAAGAAAATCATTTTTATTAAAGGTACTGGAATCTCAAGGATGGATCAGTTGGTTCACCAACAATGAAAGAACCTATTATCCCCATATTTAGCAAAAATTCTATCAACATCTGAGTATATCCCTAGATGAAGCTGGGGTAGAAAATATGAAATCTATGGTAAAGGGAAAGTAAGTGGTTTTTTGGTCTAAGGAAGGGGCCGAATGCTTAGAGGTGCCTCATGATGGTATCTATGCTGACTATCCTAGTAATATTCCACCTTCTTCAAACTTGTTTTCCTACGAATATGCTCTGAAGGAGTTGACTAGAAATAAAGAATCTAATAGGACTGTAGCAAATGAATTTGAAAGAGAAGTTAGACTTATTTTTAAGTTCATAAAACCTCAAATCTACCTAAGGAAGGGAGATTTCTCTATGGTGAAATATCAGGATGGTTTCATGATCTTTTTGTTGAAACATGGAATAAAAGTGAATCTGTGCATATATCTTATGGTGAATATCTATGATTTTATTGATCCATCCAAGAAGGAAACCTGTTTATATTATCCAAGGATTAAATTTTCCATGCTGAAAAATTTAGATTGTGTAGAAGATGGAGATGATGTGATAAGTACCTATAGTGGATTTTGTCTTCAGAAAGACATTTTTTAAAGAATGAAAATCTTCTAAAACCCTTGGAAAATATTTTGGGTAGGAGACAAAGAAATGATATATGATAATTTAAATCCAGTTAATTATCCTTATATACTAAAGGACTAAGTTGATCCGGGTCTGAAAACAGGCGAGGTTCCATTTTATTCTGATGAGGATACAGAACCTGATGTGCCAAGTGAAGAAGGATCTCATTTTGATGATAGAAGTGATCCTGATATTGCTGAAAGTCCCAAGGATATGAATTATGGACCTGATAGTCCACCTATGAAATTTACCTCAAGATAATCTTTAGTAGGTGATGAAGAAGAAGAAGAAGCCTAAGTTACTGGAGTTTGAGGCTATGTAGGTAAATCAGACGGGGAGTCTGATGATGAGTCTGATGATGATGATAAAGGAATAAATGATGATAATTTGAGTGATTCTCTAAAAATAGGACATCAAGTGGTTGACAGATCCATTTAGGAATCTATTCATGGAGAAGGTGATGGTATTAAGCCTTCTAAACAAAAGGCTATTAACCATGGAGATGCTGAACATGAGGAAAGACCACTCCATCCTAATGATGAAAACCAAGAGCTCATTCTGGAATTGAATGATCATATGGCTGCTTACCAAGAGGAAGAAGTTATAGTTTTAGTGACTCAAATTGAAGAAGTTCCTGGTGAAGCTGATGTAGCTAGATATCAGGTAGAACAAAAAGTTAGGATGGTTCCTTTTCCCAGACAAGTTAGTATGTCCCAAAACTAGGATGAAGAATTTTATGTTGATGATGCTTTTCTTGAGCCTCAGGGAAGAAGAATTAGAATTGATACTATTGAGCCAAGAGATTGGACCTATACTAAAGAGTGGAATAATGATCGAGGATATATTCTTTTGTGTTTAGAATATGACTTAGATGAGGAAAGGGTACCTCCTAGTCCTATTCCAAAAGACCATACTGAATCAGAACACATTGCACCTATTACACTAGCTGAACTTTCACCTCTCGAACTTATAGCTCAAAAATTTCCCAGTGACTATGTCACTAAGGATGATTTGGAAAAATTTAATAATTAACTATGTGAGTCTATGATAGCTTCAATGCGATACAGAAATGAAGCCACCACCTCCATAAGTATCTCATATGTTGATGCAAAAATGATTGAAAGAATAGTAAACCTGGAGATTCAACTGAATATCATTAATACAGTAGAAAACATTATTAGACATAAAAACTTTCTGATGGAAGAATTAGGAAAGATGAGAAATGAGTTGAATACCTTAGGCTATGACTTCAAGAACTCATTTAGTGGTGTTCTCAAAGTTATTAGGAACTTGTTAACTCATCTACTCAGTGTTAATCTAAAAAGGTTGAAAGAATAGATTTGAAAAATGTTTGCTAGCCCATCCAGTTCTAGGATTGGGAGAAGTTTTGTTGCTAATTTGGAGTCTCTGAAGGTTGTGATGAGAGATGAATTTCAAAAACTCCAGAGTGTTTCAGAAAAATAAACCCTTGAAAAAGTATATCGAAATACCGATCTTGTATACAATATGGTCAGGCAGGGCACAAATGAAGCCACTGCGGCTCAGAAAGAAATTTAGGAAAAGGTGGATAAGTATTTCACTAAGATTTATACCAAGAAAGACCTCATCAATAGTTTCAAGTTTCTGGTAGAAAATATTAGAATTCCTCTAGTCATAGAAGAATTCAAAAAGAATGTTCTTAAATTGAAAGATTTTACACCCTGTCTAAGTAAATTTATGGAGAATAATGATGACTTCGAGAAGGCAATGCAATATGGTGGTGAAATCATTAATGACTTCATCAACCTGCTCAAACCTTATATACATGTTCAAGTCGAGGATATTATGGTCCCTCTAACTACTTCAATTGGTACTACCTCTTAGCCTCCTACTCCAATGAATGTGTCTCAGGCTCTTTCCCAGATTCGACCGATCATTACTGAACAGTCTCCAAGTCATGTGTTGTCAGAGAGAAGGCCTAGCCTTGCAGCTGCTGTCCCGAATGGTGTTTCCCTACCAGGTGTTATCCTCAGACCACCTCCTTCCTCTGCCACTCCCAAACCTCCTCCTCCTTTGGATCCTTCACACAAAGGAAAATCTCCTCAGCTTTGAAATCCTTAGTGATGGATTGTTTCTTTTTGATAGGGATTTGGTTTTTTGTCATTTCCTTTTCTGCCTTTTAATGAAAATTCTTATGGTTTATTTATTTTTTATTATTTCTCCTTACTATTTTTATCTTTTTGCTAATCCCAAACGAGGGAGAAAATAATGCATACATTATCTGTCTAAGGGGGTGACTTTATGATATAGTACTCATGGCATATACTCTTCTCAATCCATTTATTGAGGGGGAGATTTGTTTTAAATAAATTCGATCAATAATAAAAATTAGTTATATTGGACAGAATGCTACGTCAAAGCTATATTTATTCTATATATTTGTATAAATGCCATAATTTGTGAATATAAAAAAGGGGAATATTGTTAGACCCTCCATCATACTGTAGTTTTCATAATCACAAATAATGTCAATATACAGATTCTACTCTTTCATGCCAATTTAATATCTCTCATTAAATCAATTATGTCACACATCAACATATACTTAAATAAGTCCATAACGTATATATATGAATAAATATTTTTACAAGGGTATTTTTTACGTATAATTTTTATTAACACATTGTCTTGTAATTCTATATTCAAGAAAGACTCTTCATAACCTTTTTGGATTCGCTAACACCAAAGTATGACAAACCGAAGTCGACACACCGAAACCGAAGTCGAGAAATCGAAACTAAAGTTCGATAGACCAAATTTTGAAACACTAATATTCGACACACCGAAGTCGACAGACTGAATTTTGACATACTGAAGTCAACATACCGATGTTTGACACACTGAAGTCGATAGACCAAAGTCGAAAAATCGGAGATGACACACTGATGTTCGACACACCGAAGTCGACAGACCGAAGTTTGACACACCGAAGTCGACAGACCGAAGTTGACACACCGAAGATGACACATCGAATATGACAGAATGATGTTACCAAACCAAAGACAACAAACTGAGGATGAATCATTGATATTCATAAATATCTATTTCCATTTATTTAATTCAAATTTATTTTAACAGTGATATTTAGACAAATTAATGTTTCTGGCATTATTCAATGTTGTCTGTAGGAATATTCGTAGATAGTACGAGGTCCATGCACGTGAAAAGATATTCATGTCTAGAGCATCCTGGACTATAAAAGTACCTCATATCTCACTTTAAATATAATTAAGTACACGTTGAGACAAAGACTGTGGGAATACGAATAGTGAGGAACAAAGTACTTGAGATTTCAAGAAGATTATAACAAGAAACATTCTCTTAAAGCTCAGTGTACATTGAGACATTGAAGAGCTGAATCTGTTCACTCCTCAAAGATGGATTATAGAAACTACGATACTCTATTCTGAATACAACTTCCATAAGAGGAATCAAATACCCTTTTCTCAACATCCATTGAGTCTATTGCATTACTTCACAACACATAATTTTTTTTAACTCTATTCTCTTTCTTAACTCTATTGTGTTTTTTCTTCACTAATTGTGAAGTGTGTATATTTTTTTGTATCACACACATTTTCTCCGAAGTATAACTGGATGATATCAAACTATGCTCATACTCAATCAATTCTTACACTTGTATCCCATGTAGAACTATGGTAGAGATTCTGTGTGATCTGTTTATTTGTTTTTCCAATGAATAAATGTGGTAGAGGTTAAGTGTGACCTAGACAGTCTGTATGCTGTTTTGAACCCCAATCTAGGTTTTGGATCAAAAGTTTATTAATCTAAACTTCTTGGTGGTAGGTAGTCACCATGTGGATAGGACTAAGTCTATGATTGAGACTGAACCGCTTGTCTTAGCCACTTTTCTATTTATCTTATTTTTATGTGTGTTGTATATTTCCTTCATTAAGACAAACTAATCTTTTATAGTTAGTTTAACAAGTGTTTACATCTTTTTTGGATCAGTAGGTTTGTTTCAAATGATTTGAAAATATTTATATTGGTAAAGATGAGAACTAATAAATCTTCTGAGAACCAAATTGAACCTTCAAGACATTTATTAATTCACTACAATATGGCTTTGTGTTTACTTTTATAGTGGGATTT
The DNA here is from genome assembly GCA_963277665.1 of Viscum album. Taxonomy (NCBI): domain Eukaryota; kingdom Viridiplantae; phylum Streptophyta; class Magnoliopsida; order Santalales; family Viscaceae; genus Viscum; species Viscum album. The sequence continues at coordinate 817,028,191 of OY728146.1, read as the reverse complement.
TTAGTTTGTAAATAATATTTTTAACAAAATTCTTTATAGATACTCAATTCACCCCCACCCCCCTCTCGAGTTGTCTACTCCGACTAACAGCAATATAGTTGAAACTTTCATAAATAAGCATAAAAAATTATGGAAAATTATAAGACTAAAACATAAGCCTTTTAAACATAAAATTCTGAATAATATGGAAAATATAAATAAAATAATGTCATTCACTTATTCACATGGATATTATACTAGTCAAATAATAAAATGAAATATCAATATACACTTTCATAATGATGGAATGTAGAATGATGGACATCATAACCACACAGTCAAGTCCTCATGCCAAGACTAAAAATAAGATTTTGTCAAGGCCTTTTTTCAAGACACTAGTTTTTCCTATGAGACCTACCGATGCATCGAGGAGATATAGAGGGCTCCACCCATCACTTACTAATTCCAATGCATTCCTCATAAGAAAATGTTTAAACATAACATAAAAATTCATTTTAAAACTAGCATAAGAAATGTCAATAAATTATCCATAAACCATTAATGGTATAAAAATAAAAAATCCACATTAAAATATATCACCAAACCTTCACTACAATATGGAAAATTTGTATCATAAAACATCAACTTCAAACAAGTTTAAAATCCATCAAAGGATGTTAACATAAATGAAATGAAAACTATTTGAAAGAAATACCTCTTTCTATTTTGAAACCATTTAAAAGGTATATAATTATAAAAGAAAAAATTTATCATGGAAATAATCATATAATATTCTAAGGTAAGATTCGGAGGTGTTGTAACGGCAGAAAATACCACACCCGCCGTATAAGTTATAAAACACTCTTTCCTTAATTTTGTCGAAAAGGTCGTAAAGGACCTTGTTTGGAAAACGACGAAATTATTCCTTTAAAACCATTTTATAGAAATTTAAAAAAGGGTATAAATTAATTTAACACATAGTATAGTAAATATTAAAAATGTTTTGAAATAAATTTTTAAGAAACACAGTTGTGGATGATAAAGAGGTCCCGGTAGATACTCACTTAAAAACAACCTCGGATAATTAAGAGACTGTGAAATTTACCATTAACTTGTACTTTACTTCATCAAGGGTATGCTAACCTCTTGTATAATAGTTAAATAATTTTTATTAAATTATAAAATAACCACATATATAAATATGATATCATATATGATCTTCTACTATTTTTTTGTTAATAATATTTCAGTAGTATCATAGTTTCGGGTGTTAAATGATTCGTTTTAGTTTATATGCTTGGTAATGAAAGTAATTTTTGATATTGATAGGATGTATTTGATTCATTTACAAAATGAAATTATGTTCTTAAACATTATTTTTAATCATAAAATGAAATTTATTCTTGAATTATTATGATGGGGAATTAATCTCATCGCGTTTGCGGAGACAGTAATACGTACGTACGCATGAGAGACAATATCATTATATTGATGGTGATATTGTATGAAATTGGATAATTTAACATATATAAATAATCATTAACATACTATATTTATTATTTAAATCAATTATACTCATTAATATATCCGTACAAATAGTGATGTGTTGAATGAAAAACTACACCACGACGTGGAGATGATAAGCCGTACATCCGCACATATGGTGACTTTGTAATTTATAGGATGGATAGAATAATGAATATGGTTGTACCATATTTATAATAATATCATAGTATGTATAAGGTACTAGTGTCATTATTTTGGTATGAAAAAAATATAGAAAGAGGAAGTGTAAGAAGAAAAGAACTTGAAAGAGAGTGGTGAAATTATTACCTCTTCTTCAGGTGTTTCCATTTCAGTTGATCAAAGGGCTACTTAGGTTTGATTTATGATAAAATAAAGGACTCTAGTTTTATTGAGGTAAGTTGGGAGGATATTTTTGTAGGGTTTTGATGAGCCAAATGGCTTTGGAGGTGTGAAATTAAGAGAAGGTGAAGTCCCCTTTTATAAGAGAGGTGAGGGGCACATTAGGAAAAGATTGAAATATTACTTTATAATAAAAGAATTTATGGTTTGTAATTACAAAAAAATAATTTATTTGGAGGAAAAAATGTGTATTTATATAAATCCTTTCAACCAATATGTTGTATACAATTTTAGGTCACCATAGTAACCCTATCTTTTAGATTTAACTCTTAGTTAAAAAGTTTTACTTTTACAATGTTATCTTGTATTATTATAATAAATGGTTAATAAACATACTATAAAATTACACAAGAAACCCATGTGGTTCATTAATGATATATTAATCATTATATAAGTCCTTTTACAGAGCCTTATATTTTTGGGAATATTATATCATTTAATAATATAATATTTGTTTTAAAAACAAATTTATGTCAATTTTTACACTATTTAGTATTTGGTTTTTGTGAAAGTCATCACAAAATTATTACATAAAAAATACATTTAATCAACCCTAAAATGTCATATACACCTATAAAATTATTATATGGCATCAAAACATCCAAATTTGTTTTATTTTAATATTTATAATATCAATTATTTTAATATTTCATTAAGAATGTAATTACTACATCATCATTGTGTTATAAATAAATTTAATTATTTGATGTCTATAAATTATAAATAAAATACCATTATTTAGTAAATCTTCATAGGTTTCTAATGAATATTTATAGTCTATTTTATATTATGTTTAACCTTATATTAAAAATGTTTTAGTTATGAAAGCTTGAGTGTAACACTTTTAACACTTCTTTAAATTAAATATTAATAAATTTCCTAATATAATCCAAGTGGAACTAAAGGATTATATTTTATTCATAAGGTTTTTTTGGTTGAAATACACTTATACAATAAAATTAGGACACGTTTTAGGGTAATAATAATAACATTTTTACCTTTAATCACCCTATTTACTTTTAACCGTGGTAAATAAAAGTCAAAAGTTACTGTTCATCAAAAATTATTTTCATATTATTGAACCATATTTTTACTAACTAATATCAATAATGTATCTCAGAGTTTTGAAATTCAACTCACAAAAGCGGTAAAATTATGTTTTATGTAAATTTGCAAATGTGCCTAGAAGTTGGGTAAAACACGTTAAAAAGTTTCATAAAATTTTATACATATAATTTTATTATAAAATGAATCCAAGGAATTACATTGAAAATATATAGGTATTATATATATACTTTTAATTAAAATAAATTTAAATAAAATGTTTGTTTTAAACAATAACACATTGTTTTTCACTATTCATCAAAAATTAAATGTTTTTAGTAAAATAACAAACATTCACCCTAAGATAATTTTGATATTCCTGATTAAAAAATAAAGCCTAATTTACCAAATTCAAAACATACAAGTTGCAAAATTAATTTAAAATTGTTTCCCTTTGTCAAAACCAAAAAGCGGGATTTTAAAAAAGTAAAAACTAACAAAATATTAACATGTGTTTATGTCAAATTTAAATGTAAAATTACTTATAATGATATAAATTATATTAAATGATAAAAATATAATCTAATTATTCTTCCAAACCATTCAAATTAATAATTTAACACTATAAGTTATTTCGAGTAAGAAATTTGTTTTCAATTAAAATTTAGTATTTTCACTATTCATCAAAATATGAATGTTATCAGAAAAACACAAAACATTTATACTGACTATATTTTTATGTCCCAATTCTAAATAATAAGTTTATTTTGTCAAATTTAATATAAAATTTCATTTAGAAAATGGGTCACCATTAATAGGTGGTAAAATTGAATTTTTTGAAAAATACTTGATTTATCTGAAAAAATGAATTTGTTCTTGTATTATGTCTAAGAAACAAATAATATGGATGTAAACATTATATAGAGTATATAATATTTAAAATGTAGTTAATATTATTCATAAATGCTCTTTGAACGGCTAGTTTGGTAAAGTTGTGGTGCGCTTGAACTTGGTGTTGCATGTAGCACTAGCTATAGAATTACTTTAATGAGATAAAATAATATGAAATCTTGATGTGTTACACCACCTCTATATGGTTGCATCTTAATATAAAATAATCAATAAATTAATCACTTGAACCCACCTCTCCTCAAGTATATATACCACCTCCCACCACACTATTTCATTACATAAAGCCTTTTATCTCCTAAAATATCTCCCAATCATCTAATCCTCACTCCCCCCACCCAAGTGATTCTAGTATAAAAAAAAGTCTAAATCAAAGGTCCTCAAGGGTATTTCAAGGAGGGGATATTCAAGAGGTATGTTTCTCAAAGTGTCTCCCTTAATTTATGTTCTTTTTCTATTTTCACATAACCCCATTCATAAATAAATGAATGATTAATCCAAAATCATGTATATACTGTATTTTTATGTTTATAAAGGAATATATCATATCATATCCATTCCATCTCTCACCTCCTCTTATTAAAATCATAAAAAAATTGTCCATGTTTTGCTGGTTAATCGCCTTTGTGAATAGTGTTTTTGTTCTTTTTTCTTTACCGCCTTCATGGACGGTCCTAAAAAATATTCTTGTAAAAAATTATTTTAATGTTTATATAAAATTATATTTCATATTTTCTATATGTTTAGTAAAACATAACTTCATTCTTTCCATATTATTGTAATATGATAACATCATTTGGGGACGTGTGGACTACTGCCTCCTCAAAAAGATGTGATTCGTTCACGCATCACATAGAATGTATTAAGGATTTTCTAATTAAAATATATGATATAAATGAAATATTAATTCTACTTTAATGATAATATATATGTATACATATTTCTACATATTTCATTTAATTGCACTCTTTAAATACAATAGGAAAAATGAAAATAGTGTTCATGTATACATACGACCTACCGTCTCCATGAATGGTGTTTTTAGCTTGTCTTAAAAGATTGTTATAAATAATTATATAATGAATATATAACATATTTATATAATTTTTAATATTTTGGAGATGTTGAAATTATGTCCACATTTACAATTTACATCATAAACAAGTTCATTTTCCACTCATGTACTGAATATCGATAAAACATCCGATATAAATTTAAATAATTATGTAATTGTAAAAACATGATAATAAGTGATATGAAATGAATAATGAAAATTTAAAAGGTTATAAGTAAGGTATAAATATTCCTACAATTATTATTCAGGAAAATAAATAATGTACAAGACGTTTTGGACTCGACGTAAGGGATCTTGTCTCAATCTGTTTTCATTGAGGTATTTTTTTATAATATGCACCATTATTATTTTATATGGTGTATATAAAGCCACTATAACTTTTCATATACATATTTTATCTATAATAATTTTATTTACTGTTTTTTGGATCTATTAATTCATGTATATTAAGATTTAAATGTTCAAAGTGGTATGAGGCTCCTTGAACATTTGAATATTTAATTATCAAATCTTTTCATCAAGATATTTATTTACATATTTATTTATATGGATATAAAATGGTTATACATGACATTTTATGTCTATTTTTAATTTCATTAAATGTTTAAAAAGGAATATTTTTATAGATATCATTTTGTTTTCTTTACAAAATGACAAAAGGAATGTTTTTCTTGCATACAACGACAATGACTTCTCTAACACCATAAATGTTATTTGATACTTACATTCCTCTATAAGACTTAATGTGTTATAAATTAAAATAAATCCTTTATAACCTTTTTCTAAATCGTGTTATTGAAAATGTGTTATTAAATGAAAATGGTATTTTTATACAGAAATTATTTTTATATGGGATTAGAAAAAGTTTTCAAAGGGGTATTGTAATAAACATATTTTATTTGTGAAAGTTTAATTGACAATTATATAAAATGGGTGATCTCAATACAGATTATATAAATGTTTTATCCCTATTATAGCTCACGAGTGAGCCTAGAGTATCTCATTGGAAGGGTTTAGCCTCATTATAACTCACAAGTGAACCCGTTACATCTTATATAGAGGGATGAGTCCCATTATAGCTCACGTGTGATCCTGATATAGCTTATACGAAGGGTGATCCCAATTATAGATATCCAATTAATTGGGTAATAATGATATTGAATATTGGTGATATGGTTATTCTAATTTAAAATGAGTTTGAGATGGTTTTTTTATATGATACTCTAAGTCACCTAAAAGAGTTCTAATTTCTTGTAATCAGTTTTAGTGTTTTTCTTTGAGAAAAAAGTATAAGTGTTATTCATGTGATTTTTTTGTTTCATCCGCTCAAAGAATATTAAATGGGTTACCATGTTTTAACTCAACTATGGTTTTATTTATTTTTATAATAGTTACTAATATTTTTGTTCTCATCCCATATTTTTAAATGTTTTTAATAGATTTAAGGCATAATAGAGTTAAGGATGGAATCAAGGAAATGTTATGATGATTAAAAATGAAAATAAACCATGTTTTTTTAAAACTTTTTATGTTATGGAAGAAGTGAATCTCTTTAGAAGTGTTAACATTTTTTATATGGTTTTGTTATGAAATATTTTTGGAACTTGGTAAATTTTATGACACTATTACTCATGTTATTAGTCAATATCATAAATAAATTCCACAACATTATGAAAAGTATCTTAAAAGAAATGAAAAATTTATTTACTTTTATTAATACGAAGTCAAAGACCGTTTAACCCATAACAAATTTATGGTTTTGTGATTATTATATTTCTCCTAACAATATTTTATATCACTCTCCATAAGAACTTTATTGTTAGTTTTTCTTCCCTATCCATGTTTTCCTGCATGTAATCCTAGTATGTGTTATCTCAGGTGACCTTTGTACTTCTCTTTCTTTCCTTTAAGGTGGAATTTTTATTGACTCTTTTTTCTAATGTGGGATTTAATTGATGTAGTTTTGAAAAGACATACCTTAGTTACTAACACCGAATTCAAATTTAAAGGACACAATTTATTTAATGGGTATAATATATAGCATTTAGAGTTTTAGGAAATAAAAACTATGTTCGATAGTGTATATGACACCCTACATCGAGCTTAAATGAACAACTAAATATTATGATTTAAATATAACCATTATAAAATAGATATTGGAATGGAGAGAATGAAAAATTTTATCTAAATTATTTAAATATGGTTTAAACATTTTTATAAAATGATTCATTGGTTACCAAATTTATTAGAAAAGGAAATAAAAACCAATTGAATATAAAGGATGTGTTTTGTATGAAAATCTATTCAAATGAGAATAATTGTGTTTATAAAAAAAATATAACTCTTTTTGGATTATATTAATGAAATATAAACTCAGTATGATGTTTAAAATTCATATTATATTTTTTCTAGACATGATATAAGAACAAATTCAACTTTATGCATAAAAGAATTATTTTTCAAAAAATGCATTTTTACCACCATTTGATGGGGAACCCATTTTTAAATATAGTTTTTGACACCTTTATAAGTTCAATTTGACATAATAAACTTATTATTTGAAATCAAGACATCGTAATTTTTTTGGATAATTTTTTATTAATCTGACAACATTTATATTTTAATGAATAATAAAAAATACTACATTTTAATTCAAAATTTCATTTTCATCTAATTTATTTAAATTCTTAGATTGTACTTTTAATTGGTTTTACACTATATTTATATTATTTTTTATCATTTAATCCAATTTTAGTCATTGGAATAATTATGAAATTGAAATTAGATAAAAATTCACTTCAAACTTTTGAATGTTTCACTTTAAAAACCCGCTTTTTTGTTTTGTCTGTGGAATTAATTTTAAATATAATTTTTCCAATTATTTCAATTTAATTATACAAAATGGATTAAATATTTGTAATAAATGGTTAAAAATTAAGTTTTAAGGTAAATTTTATTTTTAGTTATTAAAATTTTACCATGGTAAAAAAAATTATTTACCGTAATAAAAGTAAAATTTTGACAAGGGTTAAAATTAGAAGACAAAATCTTCACCTACATAAAAAATAAAAAATTTAAAGAGTGTTTGAGGTGTGTATAAACCTGAAACATAATATAAAAAATTAATTACAATCCAAATTCATGTAATTTAATGCCACATCAATATTGTTGGCTTTAAATATAATATTATCATCAAACTAATCACTTGAACCCACCTCTAATCAAGTATAAATAACACCACTCAACCTCCCATTTTAGAAAAAAAGCATTTTAGATCTTAATGTCCCTTAAAAAACACCCCTACTCACTATACCCATGTAAAAGTGCTTATGGTCTCATGAAAAGATCAAACCCAAGGTCCTAAAGGGTCTTTCAATGTGGGGATCTTCAAGAGTTAATTTTCCCAAAGTACCATTCTTAATTCTTTTCTTTTTTTACTTTATCCTCACCTACCTCATCCATTAATGCATGAATAATAAAGAATCATGTATATATTTTAGTGTTATATTTCTAATGCAATATCTCATATCCATTTAATTTCTCACCTCATTTTATTAAAATGAACAAAATTGTTGTCCAAGTTATGCTGGTTAATCACCTTCGTGAATAATTTTTTTGTTCTTTTTTTTCCGTTACCTCATTCATGGATAGTATTACAACCATTATTATGGTAAATTAATATTTTAATATGTATATTATAACCTATTTCATATTTTATATATTTTATATTAAACATACCTTTATGCTTTCCATATTGTTGTTATATTATAACTTCGTTTGGGGTCGTGTGGACTACTGCCTCCTCAAAATGATGTGAATCATTCACACATCACATGGAATTTATTAAGAATTATTTTATTAAAAATATTTTTAAAAAATAAAATTTTAATAATAATAAAATTATATTATATATTTATACTTATTTATATACATTTCATTTTATTTCACTCTTTCAATACGGTAGGAAAAATAAAAACAGTGTTCATGTGAACGTACGACCTACCATCTCTATGAATGCTGTCTTTAGTTTTTCATCAAATATTATTATAAATACATATATAATGAATATATAATATATTTATATTATGTTTTATATTCTAGAGATGTTGGACTTATGACCACGTGGAAAATTTACATCATAAACATGTTCAATTTCAAACTATGTACAAAATATCAGAAAAAAATATATTGTGAACATAAATAATTATGTAATTGTTATTAAAAGGTAATAAGTGATATAAAAGAAAAAATAAACATGAAAAAGGTTTTCAAGAATGTATAAATTAACCTATGTTTATTCTTTAGGATTATAAAGATTTTACGTGATGAGCCAGACTCAAGGTAAGGTATTTCATCTCAATCTCCTTTCCTTGAGGAATTTCTTAATGATATGCAGCTTTATTCTTTTATAAAGTGAATATACATCCCATTTAACTTTCCGTATCCATATTATATCTATAATCATATTATATAATTTTTTTAAAATGTTATACCTTCATGTGTATTATAATTTAAATGTTAAAAATGGTAAAGGACTCTTTAAATAAAACATCATTTTAAATGTTTTAAAGATCATTTATTCAAAATATTTCTCATTATTTTACATATTTTAAAAAAGATTTTATGGATTTATTTATATGTAATTTTTCTAAAAATGTTTATTATAGAATTACATTTAAGAGCTCCAAAGTTTTATGGGTCACTTTGATCCAAAAATATGTTCTATAAAGGTTTTAAATTAGTTTTTCAAAATAGATTAGTTATCTTATGAATGAAAATGAAAATTTATGAGTAAAATGTTGAAAATTGAATGATTATTTGTTTTTGGTAGTTAGATATTTAATTGGTTATCACGATATAGATTATACAAAGGGTTGAGCCCTATTATAGCTCACAGGTGAGCCCAATATTGCTTATACATAGGGTTGAGCCGCATTATAGCTCATGATATAAGGGTGCACACAATATAGATTATACGAAGGGTGATCCCCATTATATTTTCCCAATGCATTGGGTATTCCAAAGGTTGAATTCAACCATAGGGTTATTCCATGTTTAAGGATGATTATAAGGGTGATATAGTAATGATGTACCAAGGAAGCTATATGATTTTTTATGATTAATAATAATTTTTTAAGTAATTTTGTTAATGGGTTTTCATGTTTTCAGAAGACTAACAATTTACTTTATTTAGGTCAATTACTGAGATTTTTATGCTCATCACAAGTTTTTGAAATGTTTTCCATAGGGTTTAAGGATGGGTATGAGAAAGGAAGAAGTCAAGAATATTTTTATCAAGAAGGGAAATCATGTTTTATTTTATAATGTTTTAGATTAGGAAAAAATTGGATAGCATGTAGACTCGTCTACATTGTAAATTTTGATATTCTATACAAAAATTATTGCCTAATTATCTAAAACTATAAACCTAAAAATATCCTAAATGTGAACTCTTGACTTAACTCAAGATTATGCACTTTTTATGGTCGGGTCCTTATAGTTGGAATTAAGGGATGATTTAGTTATTTGGGTAAATTAGTATTTTAAAACTCTATGAAGAACCCTATAGAAAAGTTTAAATATAAGAAAACTTCCTAGTATTTTGGTGAAATATTATGTATGTTGTTCCGGAATAAATAAATCTTTGTCTGGATACAATCAAGTGGATATGGCTCTAGAACAGATATATCTAGGGGTAAAACCAGAAAACACCGCATTGATCTAGACTCAAATGAGAACTGGTTCATGATAATGGACATTTTTCAACCCTAGTTTGACACTCTCAGGGGGATATTTTTGGTTAATCACAAGATTTTTATAATGAATTTTGATGTATTTATAGAAAATTTAATTGTTGATAACGAATAATGTGGTTAAGAATGACGTTTTAACATAAAAATCCTTTAGAGTTATAAGATTATTAAATGAAACAAGTTTTTCACTAAGGTTTTCTTCTTTTATAAAATGAAAGGAAATAAGGGGAAGCATGCAAGTAGTTACCGCAATAGACCGTAAACTGAAAATCCTTTGATGGATGATGGAATGAAAAATTTCATGAGAATGATGAATCAGATGACTCACACTATAGAAAATAATTTGAATCATGATGAGAGACCAATTTCACTAAGAAAGGAACAACATTCCATTGAGTCCTTTATGCATCAATGACCCCCAATGTTCAATGGATCTTCCAACCCAATGATTGAGGAATAATGGATAAAATCTATAGAAAATAAATTTTTTATACTTCATAGTTTTGAACAAGAGAAAGACACCCTGGATATTTATCGCTTAGGGGGAAAAGCTGATCAGTGGTGGGAGTTGATTAAAAACATGAGGCTGATAGGGGAGATTAAATATATATAGTGGTAAGAGTTTAAAGGAATATTCTTTAATAAGTACTTCCCATATTTGATGAGAATTAAAAGGTAGAAGGAATACCTCAAGCTAAAGAATAAGTAGAATGAATCTATTGGAAGTTACGAGATGAACTTTGCATGGATTACATGTTAAAACTCTAAATTTTTCATGGATCCTAATGGTTGGTTGATAGATTATTTGGTGGACCTAGACCTTATCTATAGAATAATATATCCAACCAAGACTATGAAAACTATTATGAGATCATATTAAGTTATATGAAAGTAAAACTAGAGTTTTGTGAGATGAAGTGTACCTATAAATCCAAAGAAAAGAATAGATTAATTGAGCTAAAGTTGGCTAGGATCTTTGATTAGGGAAGAGGTGGAGATCTTGTTCAACATCACATGGGAAATAAATTTTGTAAGAAGAATTTGGGGAATTTAATTCTTGGGAGTGGGAAGAGTTACAAGTGTGAATAGATGGCCATATCTCTCAAAATTCTTGTAGTGAGGTGAAGCCTAAAATTACCAAAACAAATAACAAAGGGAAGATGATGTGGGCTCCACCTAAAGTCTAATGCATCACGTGTGGACAGTTTGGGAGCTTTTCCAATCACTATCTGAATCTGAAGGTAGTGGAGGAGAATCACCATAAGCCTCAGCATATGCCAAAGGAAGAAGGTCATGATTTTTTTATCTCGATGGATGAAGTTAAAGCTCTAAATTATGTGGAGGCAGGAACTCTTGTTGTTTCCCCAAAGCTAGGAAGTAATTCTTTTGTTTCTATTTCTACACATTCTATAACTTCTTCCATGTTTGAAAAGAATATAGAATCAATTCTTGAACTTATAAATTTAGATTTTTTACTCTAGACTCATGGAAGGATTATCCAAGCCTCAACAGATTTAGAAACTCTAGTATTTACTTTAGTGATTACAAAATTATCAAAAATCGAGTAGTCATTCCCATGCTGTATTTCTATATTATATTAGGGATGGAATGGATGTTAAATTATAATTCTAAGATCAAATAAAAAAGGAAGTAAATCTCAGTATTCTCAAATGGACAACCTACAATTATCTTCCATGGAGAGATATATCAACCTAATATTTTCTAGATACACTTATTATAGCCTTATTTAAGGAGTTTATTGGTGATAAAGAAGAAGAAAATGAGATTATAAGGATAGATAATGTCACCATTATTATTGAATATGTTGATTTATTTCTAGAGTTGTAACATGGACCTCCCATAGAAATAGAGGAAGAGTTATCCCTTTAACTCATACATGGTTCCTAGCCAATTTCAAAAACCACATATAGAATGGTGATGGTAGAGATGGAGAAATTAAAGAAGAAGCTCTAAGATCTTTTGGAGATGGGGTTTATCCAGCCAAGTGTGACTTCTTGTAGAGAACATGTTCTCATTATAAATAATAAGGATGGATCGATTCCTTTTTACTTTTATTATATATAATTTAATGATATCATAATAAAGAACAAGTACCCTCTTCCAAGAATTGATGATTTTTTTGAAAATCTTCAAGGGGATCAGTTCTTCTCCAAGAATGATCTTTGATATGGTTATAATCAATTAAGGGAGAAGAAAGAAGATATTATAAAGAAAAATATCAAATCCAGATATGTGAATTATGAGTATGTTGTTATTCCCTTCAGAATGACTAATTCACCTATTATTTTTCTGGATATGATGATAGGATTCTTTAAAAACTACCTTGATAACTTTGTGGTAGTTTTTGTTGATGAAATTATGATTTATTCCAAATTTTGGGAGGATTATGAAGATTATAAATAGGTTATATTGAAAACTCTGAGCAAGTATTGGTTATTTTGAATGTCTATAAATTGTGAGTTTTGGTTACAGTAAGTTTCTTTCTTGGGGAACATTGTAACTAGTAAAGGAATATAAGTTGACCCTATAAAGAAAAAGTTTTTAGAGGAGTGGCATCATCATAAAATAGTATTTTATAGGATTAGAGGAATATTGTAAGAGGATTGTGAAATAAATTTCAGGACTTTATAATCCATTAACAAAGTTAACTTGAAAAATGGTCTAGTTAATCTAGATAATGGAGTGTGAAGAATATTTCCAAGAGTTAAAGAAGAGGGTGTTATTTCCCATATGGTAAATCTACCCTCAATTGGAGAATTATTATTTTTATTTTTAGTGATGCATATCTAAAATGGATTGGGTGAATCCTCATGAAAAATTATAAGGTAATTGTTTATGCATCTCGATATCTAATGACCCCTGAGCAGAATTATCCTACGCATAATCTTGAGTTGGCTGCATTTTTTTCACTAATGATATAGAGGCATTATCTTTATGGTGAGAAGTGTGATATATACACAGAACATCAAATTTTGAAGTATATTTTCATGAAAAAGTATTTAAACATGAGACATAGGAGATGGTTGGAAATTCAAAATGACTATGATTGTTCAATTAATTATTATCCAAGAATAGAAAACAGAGTTTTTGATGAATTAAGAAGGAAAGGCCCTATTATTCTATAAATGTTAATGATTCAAGGAGATCCAATGATCAAAGACCTAGTGAAACCAGACATGGTAATTATTGGGTAAGGGTTATCATCAACCCTATCTCGAATTATTTCTCAAGCATTATTACTAGGGAAGAAAAATAATGCTCAATAATAAGATCCTTTGTTACAAAATAATTTTGATTCAGAGAAGTATGATAAGTTTCTTATGTTCAATATTGTTCAATAAGGTGTATTGAAATTGTGTAAAGGACTATGTGTTCCATCTATTTTAGAAATAAAGAAGGATCTAATGGATGAAGCTCATAGCTCTACATTCTCTATACATCTTACAAGCATGAAAATATATAGGGACCTTCATGATCAATATATGTGGGATAATATAAAAAGGGATATTTTTAACTATACTACAAGGTTCCTAGTATGTAAGTAAATGAAGGAAGAGCAAAAAATTCTAAAGGGGTATTACAACAACTACCTATACTATAATATATGTGGGATAAAATCACTATGTACTTTTTCACTGGTCTCATGAAAACTTCCAAAGGAAAAATTATGATATGGGTCATAGTGGACCATCTCAAAAAGACTGTACATTTTATATATATTCAGGAAGATATATCTCTTGATCAAATTACTAGGATTTACATGAATGAAGTGGTAAGGTTGCATGGTGTTCTACTTTCAATCATATATGATCGTGATCTAAAGTTCACATAAAAAATTCTGGAGATGTCTTCAACATGTTCTATGTACAGAATTTAATTTCAGTACACCCTATCACCTTCAAACTACTATATAATCTGAAAGGGATATCAATACACTCTCGAACATGATGAGAACATGATCAATGGAATTTAAAGGTGTATGGGATCAACATCTCCCATTAGTTGAGTACTCATACAACAACAGCTTCCACTCGAGCATTCAAATGGTACCCTATGAAGATCTATATAGGAAGCAATGTACAAATCATACTTGTTGGGATGAAGTTGGTGAGAGAAAGCTTCTTGGGCATGATATTCTGTAAGAGATGATAGAAAATGGTCAAGCCATCAAACAACACATTAAAGATACTCAGAGTCAGGAGAATAACTATACTGAAAACCATCGAAGGGACTTGGAGTTTGTGGTTGGTGATAAGGTATTTCTTATAATTTCTCCATGGAAGAGTGATATGTGGTTTTTAAATAAAGGGTATCTCAGCCCTAGGTACATTTACCCCTATGAAATCCTTGATCACATAGGGTCAGGGGAGTATTGTCTTGCACTTCTTCCAAATCTATCTCAAGTTAAATATGTATTCTGTGTATCTCTCTTGAGTAAGTACATACCTAAACCTTCAAATGTATTGAATCCATAGGTGGTACAATTGGAACACAACATCTCTTATGAGGAGAAACCGGTGGAGATATTGGACCGTAAAGACTACCCAGATTGTTAAAGTGTTTTGGATGAACCAAAAATATAAAGAATTCATGTGGGAAATAGAGGAGACTATGAGATAGAAGTAACCACACCGTTTCTCTTCCAAGGGTATGAGTTGAAATTTTGGGGATTAAATTTCATAAGGGTGGAAGAATGTAATGACCTAAACTTTTGAATAATAGAGTGTTTCATGAAAATGTATGTTTTAATATGTCATAATCAATAAAAATATATAAGTATAAATGAAATGTGACCATCAGCTTTTGATCGTTATATGAATATTGTATAATATGACTGTTGGAAACATACTAATTTTTAACGTTATTATTATTTTTTATAAATAGAAATGATAATGGTTAATTAATGCTGAATGATGATTTTATTGCCTCATCTAGTAGACTCGGTCCATGAAAAGCCAATTTTTTAGAGCTTGGGAAGCAGGTAGCATCAGTAGGCTTTGCTCTGGACCAATCCCAAGCTGATTTTCAACATGTTACTCATGAATGAAATCACCTACGAGATAAGTTCATGTTAGAAGAGATTACCACTCGAGCGGTGTTATATGAGCCACTACAAGAGTCCATAACCATCACACACTATACCCTTAGATCCTATATGGGTGTTTTAATGGGTTATTATTAATGGCCCTAGTTACTTAAAATGTAATCCCATTGTTTAAATAAAATTTTTATATCATCATTTTAATTTTAAGAATAATTTTGCTTAAAAATTATGATGGAATTTAATAAAATGATTTTTAGGTAAAAATTGTACTTTTATAACAATATTTAAACAAATATTTATTAATAATTTTTATTATAATAAAAAATTGTTTTAAAAACACTCTTTTTTAATTACAACTGATGAAATATTTTTTTTTCAAGTGTCAAAAATGTTACTATGCATATTACTATGGATTTTCTATCCACTATTATTTATAAAAAATGAGTATTGTTTGTGTTAAAATAAAAATTTCTCATATTAATAGATTTATTATGGTAAAATAAATTTTATTTTTTAATTCATAATGTTGATATTAGGTTATAGTGAATTTATGATAATTTTATAAAATATTTTATTTTTCGGTGAGTAGTGAAAATACAATTTTGAGTTTTTACTGTGTTTAATTACATCATAATGATGTATTATGTAATTTTAAATGAATTTAAACTCTTTTGAATTAAAATATTATATGAGGTGTCCCAAGTGGCCAAATACCATGGGAAATCACATGGTTTTGGAATTACCAATACTGAGGTGTCCTTCAAAATTAATAAAAAACTTTATATCTTTTTCTATAAATACCCACCCATTCCTTCATTTAAATTCATTAAAAAATAATTATCCAATAATTTAGGATTTTATTACCTCCAAAGATTTCCCTCCAAGGTTCCCTTAATTCCCTAAGGTCTAGATCATTGGGTTTTAGTAGTCACTCTTCAAGGTAAATGAATTCTCATCTTTTTTTCCTTTAATGTTTTCTTTTATGTGGTATGTCTTTCAAAGTTCCATACCATGTTCATAATAAAATTTTATTCTCTCCCTATACTGTATTATGAGTCTTTCATGAATGGGTGACCTTTTTCCCCTCTCTTTTTGATGGTTTATAAAACCATGTTTCATACACATTATGCTACTAAATTTTTATCTCAAAATCTCTCTCCTTTTCTAAAGAAATTATTCTATTTTATTTATATGAATAAAAAAATATATTTCATTTCCATGGGTACTGATGAAGACATAAAAATTATTTATCTAGTTCTGTAATTGACATACATAAAACCCCAATTCCCTTTCTTTGGGTTATAAATGACATATTGATCATCTTTTAAGCACTATTTAAAATGCCATGATTTTGATATGAAACCCATTTATTTTATTCTATATGTGTTATTTATTGAATATTTGATTATGATATTTGTGTTTCATATAGAAAGAAATAAATATTAATTGGGTGCCCTGATATCACTCCAATGCATAGGGTAAAGAAATTAATCTCTACAGATGACAAGTTTACGATACCTCGATGAATAACCTTGGTAAATTTTATGACACCTTAGTGGATGGACCTCAATGATGTACTTATGAGTGTATAAATAAAAAATTTTCACCACATTTTAATTTAGTGATTTAATTTTTTCTAGAAATAAAAGGTGTAGTGGTAGTATTTATACTTGAGGAGAGTTGTGTTTAACTAAAAAGTTTATTGATTATCTAATTTTAAAAGAAACCCATATAGAGGTGGCATTAAATTCCTTCGATTTGGGATGTAATTAATGATTTATAGGCTAGTTAAAGTCTATAAAAACCTAAAAATACCTTAAGATGTTCTAGTTTTTAGGTAGGTTAACCTTTTAACCTTCAATTTTAACACTTGTCAAAATTTTACCTTTACTACGGTAATTTTTTTAGCATGGTATATTTTTATTAAAAAAATGAAATTGACCATACTAAATAATTTGGACCTTATAATTCCAAAATGGAATCCAGTTTATCTAATTCAATTAACATAATTTGGAATATTATATTTAAAAATTAATTATGCTGAAAAAACTAAAAAGAGGGTTTTTTTAAAGTGGAACGTTCAAAAGTTTGAAATGTTTTTATATCTAATTTCAATTTTAAATTGTTTAAAATGACATAAATTGTATTATATGATAAAAAAATTATCTAGATATTATTTAAAACATATAAAAATAATATTATAACAATAGAAATAAATTAGACAAGAAAGCAGTTTTGAATTAAAACACAAATTTTTTTCACTATTCCTTAAAATACAAATTTTATCAGAAAAATACCAAAAATTTATCCAAACTAAATTTTTATGTCCCTATTTTAAATTTTAATATTTTTTTCCCAAATAAAAATTATAAATTGTCAAAAAATAGACTTAACATGGGTTCTCCATCAAATGGTGGTAAAAATGCCTTTTTTGAAAAATACTTCTTTTATGAATAAATTTGATTTTTTCCTTATATCATGTCTATAAAACATATATTATGAATTATAACAATAATATCAAGTTTATGTTTAATTAATATAATCCAAAAAATAGTGATATTATTATTTTATAAATACAATTTGTCTCATTTAAATAGTTTTTCATAAAAAGATATCCTTTTTATTCAATTGGTTTTTTATTTCCATTACTAATTAATTTGGTAACCAATAAATCATTATATAAACATGTGAAAACCATATTTTCATAATTCAGTTAATAACTATAATTCCCTCCATTCCAACATCTAGTTTATATTGGTAACATTTAAATAATAATATTTAGTTATTCGTTTATGCTTGATGTTGTGTTTCATGTATCAATCGAACATAGTATTCTTTCTTAAAACATGGGATGTTTCATCCCCCCACACCCACATTAAAAAATTATGTCCTATAAATTTGAATTTGGTGTTGGTAAATAAGGTATTAATTTTCAAAATTACTTCATTGAAATACCACATCAGAAAAAGAGTCAATAAAACTTACACTTTAAAAGAAATAAAGTGAAAGAAAAAGGTCACCTGATATAACACATTATAGGATTCCATGTAAGAAAAAATAGATATAAAAGATAAAATAAATATCAATTTCTCATGGATAGAGATAGAAGAAATTTTTGGGAGAAATATAAAACCCCAAAAACCATAAATTTGTGACGTGTTAAAAGGTTATTGACTTTGTTTTAGGAAAAGTAAAAAGAAAATGATTTCATTTTAAGATCCTTTCCATCAAGATGTGGAATTAATTTATGAGCTTGACTAATAACATATGTAAACATACTTACTTTTTAAGTATAGTTTTATCCATTAATTTAATTCCACCATAAACTCATCTTTTTCTCCTAACGATGAGTATTTATGATGAATTAACTTCTATAGAATCACATAATCCATAAAAGATTAACTATATTTTTCTCCTATCTTTAGACATTAATCAAAACCAAAATGGTTATTACTTGAGAAGTTGATTCCATAAAATAATAAACCAATGTATGAATTAAAACTACTTTTAATCTCAAAAATTCAATAGTAATACCCAAATTCTACGTAGACCATTAAATAAAAATTTTCGTTAAAATTCATAAAAATAAACCAAAATAATATCAAAACTCAAAATTATAAGGATTTGATAACATCGTCTTCCAAGATAAATTTTATCATTTTTCTATAAATATCATCAATTACTATCAATGTCTCATACTAAAAAATCAATTTCTAAAATCATATATTCTCCAAGATAGGCTAATTATTTCTATAAATAACCCGAATCTCCATATTCCCTCTATGAAAACATATATTCTCCCAAAATAAAATTCAGTAATTACTACTCAAATAAAAAACCATATTATTTTATTTTACTTAGGCATATTGGGTTCCCACAGTAGTGAATGACTTCCAAAATAACACTTACCACTTAATTCCAAAATTTGTTTCCAATTCCACAGATATGTGTTTGATAAAACATAAGTTCCCCAAATATACTATATTAATATTTTATAAAATAGTTTAACTGAAAAGGAAAATTAATAATAACTAGGGACTTCATGTAGGTTAGTGGTAGGTGAGTCACCCTTTGGTTGTGGGTTGGATCCCTACATCCTTACTGGATGTGGTGGGTTGTCACACATCTTACAAGTTGTGCTTTTTTATAAAAACAAAAAATAACCATAACATGTTTTAACATCAAATGTTATCATATACCTCTCATTTTCCTCCCAAATAATTATGAAATCAACATATTAATTCATGAAGTCTTATATATATTGACACATGTAACACCCCGGGATTTTATGAAAAATATTCTTTTTTATTTCACTAATGTCTTGTGTTGTACGCTACACCAAAAGGAGCTTGCACAACACGCATCCTTGACTTGCCTTGCATTACACGCAATCGCGACCTTCCTTGATAGCGTGTGTAGTATGCAATACCGAGTTTCACTAAACAACGATATGCTATTAAAATATTATTATAACTAGCCGTTATGAATAGTTATAACCACCTTTTAAAATTTTAGAAATTTTAGCTCTCAAAATGGACTTCATTTTTGGATTCGGAGTATCGAATTTAGCCTAAGGTGAAATTTTGGTACTTTTCGGATAACTTTCATATTCTGATGAATAATGAAAATTACTAAATTATAATTAAAAACAACTTTTTTAATTGAAATAATTAATAGTGATAAATTATTAATTTTAGTGGTTTTAAAGTATATTTAGAATATATTTTTTCAATTTAATACAATGTTGGTCATTAGATGTAATTTCACATTTAAACCAGACATAATCAAGTGTCAATCTTTTGATAGATATTGTTTCTTAAAAACACGCTATTTGTTTTAATAGCGGGATTTAATTATAAAATTAATTAATGCAAATTCTATGTTATGAATTTGGTAAAATAGACTTCATTTTTGAATTCGGAATATGAAATATAGCTTAGGATGAAATTTTGGCATTGTTCTGAAAAATATCAATTTTTGATGAATAGTGAAACTACTAAGTGGTAGTTAAAAAACTGAATTTTTCATAAAACTTAATTTTACCACCTCTGTGAATGGAATTTCAAAAATCCGAGAGACACGGTTGATGTCAGTAAGTAAAATGTGGTTCAATGAGATTAAAATAATTTCTGGTGAATACTAACTTTTTACTTTTATTTACCACGGTTAAAAGTAAATAGGGTAATTAAGGGTAAGAATGATATTAATATTACCCTAAAACATGTCCTAATTCTATTGGACAAATGTATCTCGACCAAAAACAACCTTATCTGTAAAATATTATCATTTAGACCCACTTGGATTAGATTAGTACATTTATTATTATTTAATTCAAAGAAGAGTTAAAAGAGTTAAAATCAAAGTTTATTTACTAAAACATTTTTAATATAGAGTTATACATAAGATAAATTCGATTGTAAATATTAATTATAAATCTAAAAAGATTTCCTACATAATGATATTTTATTTATAATTTTTAGACTTTAAATAAATTAATTTATTTATGACACAACGATGATGCAGTAATTAGCCTTTTTAAGAAAATATTAACATAATTGATGTTATAAATGCTCAAATGAATGTAATTTGAGACTTTTTATGAATTAAACTAATTTTATAGGTTACTATGATATATTAGTGTTGATTTAATCAACTTGGTTCGAACATATAATTCTGTTATGACTTTCAAAAAAATCATATATCAAATAGTGTCAAAATTGACACAAAATAGTTTTTAAATAAAATATTATATTATTAATTGTTATTTTATTCCTAAAAATATAAGGTTCGGCCAAATGACTTAGATAAGGATATATATATTAATAATAAACAATTTGGGGTTCGTTTGGCATGTTATAGTAAGTGTATTAACCATATAGTGTAAGAAAACAAAAATACACGGTAAAAATTAAATTATTTAACTTAGAGTTAAATCTAATTGATAAGGTTAAAATAATAACCTAAACTTGTCTAAATCCTATTGGTTGATAGGATTTCGACCCATCCCCACTTTAGCTTCTAAATAAGACCCTTTGGAACCATTATAAACCGATTTTGACTTTAATATAAAATAATATTTTGAGATATTCCTAAGGTGCCCCTCTCCTCCCTTATAAAAGGACACCTCCTCCCCCTCCTCCTCACACCAATTTGAGCACTCAAGCTCAGCCAAACCCTGACAAAATCTCTTCTACACTTCCCTAGAAACATCCTAGAGGTTCTGGTCTTCCTCAAAGACCAATTTTAGTGCCCTAAGAGGAGGTCTCAAAGAGGCGCTTCAAAGAAGAGGTAATTACCGTTACCAATTCTTCCATCTTTGTTTCTTCTTCCACTTCTTCTTCTTAGGTTGTTTCATTATGAAGTAATAAAATCAGTATCACTCATATACTGATATGTTATTATAATTATGAAACAACCCTATTTCACCATCTATCCATCCTACGGAAAAAGAAATCACCGCGCGTGCGTACGTACAGAATACCGTCTCCACGCCGTGGTATAATCTATTTTCCACCACCACCTTACATGGATGGGTATAATGGTGTAAAGAATAACTATAAATAGTTTTTACAACATCATATTGATTCTGATATATTGTATAATCCACTCCAATTCAATACAATATTTATGGAAATGATATCATCGCTCGTGCGTACGTACGGACTACCGTCTCCACGATGCGATGAGATTCATTCTCCATGTTAACCATTTAAGAATGATTATAAAGTATATATAAGAAATAATAATGAAATATATGACATTATAAAGCTACTGGATTTATGTATATATATATATGTATGTCATCTACTTACTTCAATTTCAAGACAATAAGGAAAGGAAAACATCGTTCATGCGTACGTACAGACTACCGTCTCCATGAACGGTGTTTTTCATTTTATTTATCTATCTATTATATATATATATAGTGAATATATATGATATATAAATCATATTTTATATTCTGGAAGTAAATAAATCATGATATAAGTAATAATGATGTCAAGAAAAACAAGTCAAAACACCTACGATAAATGAAACAATTTTACCCAAAACGCTTCTTTAACATGAAATTTACAAAAGAACGGGTAATATAATGTCATAAGTGAACCATATATGATATCATATCAATATGTATGATTCTGGAATAAGTAAATAACATTATTTAAACCATTATACAGGAGCTTCGGACACGTACAAAGAAAATCGGACCTAAGGTAAGGGAAATATCACAATCTCATTTTTATCCGAGATTGTTTATACTTTAGTATTTACTGGGGTGTATTTTATCATCCACATCCATATTTCCTCAATATGTAATATTATTTCCATCCACATACAATTGTTTAAATCCAATTTTACCCTTCGGTGAGTTTTTAGTAAAAGATATGAAAGGAATCTTTTGTCGTTTTTCGTACGAGGTACAATTTTGACTTTTCCGACAAAAGTACGAGAAGAATGTTTTTTTTAACTTATACGGCATGAATGGATTTTTAAAACATTATTTCCAAGAAGCTTCCTTTACAAGTTTTCAAGTTTATTTTTAATCAACTTCTTTTAGTTTTAAATTATAATACATGTTAAGAAAGGAAAATGTTTTTGAAGTAGAAAGGATATTTTCCTCAAGAATGGATTTCAAGTGTTTTATCAAAATTATTTTCCATCTAAGATAATAAAGGGTTCTATTTATATCCCTATTATTACATGGATTTGATTATGTTGTGATGAAAATATTTTTATGAATTCCTTTATCTTATATGAATTGTTTTATGATGTCATGTTGTTTAAGAATCCCATTTTTATTACATGGGTTATGCAATGATGTATGATTTATGATTTTGTGGAACACATAAGAATGGTATCATTATGAGATGGGTGGGACCTATATCTCCCTCCAATGCATTGTGTAAAGATTTTATATCTCATGAGATAGACAGGGCTGGAACGGTAGGTTATACCGGTTCAGTGAAACAGGACTGAAACGAGGGTTACTCGATTCAGAAAGGGACTTTGTCCACTAAGATAGTCTTGGCAATGAGTCTTGACTAACAAGAAATGATTCTCTATGATTATGTGTGAATGCCACAAAGTTTCATGTTTTAAGTTATGATTATTGTGATTACATTTTACTGCCATGATTTATCCCATGTTATGAAATTATGCTCTCTTTTCAGGTTATGATTTCCAAAATGTTATGTTCTTATGAATATGATGTGATTGATATTTCTTTTGTTTACCCTTACTGAGAATTTGAGCTCAACCTTTTATGTTTTCTTTTCCCCAGGATATAAAGAAATGTTTTAGGTAAAAAAAATGAAGATCTTTATGGGAGATGTTGAAGATCTTTCACCACGATTAGAAGATTTTATTCCAAGTTTCCAAAGACACTAAACTATTACGATCCTTGTGTGTGTATTTTTGTTATGTACTAAGTATTCCGCGAAAGTAATGTAATGTTCATGTACGTCAATCTTCAGGTCTCTACAGTTGGTATCAGAGGAAAGGTTTAGTCAACCTTTGGAAACTAGGATGTGAAAACGTTAGTGAGATCCCTAGAGATATTTCTAAGGTATGTCTAGGGATGCCCCTAAGGATAAGTATACGTATAGGATATAGTCCTAGAACTATGGTAACAATATTAGATTAAACCAAAGATGTTATATATTTAAGTTAATCCCCCTTTATTATGATTTTTACCTCTCACACTATTTTTTTTGGGTTTTAGAAAATGGCTGGAAACAAGATGTTTCACGATAATGGAGGATATGATGGACAATGGAATGATATTCTTCATAATGAAATGGGATTTGGAAGTCCAAACATCATTATTATGCTGAATCAGCAATCCCATAATATGATCAATAAAGTAAAATTTGGTAAGTTTCCTGACTCGACTAATAAGAGAAAGATGGAGTTTCATGATGATCATAGAGGAAAGAAAGTTCAATTTCCCCTATGTAAATCATGTGGGAAGAGGAATCAAGGAGAATGTTTCAAAGGAACTAGAAGATGCTTTGGGTGTGGAAAAGAAGGACACAAAGCAAGTAAGTGCAAAGGAAAAGGTTCAGTTAACACCATGGATGAGGATAATGGTATTGCTACGACATCAACAATGGTTAAATGTTTTAAATGTGGAATGTACGGGCATTATGCAAACCAATGCCCTAAGGGGAAGTCTCATGAAGATAGTCAGTATGGTCGTATGGGAAGTATTTATGTTGATGATGATGAAGAGACTACAAATGATATGTGAGATGAAAGAATTATTGAAGCTCGGTCAATGGTTTAAGAAGGTAGTGGAATGATTACATGTTTATCAAGTGTAATGTTGTACTATAGAATAAAAAGACATCTAAGGATTGTTACACTGTTGTCTTTCCTTAAGTTTTGAAAGTTTATGATGAATGGTATGAGTAACAATGAAAGGTTATTCAGATATTTTTTGGAAAGTGGATGATATGTGCATAATGAAGGGATAAGGAGAGAATGAAATGTTTGACAGTATTCATGAGCTCATGATTGATATAAGGACTAAGTGATATCATGGTTTGAGTATATAGAATTTTGAGGATTTTAGTATGTGAAAAGTGTTAACTTTCAACTGCATTCAAGTTTTCACTATGGTTCAATGGGTATTCAAGAGAATACATTATTAAGGCCTTTGAATGTTTGGAATGTGACCAACAAAACATATCTTATGGTATATGGGGATCAACGATGGTGTTAAATATCTGGTAATCGTTTTCACTATGTTATGAGAGTGGACTGCAGTATTATGGATAAGACTAAAGATTGGAATGGACATAAGTTAGTATTGTTTAAGGATAGAAGTTTTCTCGATATTATTGATGGGATGATATAGTAATATAGTTTTAGAAAAAGGACAACCTGCAGGACAGGCGACAGCCCATCGCTTCGGACAAGGCTGTGGGAATCAAACCCACAACCGAAGTGCGACTGGCCTTTATCGCCTACCACTGGCCTACAGGAAGTCCCTGTTTAGTAGAAACTAGTTTTATTATATTAAGAAGTATGATATATGAAGTATAAGTCCATTTTAGGAACCATATGTGATTAATCTCACTACAGATCGACTTATGTATATAATTTTTGCTAACCTTTTGTTTGAGACAGATGGAATGACCCGTCATTATATCACATGATCTGCTAACACTTCACGAATAACAAATTCAACTTCATTTATTTAAGAGATGAAGTGGAAATTGTTCAAGGCATGAACAACAGTGAGATTGTACCAAAATAAAGAAAGTATTTATTCTAATTCAAATTTTCAACTTTAGGGAAATGATCTTGAAAACCAAAAATGTTGTCCTAGTGATCTTATACCTGATGAATCAGATGGTACCTTAGATCTTCACAAATTTATGGATTTGTGATTGTTTGATTTTCCATAGCCATGTTCTCTACCACTCTCCATCAGAACATGATGGTTAGATTTCTCTTCCATATCCATATTTTCACCTATGTGGAAACCCAGTGATTAGTTTATTTGGGTAATCGTTACATTTCATACTTTTGTTTTTAAAGATAAGTTTTGGTATTCCTTTTTATGATGTGGGTTTCTATTAAAGAAACTTTCGAATAGTAAACCATTTATAACCCCGACGAATTTCGAGGGCGAAATTCATTTTAAGGGGGGTAGAATGTAACACCCCGAGATTTTAAGAAAAATATTCTTTTTTATTTCACTAATGTCTTGTGTTGTACGCTACACCAAAAGGAGCTTGCACAACACGCATCCTTGACTTTCCTTGCATTACACGCAATCGCGACCTTCCTCGATAGCGTGTGTAGTACGCAATATCGAGTTTCACTAAACAACGATATGCTATTAAAATATTATTATAACTAGCCGTTATGAATAGTAATAACCACCTTTTAAAATTTTAGAAATTTTAGCTCTCAAAATGGACGTCACTTTTGGATTCGGAGTATCGAATTTATCCTAAGGTGAAATTTTGGTACTTTTCGGATAACTTTCATATTCTGATGAATTGTGAAAATTACTAAATTATAATTAAAAACAACTTTTTTAATCGAAATAATTAATAGTGATAAATTATTAATTTTAGTGGTTTTAAATTATATTTAGAATATATTTTTACAATTTAATACAATGTTGGTCATTAGATGTAATTTCACATTTAAACCAGACATAATCAAGTGTCAATCTTTTGATAGATATTGTTTCTTAAAAACACGCTATTTGTTTTAACAGCGGGATTTAATTATAAAATTAATTAATGCAACTTCTATGTTATGAATTTGGTAAAATAGACTTCATTTTTGAATTCGGAATATGAAATATAGCTTAGGATGAAATTTTGGCATTGTTATGAAAAACATCAATTTTTGATGAATAGTGAAACTACTAAGTGGTAGTTAAAAAACTGAATTTTTCATAAAACTTAATTTTACCGCTTCTGTGAATGGAATTTCAAAAATCCGAGAGACACGGTTGATGTCAGTAAGTAAAATGTGGTTCAATGAGATGAAAATAATTTTTGGTGAATAGTAACTTTTTACTTTTATTTACCACGGTTAAAAGTAAATATGGTAATTAAGGGTAAGAATGATATTAATATTACCCTAACACATGTCCTAATTCTATTGGACAAGTGTATCTCGACCAAAAACAACCTTAAGTGTAAAATATTATCATTTAGGCCCACTTGGATTAGATTAGGACATTTGTTATTATTTAATTCAAAGAAGAGTTAAAAGAGTTAAAATCAAAGTTTATTTACTAAAACATTTTTAATATAGGGTTATACATAAGATAAATTCGATTGTAAATATTCATTAGAAAGATAAAAAGATTTCCTACATAATGATATTTTATTTATAATTTTTATACTTTAAATAAATTAATTTATTTATGACACAACGATGATGCAGTAATTATCCTTTTTAAGGAAATATTAACATAATTGATGTTATAAATGCTCCAATGAATGTAATTTGAGACTTTTTATGAATTAAACTAATTTTCTAGGTTACTATGATATATTAGTGTTGATTTAAGCAACTTGGTTCGAACATATAATTCTGTTATGACTTTCACAAAAATCATATATCAAATAGTGTCAAAATTGACACAAAATAGTTTTTAAATCAAATATTATATTATTAATTGTTATTTTATTCCTAAAAATATAAGGTTCGGCCAAATGACTTAGATAAGGATATATATATTAATAATAAACAATTTGGGGTTCGTTTGGCATGTTATAGTAAGTTTATTAACCATATAGTGTAAGAAAACAAAAAGACACGGTAAAAATTAAATTATTTAACTTAGAGTTAAATCTAATTGATAAGGTTAAAATAATAACCTAAACTTGTCTAAATCCTATTGGTTGATAGTATTTCGACCCATCTCCACTTTATCTTCTAAATAAGACCCTTTGGAACCATTATAAACCGATTTTTACTTTAATATAAAATAATATTTTGAGATATTCCTAAGGTGCCCCTCTCCTCCCTTATAAAAGGAAACCTCCTCCCCCTCCTCCTCACACCAATTTGAGCACTCAGGCTCGGCCAAACCCTGAAAAAATCTCTTCTCCACTTCCCTAGCAACATCCTAGAGGTTCTGTTCTTCCTCAAAGACCAATTTTAGTGCCCTAAGAGGAGGCCTCAAAGAGGCGCTTCAAAGAAGAGGTAATTACCGTTACCAATTCTTTCATCTTTATTTCTTCTTCCACTTCTTCTTCTTAGGTTGTTTCATTGTAAAGTAATAACATCAGTATCACTCATATACTGATATTTTATTATAAGTATGAAACAACCCTATTTCACCATCTATCCATCCTACAGAAAAAGAAATCACCGCGCGTACGTACGTACGGAATACCGTCTCCACGCCGTGGTGTAATCTATTTTCCACCACCACCTTACATGGATGGGTATAATGGTGTAAAGAATAACTATACATAGTTTTTACAAAATCATATTGATTCTGATATATTGTATAATCCACTCCAATTCAATTCAATGTTTATGGAAATGATATCATCGCTCGTGCGTACATACGGACTACCGTCTCCACGACGCGATGAGATTCATTCTCCATGTTAACCATTTAAGAATGATTATAAAGTATATATAAGAAATAATAATGAAATATATGACATTATAAAGCTACTGGATTTATGTATATATATATATGTATGTCATCTACTTCAATTTCAAGACAATAAGGAAAGGAAAACAGCGTTCATGCGTACGTACGGACTACCGTCTCCATGAACGGTGTGTTTCATTTTATTTATCTATCTATTATATATATATATATACTGAATATATATGATATATAAATCATATTTTATATTCTGGAAGTAAATAAATCATGATATAAGTAATAATTATGTCAAGAACAACAAGTCAAAACACCTACGATAAATGAAACAATTTTACCCAAAACGCTTCTTTAACATGAAATTTTCAAAAGAACGGGTAATATAATGTCATAAGTGAACCATATATGATATCATATCAATATGTATGATTCTGTAATAAGTAAATAACATTATTTAAACCATTATATATGATCTTCAGACACGTACAAAGCAAATCGGACCTAAGGTAAGGGAAATATCACAATCTCATTTTTATCCGAGATTGTTTATACTTTAGTATTTACTGGGGTGTATTTTATCATCCACATACATATTTCCTCAATATGTAATATTATTTCCATCCACCTACAATTTTTTAAATCCAATTTTACCCTTCGGTGAGTTTTTAGTAAAAGATATGAAAAGAATCTTTTGTCGTTTTTCGTACGAGGTACAATTTTGACTTTTCTGACAAAAGTACGAGAAGAATGTTTTTTTTAACTTATACGGCATGAATGGATTTTTAAAACATTATTTCCAAGAAGCTTCCTTTAAAAGTTTTCAAGTTTATTTTTAATCAACTTCTTTTAGTTTTAAATTTTAATACATGTTAAGAAAGGAAAATGTTTTTGAAGTAGACAGGATATTTTCCTCAAGAATGGATTTCAAGTGTTTTATCAAAATTATTTTACATCTAAGATAATAAAGGGTTATATTTCTATCCCTATTATTACATGGATTTGATTATGTTGTGATGGAAATAGTTTTATGAATTCCTTTATCTTATATGAGTTGTTTTATGATGTCATGTTGTTTAAGAATCCCATTTTTATTACATGGGTTATGCAATGATGTATGATTTATGATTTTGTGGCACAAATAAGAATGGTATCATTATGAGATGGGTAGGACCTATATCTCCCTCCAATGCATTGGGTAAAGATTTTATATCTCATGAGATAGACAGGGCTGGAACGGTAGGTTATACCGGTTCAGTGAAACAGGACTGAAACGAGGGTTACTCGATTCAGAAAGGGACTTTGTCCACTAAGATAGTCTTGGCAATGAGTCTTGACTAACAAGAAATGATTCTCTATGATTATGTGTGAATGCCAAAAAGTTTCATG
This sequence comes from Viscum album, assembly GCA_963277665.1. Lineage (NCBI taxonomy): Eukaryota > Viridiplantae > Streptophyta > Magnoliopsida > Santalales > Viscaceae > Viscum > Viscum album. The sequence continues at coordinate 816,997,955 of OY728146.1, read as the reverse complement.
TTTTAAGTTATGATTATTGTGATTACATTTCACTGCCATGATTTATCCCATGTTATTAAATTATGCTCTCTTTTCAGGTTATGATTTCCAAAATGTTATGTTCTTATGAATACGATGTGATTGATATTTCTTTTGTTTACCCTTACTGAGCATTTGAGCTCACCCTTTTATGTTTTCTTTTCCCCAGGATATAAAGAAAGGTTTTAGGTAAAAAAAGGAAGATCTTTATGGGAGATGTTGAAGATCTTTCACCACGATTAGAAGATTTTATTCCGAGTTTCCAAAGACACTAAACTATTACGATCCTTGTGTGTGTGTTTTTGTTATGTACTAAGTATTCCGCGAAAGTAATGTAATGTTCATGTACGTCAAGCTTCGGGTCTCTACAACACATTTTTGTTTTATTTCACTTCTATATGATTTAATAAAACTATTCCCAAAAAACGAATATTGTACCTTGATCAGAGTGTCTACCTGGTTTCATCCTCATTTTGTTCATGTAGATAGAAGGACCAAGCATTACAGAAAATTATATTAATTTTTATTCAAAATCATTTTATTTCCTTTATCTATATACACCTTGTACAACTTGAGTTGTATATGTGTTCACAGAAAAATAGTTTTGGAAAATAATCATGGATGACATATAATTTAAAAACATCTAATAAAACATGACTTTTAGAAACCTTTTTTACCAAATTTGACTTAAAACATTCATTTAGTAGTACTTTTAAAATACTGTAAGTACATACTGAAAGGTAATATTTTAAAATAAATTATATATAGGTTACGCAAGGGTCTCCTTCTTCAGTAGCTTTTTCGAAATCATAGTATGATTCACAATATTGTGACCAGGTAAAATATTTACAAATTCCTTGATAATATTATCCTTTTTTGAAAATATTGAAATATTGAGAAAATAGAATTAGATTAAAAACAACCCATAATCCATGATGGTATTGAGGTATAGAAGAGGTGTTTTATATATCATATAACTTTTTTTAAGAGAGTTGTAAGTTAGAAAAAGGTTTCTAAATATTCCAAACATGACTTTAAAAAACTTATTCTAAGCATGTCATTGGGAAGAGAAAAGAATATTGTTTTAGATCCTTCTCCTTACGTTGTAACCAACTTTCCTCAATTTTAAAAAGTTATATAACAATTATTTTACAAAAAATAATATACCAAGAAATGTAGAATATTTTTAACCAAAACTATTAATCCAAATATTGTGTAAATATTTCCTCTGATACCAACTATAGGGACCCAACCTTAAATGTAACAAAATCATGAGTTAAATCAAGAATTTAAATTGAGGATAATTTTTGCTTTTGAGTTTTAGATAATTAGTCCATAACTATTATATAACATTTCAATTATTACAAATTAGAAAAGTCAAAACCCTATCCCTATTTTTCCTTATTTAAAACATTTTGAAATAAAACATGAATTATTTTCCATTATAAAAATCATCATAACATTAATCTTGACTTCTTCCTATCTTTTAACCATCCTTATACGCTATGAAAACCATTTTAAAAACATCGGATTATCACAAAAACTCAGTAAGATACATAAATAAAGTAAATCTTTAGACCTATGAAAACATGAAAACTCATTAAAAACATTTTCTTAAAAAGTTATTAGATATAATATGAAATCATATAGGTGCCTTGGGAAATCACTACCATATCACTCTTACAATCACCCTTACAAATGGAATAATCATAAGATCGACTTCCACCTCTAGAATACCCAATGCATTTGAGATATATAATGGGTATCACCCTTCAAATAAACTATATTGGTCTCTCCCATCTTTCATGAGCTATAATGTGGCACAACCCTTGGTATAAGCTATATCGTGATCACCTGTGATCTATAATGGGGCTCAACCCATCGTATAAGATATATCTGGATCACCCATTAAATTACCACGTACCAACACATATACACTTGAAATTTTCAACATGTCACTCATAAAATTTCATTTTCATTCATAATATAACCAATCCATTTTGAAGAACTAATTTAAAACATTTATAGAATATAATTATGAATCAAAGTATCCCATAAAACATTGAAAATTTTAAAATATATTCTAGAATTAACATTTAAAAAAATCTATATAATAAAATCCATAAATTAATTTGGAAAAGATGGAAAATAATAAGAAATATTTATAATAATAAATCTTTAAAACATTTAAAATGAAGTTTTAGTTAAAGAGTCCTTTACCATTTTGAACACTTAAATTATAAACCAAATGAAAATAGAATATCTTAAAAACATTAAATAAAATGTGTATTTATAAAATATGGGTACATAAAGTCAAAGGGTTTTTATATACACTTTATAAAAACATAAAGGTGTTTATTATCAAGAAATGTTTCAATGAAAGGAGATTGAGATGAAATCCCTTACCTTGAGTCTGACTCATCGCATACAATCTTTATAATATTAAATAAGAAAATTAGGTTAATTTATACGTGATTGGGAACATTTTTCATGTTCATTACTCCATATATATAACTAATTATCATGTTATAAAAATTACATAATTATTTATGTTTATATTATACATTTTGTCGATATTCGGTACTTGTATCAAAAATGAAATTCTTCATGATGTAAATTGTCCATGTGGTCATATGTCCAGAATCATAAGAATATAAAAAATTATATAAATATATTATATATTAATTATATATGTATTTATAATAATATTTTAAGACAATCTAAAAACACCGTTCATGGAGAAAATAGGTCATACATATGCAGGAACACTATTTTCGTTTTGCTTATCATATTGAAAGAGTGAAATTAAAAAAATGTAAATAAAAATTTATACATATATAATATATTAACAAAAAAATTAATATTTCATTTATATCATATGGTTTTACTAAAACCGTTTTTAATACATTACTTGTGATGTGTAAAAAAATCACATCATTTTGAGGAGGTTGTAGTCCACACGTCACCAAACGAATTTATCGTCTAAGAGTAATATGGAAAGAATGAAGGTATGGTTAATATAACATATCCATAATATGAAATAGGTTATAATATAAGTATTTAAATATTATTTTGATATAATAATGGTTTTAATACAAATCATTAAGGTGTAAAAGGGAAAAAAACAAAAGCATTATTCATAGAGGCGATTAAATGGCATAACATAGAAAACAATTTAATTTATTTGAATAAGAGGAGATGATAAATGAAATGGTTATGATATATTACATTATAAATATATAAATTCATTATTTAAATGATATTTATTAATAATTCATTGATGGATGAAGGCGGTGAGGAGAAAGTATAAAAAGAAAATAAAGTAAGAGATGTACTTTTTAAAAATTGCCTCTTTAATATCCCCTCCTTAAAAGACCCTTGAGGACCTTGGGATTGGTCTTTTGGTGAGATGAGCAGCACTTGAACAAGATGAGAGTGAGGAGGAGAGGTTTTTATACAGATTTTAGTATATAAAAGGCTTTGTGGTTCGAAAATTGTAGGTGGAGTGGTGGTATTTATAGATGAGGATAGGCGGCTTCAAGTGAATGGTTTGTTGACTATCTTATATTAAAATCCAACCATAAAAAGGTGGAATTAATATAAAAAACTTTTTATTTTAATAAGTGTTTTATAGGATGGTTAGGGTTAATCCACATCTAAATCACCCTTTAAATTTTGTTGATTTTAGGTAGTATAATCTTTCAACTTTAAATCTTAACACTTGTCAAAATTTTACTTTCACCACGGTAAATAATTTTTTTACAATGGTAAATTTTTTATAACTAAAAATTAAATTGAACTTAAAACATAATTTGAAACATAAGATTCTATATTTGGAGTCCATTTTATTTAAATCACTTCATATAATTAGAAAAATTATATTGATAAATTAACTTCGTAGACAAAACTAAAAAGCATGGTTTTTAATGTGAAACATTCAAAAGTTTGAAATGTTTTTATATCTAATTTCTATTTGAAATTAATTAAAATGAACTGACTTGTATTAAATGATAAAAAAATTACCTAAATATACTTTAAACCCATTTAAAATTATCCACTATTGATAAAAATTAATTAAAATAAAATAAAATTTTGAATTAAGACAAAGTATTTTTCATTTTTCGTTAAAATATGAATTTTATCATAAAAATACCAAAAATTTATCCAAACTTAAATTTTATGTCCCTATTTCAAAGAATAAATTTATTTTGTCAAATATAACTCATAAATGTGTCAAAAACTAGACTTATAATGGGTTCACCATCAAAATGTGGTAAAAATTACTTTTTTAAAAAATACTTCTTTTATGAATAATGTTTTTTTGTTCTTATATCATGTCTAAAAAACATATAATATGAATTTTAAACATCATATAGAGTATATATTTCATTAATATAATCCAACAAGAATGATATTATTTTTTTATAAACAAAAATATCCTCATTTATATAGTTTTTCATAAAAACACATCCTTTATATTCAATTGGTTTTTATTTCCATTTATAATTAATTTGGAAACCAATGAAACATTATATAAACACATGTAAACCATATATTCATAATTCATTTAATATTGTTCATTCCCGCCATTACAACAACTATTTTATAATGGTAATATTTAAATAATAATATTTAGTTTTATTTTTAAGCTAGAGGTAGTGTATCATGTACGCTATCAAACATAGTATTTATTTATTAAAATGCAGGATGTTAAATATAAAAATTAAATAATTATTTAAGTTTATATTGGATGTTTTGTTGATATTCGATACTTGAGTAGGAAATGATCTTTTTTTATGATGTAAATTTTCTATGTGCTATTGAGTACTACTTATCTAGAATATAAAACATCACATAAATATCATATATATTCATTATATAATTATTTACAATAATCATTGAAGACAAACTAAAAACACTGTTCACGGAGACGTTAAGCCATACGTACGCATGAACACTATTTTCATTTTTCATACCGTATTGAAAGATTGAAATTAAATGAAATATATATAAATATGTATACATATAAAATATCATTACAGTATATTTAATAAGTCATTTATATCATATATTTTTACTAAAACAGTCTTTAATACATTCCATGTGATGTGTGAATTAATCACATAATTTTGAGAAGGTAGTAGTGCACACATCCCCAAACGAAGTTATCATATAACAAAAATATGGAAAGAATGAAAGTATATTTAATATAACATATCCAATATATGAAATAGGTTATTATATACATATACAAATATTATTTTACTAGAACAATGGTTTTAAGATCATCCGTGAAGGTGGTAAAGTAAAAAATAACAGAAACATTATTGACGTTGTCGATTAACCATCTTAAATTTGACAACATTTATTTGTATTTGAATTAGAGGATGTGAAAAATGAAATGGATGTTAGATATTCTATTATAAACATAAAAATAAAGTATATTCATGATTCTGGAGTAATCATGCATTAATTGATGAAGTATGTGGGGATAAATTAGAAAAGGAAACAAAATTAAGAGATGTACTTTTAGAAAAATTCCATTTTGAATATCCCCTCCTTAAAAGACCCTTCAGGACCTTGATTTTATTATTTTTGTGAGACCAACAACACTTGTAATTGGGGATAGTGAGGAGGAAAGGTTAGGGAAGAGATTTTAAATAGCTTTGTCACTTTTCCAATCATTGTATGAATTCAAGGGAATTGGCGGGGAATCACCATCAACATTAACATAGACCAAGGGAGAAAGGTCATGATTTTCCTATCATAATGACCGATGTTAAAGTTCTAAATGATTTAGTGGCATGAAATATTGTTGTTATCTCAAAACTATAAATTACATTATTTGATTCTGGTTCTGTGCATTCCTTTATTTCATCCATGTTTGCAAATAATGTAGAATAAATTCCTGAACTGCTAAAAGTAGAGTTATCAATCAAGTCTCCAGGAGGTATTATCCAAGAATCAACAATGTTTAGACACTATAGTATTTAATTTAGTGAGAAAAATATCTTTACAAATATATTAGTCATTCCCATGTTGGAATTCAAAATTATACTGGGGATGGACTAGCTCTCAAACTATTTTTGGGAACTTTATAATTTTAACGTAAATTGAATAATATGGTACTTTAATTGAGGAGTAATGGTTTTACTATATTTTGGAATAATATATGATTTTAATTTTAGACATATGATGAATTATGTTGTTTATGGAAATGATTTACCTATCATGGAGAATATTTTATTAGGTTAATTAATATTTGGTATGAGATATTAAGAGTGGTTGATGTTATTTGGAGATAAATGTAAAAATTTATCTTGGAAGATTATGTGATTGAATTATTTTGAGATTTGGGTTTCAATATTAATTTTGATTAATTCAAGGAATATTATGGAAAATTATTTTTTGAATGGTCTATGATGTACTTTGGGTTTTACTATTGAATTTTGGTGATTAAAAGTAGTATTTCTCTTTATAAAGTATTATTTTTTTTGGGTAATTATATTATCTTATACTTTCCATTTTTGTTTTGGTTTATGTTTAAAGGTAGAATAAATATATATTTTTCCATTTTTAGTTGATTTGAGTTTTTAGAATTTGATTATAGTGCTTCATGAGTGAACAAAATATCTTAAATACTCTTCGTTTGCAGAAAAAGATGGGTTTATAGTAGAATTAGATTAAAGTATTGAAATATACCTGAAAATTAAGTATGTTTCCATATGTTCTTAGTAAAAGTAATAAATTAATTCTCTATCTTTATGAAAAGGATCTTAAAATAAATACATTTTCGATTTTCTTTTCCTACTACAAAGTCAAAGACCGTTTGACCAATGAAAAATTTATAACATTCTTATTGTTAAGTTTTTCTTAAAAAAGTTTTAAATTATTCAAAATTAGAAATTTATAATTAGTTTTCTATTCCATATCCAAGATTTTCTACTTGTAACCCCACAATATGTTATCTCATGTGATCTTTGTACTTCTCTTTCATTCTTTTAAAGTGTTAATTTTATTAATCCTTTTTTTGATGTGGGATTGCAATAAAATATTTTTAGAAGTAATACCTTAGTTAACAACCCTAAATCAAAATTTTTAAAAAGAAATTTATTAAATTGGGAAGGATGTAATATCTCTACTTTTAAGAAAGAATCCCCATGTTCGACAGTGTACATGAAACGCTACATCGAGATTAAACAAAAAACTAAATACTATTATCTAAATGTTACCATTACAACATACCCACTGGAATGGAAGGAATAAATAGTATTAACTAAATTATAAAAAAAATTATACACATGTTGATAATTAATTATTTGGTTCCAAATTATTTATAAATTAATATAAAACCTGTTTAAAATAGAACGAATTGTTTTTTCTAAAAAACTATTTAAATGAAAATAAGTGAGTTTAAAAAGTAATAAAATCACTAATTTTTGGTTTTATTTATGAAATAAATATGTAATATATTCAACTTAATATTTGAGATTAATCTTATATTTTTGCTAGACATGGAATAAGATAAAATTCAATTTTCAGATAGAAGAACTATTTTTAAAAAATACTATGTTTTGCTACCTTTTGATGGAGAACCCATATTTAAATATAGTTTTTGAAACTTTTATAAGATATATTTGACAAAATAATATTTTTATTTGGAATAATAACATAAAATATCACTTTGTATAAAGTTTTTGTATTTTTTGGATAATATTGTTTTTAATGAATAATGAAAAATATTGAATTTTAACTCAAAACTGCTTTTTCATCTAAATTATTTATATAGTAACGTTTTATATTTAATTGGTTATAATGTAAAATTATAATAAATTTTTATCGTTTAATACAATTTAGGTCATTATTATTAATTTAAATTTGACAATAGATATAATATATTTTCATTCATTTCAATGTTTCAGTTTAGAACCCCAATTTTTAGTTTTTTCTGTAGAATTAATTTTAAATAAAGTTTTCCAAATTATTTATATTGAATTAGATAAAATGGATTTAATATTTTTAATAATAAGGTCAAAATTAGATTTTAATTTCAATTTCCTTTTTAGGTATAAAATTTTTACCATGGTAAAAAATTATTTACCTTAGAAAGAGTAAAATTTTGACAATGGTTAAAGTTAAAAGGTAAAATCCTAACATTCCTAAATACTACAACATTTAATAGTTGGTTGAGGTTTGGATTGACCCTAACCATAATATTAAATATTAATCACTAGTAAAATTAATTTAATTGAATTCCACCTCTATATAGTTGGCTTTTAAATAAAAATAATCAATAATCTAATCACCTGAACCCCCCCTCTCCTCAAGTATAAATACCACCTCTCCACTTCCCATCTTCAAACCAAAAAGAATTTTAGCTACTAAAATCTCATCCCAAACCTCTTATAACTACTATCCCCACTTCCAAGTGGTTTTGGTATCACCAAATGACCAAATCCAAGGTCCTCAAGGGTCTTTCAAGGAGGGGTTATTCAAGAGGTAATTTTCTCAAAGTACCTCTCTTAATTTATTTCCTTTTTCTACTTTCTCCCAAAATTGTTTATCCATTACTACATGATTAATCTAGAGTCATGTATATACTAGAGTTTTATGTTTCTAATGTAATATATAATATCCATTTCATTTCTCACATCCTCTTTCAAATAAATGAAATTATAGTCTAAGTTATGTTTGTTAATCGCATATATGAATAATGTTTTTTTATGTTTTCCATTACCGCCTTCATGGATTGTCTTAAAACTATTATTATAATAAAATAATATTTTAATATGTATATAATAAACTATTTTCATATTATTTATATTATTTATTTAATATACCTTCATGCATTCCAAATTTTTGTTGTACGATAATTTCGTTTAGGGGACATGTGGACTATCGCCTCTTCAAAATGATATGATTCATTCACACAAAACATGGAATGTATTAAGAATTGTTTTAGTAAAAATAAATTATATAAATTAAATATTAATACTAATTAAATGTTATTATATATGTATACATATTTAAATACATTTAATTTAATTTAACTCTTTCAATACAATAGGAAAAATTTAAATTGCATTCATTCATACGTATGACCTACCATCTCTATGAATGGTGTTCTGAGTTTGTCTTAAAAGATTATTATAAATAATTATATAATGAATATATAAGATATTTATATCATGTTTTTATTCTTGAGATGTTGGACTTATGACCACATGGACTATTGACATAATAAACTAGTTCATTTTTTTACTGAAGTTCCGAATATCGACAAAACATCTGATATGTTCTTAAATAATTATGTAATTTTTATAACATAGTAATAAATGAAATAAAAGGAACAATAAACATGAAAAATTCTCTCAAGTAAGTATAAATTAAACTATTTTTATTTTTTGAGATTATAAAGATTATACGCGATGAGTCGGACTCAGGGTAATGGATTTCATCTCAATTTACGTTCCAATGAGAATTATTTGTTGTTATGAAGCAATTCACTTATATATATTGTATATAATCCCATTTTACATATTATATCATGAATATTATTATTCTTATGATATTATAAGTTTTTTAATTTTATTCTAAAATTATTTTTATTCAACTATTTCTCAAGTGATAATAGAATTTTTGAATCAAAAAACTTGTTTTAATGTTTTGATGGTGTATTCTTATAAATATTTATGTTTAATGTCCATGTTTTCAAAATTATTTTATGGATTTATTTAAATGGAAATAAATTTTTTAAAATGATAACTATTGATTTTTTTTAAAATATTTAATGTTTTATCGGAAACATTGATTAAAAAATCTATTTTATAAATGTTTCAAATTATTTTTTCAAAATGGATTTGTTATCTTATGAATGAAAATACAATTTTATTAGTGACATGTTGACAATTGAAAGTTTATATGTGTTTGTAATTGTGAATTTAATGGGTGATCCCGATATATGTTATAATAAGGGTTGATACACATTATAGCTCATGTGTGAGCTTGATATAGCTTATATGAAGGGTTGATCCCCATTATACTTATGAAAGATAGGTGATCCTGATTTAGCTTATATGAAGGGTGATCCCCATTATAGATCTGAAATGCATTGGGTATTATGGAGGTGGAAGTGAAACATATGATTATTCCATTTTTATGTGTGATTATAAGAGTGATATGGTAGTGATGTCTCATGGAATATATATGATTTTTTATGCTTGCTAATTAGTTTTTAAGAAAATGTTTTTAATGGGGTTTCATGTTTTCATTGGAAAAACATTTTTCTTTCTTTATGTTCCTTAATGAGATTTTGTTCTCATCCAAATATTTAAAAAGTTTTCCATATGTATTAAATTTTGTAAGTATAAATAATATGCATTAATTAACGTATGAAAGATGTGTTTTAAAAAAATCATGTTTTATATTAAAAAGTTTTCAAATGGTGTAAAATATAGATACTGAGTATAACTGTCTACTTGTAATGTATGGGTTTAATATGTAAGAGTTTTTTTAATAATTATCTAAAACTCTAAACTAAAAATATACTCTAATGTGAATTATAGTTCAAAAAAACAAGAATAAGATATGTTTAAGGCCGAGTTCCCTTAATTATAGTGCTTTAGGTGTAAACAATTCATCTTAAATACTCATAATTGTAAGAAAAAGATGAGTTTGTGGTGAAATTATATGAAAGGATGAAACTATAATTGAAAATTAATCAAGTTTGTATATGTTATTAGTCAAGGTCATATATTAATTCCACATATTTATGAAAATTATCTTAAAATACTTTTTCTATTTTCTTTTGCTACTATGAAGTCAAAGATAGTTTGACACATCACAAATTTATTCCTTTGTGATTGTTAACATTTTCCTAAAAACGTTTTCTATTATTTTTCATAAGAACTTAATCATTAGTTTTCTATTATATATCCATGATTTTCTACACGGAACACTAGTCTGTGTTATCTGAGGTGATCTTCGTACTTCACTTTCTTTCTTTCAAGGTGGTAGATTTATTAATCCTTTGCCCGATGTCGGATTGCAATAATGGTATTTTTAAATTTTATACCTTATTTACCAAACCCAAATTAAAATTTTGAGGATGAAATTTATTAAATGGGGATGAATTAATGTCTAGAGTTTTAAGAAAGAAACACCATGTTCGATAGTATACATGACACACTACATCGAGATTAAATGAACAACTAAATGTTTTTATTAGAATGTTAACATTATAACCTAGCCATTGGAATCTAGGGAAGTAAAATTATTAACTTAATTGTAATTTTTTTACTCATGTTAATAATTAATTACTTAGTGCACAATTAATTATAAATGAATATAAGCCCCATTTTTTAAAAATAGGAAATGTTTTCTAGAAAAACTATTTAAATACCAATTAGTGAGTTTATAAAGTAATAAAATCTGTCTGGTTTGGTTTTATTAATTAAATATATATGTAATATACTCAATTTAATGTTTAATTTTCATATTATATGTTTTCTAGGCCTGAAATAAGAACAAATTCAATTTTTCCAGATAAAAGAAGTATGCCATGAAAAAATGATGTTCTGGCACGTTTTGAGGGTGAACCCATTTTAAATATTTTTTTGAAACTTTTATTTGTTATAGTAAAAAAAATAAACTTATTATTTGTAATTGGGATATAAAATTTTATATTGGATAAAGATTTTGTATCTTTCTGATAATTTTCATTTTTATAGAATAGTGAAAATACTGCATTTTAACTCAAAACCTCTTTTTCATATAATTTATTTTTATAGTTAGATTGTCATTTTAATTTTTTTTAAACTATAATTACATTTTTTTATAATTTAATCCAATTTATTTCATTGTAATCAATTTAAAGTTGAAAATTGATATAGAAAACATTTCAAAATTTTGAACATTTCACTTTAATAACCCACTTTTTAGTTTTATTTGCGAAATTTATTTAAAATAAAATTTTACCAATTCTATGAATTTAATTAGATTAAATGGATTCCAAACTAGGATTCAGAATTTATAAATTGTGTTGTATATTTAATTTCATTTTTTAGGTATAAAAATATTTCCATGGCATAAAAATTTACCGTAGTAAAATTAAATTTTTTAAAAAGGTTAAAGATAAACATTAGAAGCTTGAAATACCTAAAAAACAAAATTTCATGGTTGGTTGATGTGAGTATCCACCATAACCAGCCTATAAAAAATTTATTAAAATACAAATTTATGTAATTTAATTCCTCCTATATATGTTTGGATTTTAATATAAGATAATCAATAAACTAATCACGTGAACCCACCTCTCCTCAAGTATAAATACCACCTATCCACCACCCATTTTCAAACAAAATCCCTTTTAGCTCCTAAAATATCTGTCCAAACATATCTTAATCACTATCCTTAAAGAAAATTGCTACTGGTATCACCAAAAGTCCAAATCTGAGGTCCTCAAGGGTCTTTCAAGGAGGGTATATTCAGGAGGTGATTTTGAACATCTCTTAATTTCATTTCATTTTTTACTTTCCCCTCACCTCCTTAATACATCAATGAATTAATACACCATAATAATTTATATAATTGAGTTTTTTATTTATAATTTACTATCTTATATCCATTTCATTTCTCACCTCCTCTTTCAAATAAATGAAATTGTGGTCTAAGTTATACCGGTTAATTGCCTCTGTGACTAATGTTTCTGTTATTTTTATTTTACCACCTTCATGGATTATATTAAAAACATTAATATGGTTAAATAATATTTTAATATTTATATTATAACCTATTTAATATTCTTGATAGGTTATATTGAATGTACCTTTATGATTTCCATATTGTTGTTATACGATAACTTCTTTTAGGGGACGTGTTGAATACTGCCTCCTAAAAATGATTTATTCATTCACACATCACATGGAATGTATTAAGGATTGTTTTAGTAAAAATAAATTATATAAAATAAATATTAATTTTTATTTAATAATATTATATATTTATACATATTTATAATGATTTAATTTAATTTAACTCTTTCAATATGATAGTAAAATGAAAATAACATCCCTTTGTATGTACGACCTACCATATCCATGACCAGGGTTTCTATTTTTTCTTGAATGATTATTTTAAATACTTATATAATTAATATATAAGATATTTATATCATGTTTTATATTATTTGGATTTTTTACTTATGACCACATGGACTATTAAAATCTTAATCAAATTTATTTTTGACTCAAGTACTAAAATAATCATAAAAACGGTTCTTGATTAAGTATAAATTAACCTCAGTTTATTATTCATGATTATAAATATTTTAAATGATAATTTGGACTCATGGTAAGGGATTTCATCTCAATTTTCTTTCAATTGAGATTTATTTTTTGTTATACACATATTAAATTTTATATGGTGTATATACTCATCTTTGACATATTATTTAATGAATATCATTATACTGATGATATTATGGTTTTTTAATATTATTCTACAATTAATTTTATTCCAGTATTTCTCATGTGAAAATGGAATTTTTAACTCCAAAACCTCATTCTAATGTTTTAATTATTTATTCTTATAAATATTTCTATTTAATGCTAATGTTTTCAAAATTCTTTTATGGATTAATTTATATGGAAATAAATGTTTTAAAATGTAAATTATTTAATATTTGTTTAAAAGTTTCAAAATGGTATGGGAAACTTTGATTCAAAAATGTGTTTTATAAATGTTATAAATTAGTTTTCCAAAGTGGATTGGTTATATTTTAAATGAAAATGAAATTTTATGAGTGAAATGTTAAAAATTGAAAGGTTATATGTTTTGGTAATTGTAAATTTAATAGGTGAGACCGATATAGCTTATACGAAGGGTTTAGCCCCATTATATCTCAAGGTTGAGCTCGATATACCATATACGAAGGGTTGATCCACATTATAGCTTATGAATGATGGGTGACCCCGATATACATTATATGATGGGTAATCCCCATTATATCTCTCCAATGAATTGGGTAATCTGGATATGGAATTTGACCAAATTGTTATTCCATTTGTAAGGGGGATTATAATATTGATATGTTAATGATTTCCCATGGCACCTATATGATTTTCTATGATTGATAATACTTTTATAAGAAAATGTTTTTAATGGGTTATCATGTTTTCACAAGACAAATGATTTACTTTATTTATGTCCCTTACTGAGCTATTTGCTCATCCCAAGGTTCTAAAAAAAATTCATATGTCTTAAGATTGGTATGTGTAAGTAACATTCCTTGATGAAAGTATTGAATATGTCTCATTAAAAGAGATAATGTTTTATTTTAAAAAGGTTTCCTTTGGGGGAAAAAGTGGATGCCGATTATAGCTGTTCACTTGTAATGTATGGGTTTACTATGTAAGAATTTTTATTCTAATTAACAAAAAATTTAAACTAAAAATATCATATAATGTGAATTAAATTTCAAAAACACTATTGTATGTAACGTTAAAGTATGTGTCCTAACTTCCTGATTTTTAAGAATGAAACACTATGCTTGATAGCGTACATAATACTCTACATCGAGCTTTAACAAACAACTAAATATTAGCATTTAAATGATACCATTATAACATAGCCATTGTAATTAAGGGAATGTAATTTTTTATCTAAATTATGAAAATATGGTTTACACATGTTTATATAGTCATTAATTGGTTTCCAAATTAATTTTAATTGAAACTTTAAACAAATTGAATATAAAAGATGTGTTTTTCTAAAAAAACTATTGAAATGAAAATAAGTGAGTTTATAAAATAATAAAATCACTTTTTATGGATTTTATTAATGAAATATATATTTAATATATTCAATTAAATTTTTAAAATTCATTCTATATATTTTCTAGACATGACATAAGAACGAATTCAATGTTTTTGGATAAATGAATTGTTTTTCAAAAAAAATAAAGTTTTATTGCCTTTTGATGGGGAACCCATTTTAAATAAAGTTTTTGAAACCTTAATATTTTATATTTGAAAAAATAAACTTATTATTTGGAATTATAACATAACATTCTACTTTGGATATTTTTTTGTATTTTTTTATAATATTTATATTTTAATGAATAATGAAAAACACTGCATTTTAATTCAAAATGTTTTTTCATCTAATTTATTTATTTTGATATATTATCATTATATTTAGTTTTAAAGTATTATTATTTTTATTTTTAATATATTAAAATAATTTAGGTCATTTTAATAAATTTCAAGTTGAAAATAGATATAAAAACATTTCAAACTTTTGAACATTTCACTTTAGAAACCCACTTTTGTTATCTATGAAATCAATTTTAAATCTAATTTTACCACATATTTGAATTTAATTAGGTAAAATGGATAACTTATTTTGAATTATAAGGTTAAAATTATGTTTTAAATTCAATTTATATTTTTTTTAAAAAGTTATCATGGTATACAAATTATTTATCGTAGTAAAAGTAAAATTTTGACAAAGGTTAAAGTTTAAAGCTATAAGCTTAACATTCATAATATTACGAAATTTAATTATTTTTTGAGGTTTTTATTGAACCTAAAAAATCCTATAAATATTAATTATATTTAAATTTCTTGGAATTTAATTTCACCCTTATATGGTTGGATTATAATAAAAAATAATCAATAAATTAATCTCCTGAACCCACCAATCCTTAAGTATAAATACCACCTCTATACCACCCTATTTCGACCCAAAAAAACTTTTAACTCAAAATATATCTACCCCAATTTCTACTAATCACTCTCCACATGTCTAAATATTGATGGTCTCACATAAATACCAAATACAAGGTCCTCAAGTGTCTTTCAAGGAGGGGATATTCAAGAAGCAATTTTCTGAAAGTATGTCCCTTGATTTTATTTTATTTTCTACTTTCTCCTCACCACTTTAATCTATAAATGAATGATTACTCAAAAATCATTTGTATAATATATTTTTATATATATAATGGATTATATCATATCCATTTCATTTTTAACATCCTATTAGAAAAATAAATGAAATTTTTTCCTAAGTTATGTCGGTTGATCACCTCTGTGAATAATGTTTTTGTTCTTTTTTCCTTTACTAGATTCATGTATTTTTTTAAAACCATTATTAATGTAAAATAATATGTGAATATTTTTATTATTACCTATTTCATATTATGGATATGTTATGTCAAACATACATTCATGATTTCTATATTATTGTTGTATGATAATTTTTTTGGGGATGTGTGGACTATCGCCTCCTAAAAATGAAGTGATTTGTTAACAAATCACATGGGATATATATGGATTATTTTAGTCAAAATATATGACATAAATGACATATTAATTCTACTTTAATGATATTTTATATGTATACATATTTATATATATTTAATTTCATTTCACTCTTTCAATAAAATAGGGAAAATGAAAATAGAGATCATGCATCTGTACAAACTACCGTTTCCATGAACGGTGTTTTTGGTTTATCTTAAAAGATTATTATAAATAATTATATAATGATAATATTAGATATTTATATTTTTTTATTTGGGATATGTTGTAATTATGACCACATGGACAATTTATATCATACAAAAGATCATTTTTGACTCAAGTACTAAATATCAATAAAACGTCTGATATGACCTTAAATAATAATGTAGTTTTTATAACATGATAATAAGTGATTTAAAATAAATAATTAACATAAAAAATTTCTCAAGAATGTATAAATTAACCCAAGTTTATTATTTAGGAAGATAAAGAATGTACAAGACATTTCTGACTCGAGGTATGAGATTTCGTCTCAATCTCACTTCATTAAAGAATTTGTTGATCATATGCACTATTATTTTTTATATGGTGTATATACCACCAATATAACATTTAATATCCATATGTTATCTATAATAATGTTATTTATTGTTTTTTTAAATGAATTTATTCTTCTAGATTAAGGTTTAAATTTTCATAGTGGTATGAGACACCTTGAATGCTCAAATATTTAATTATCAAATATTTTATTCATGATATAAATTTACATGTTTATTTATATGTCTATAAAATGGTTATAAAAGAAATTTTATTTCTATTATCAATTTCATTCAAATTTTTCAAAATGAATATTTTTATACAACGTATTTTATTTTCTTCGCAATATTAAAAAAGGAATGTTTTTCTTATATACCGCGAGAACAACTTCTCTTCCGCCACAACTATTATTTGATACATAGAATCCTCTATAAGCCTGAATGTTTTTAAAAACAAAATAAATCCCTTATTCCGTTCTTGGGTATCTTGGTATTGAAAATGGTTTCTTAAATGAGAATTTTATTTTTATAAGGAAATCTTTTTCATAAGGGATTTGAAGAATTTTCAAAAAGGCTTTTGTGATGAATGTATTTTTTTCATGAAATTTTACTTGAGAATTATATGAAACGAGTGAGCCTGATATGGATTTTAATAAGGTTTTATCCCCATTATATCTCAAAGGGTGTGCCCGAAACAACTTATAAAAATAGTGTATGCCCATTATAACTCACAGGTGATCCTGTTATAGCTTATATAAAGGGTTGATCCCCATTATAGCTCACGAGTGAGCCTGAGATGGCTTATTTGAAGGGTGATACCCATTATAGATCTCAAATTCATTAGATAATAAGAGTATTGGAAGTATTACATATGGTTATTCTAATTGAAAAGTAATTTGAAAGGGGTTTATGTATAAAATGATCTAAGTCTCCTAAAAGTGTTTTAATTGTTTTCATTTTGTATTAGTTTTTTTCTTGAGAAAAAATTATGAGTGTATTTCATGTGATTTTTTTTGTCATCCCCGCAAAGATCATTAAATAGGTTACCATTTTTTAACTATACAAATGGTTTTCTTTCTTTTTATATCCCTTACTACGATTTTTGTGCTCATCCTATGTTTTTAAATTTTTTTCACTGGATTTAAGGGAGAATATAGTCAAGGATAGAATCAAGGAAAAGTTATGATGATTAAACATGAAACTAAACCATGGTTATTTTTAAAAGTTTTTATTTTATTGAAGAAATTTATATTATTGGAAGTGTCTGCATTGTATTTATATTGTTTTTTTATGTAATAGTTATGTTCTAACTCTCAAAAACTCTAAACCTGAAAATATCCTCAATGTGAATTATTGAATTAACTCCTGATTATGTAATGTTTAAGAATGGGGCATTATATATGGTATTAGAGATATACATAATAACCTCTCTTTGTGTGGATACTTTATTTCTATGCATAATCACCCTATTGAAAAATTCTCACATTATTGATATGAACATTTTAAGGATTTACTCATCTCACTTTTACCTCTATGAGATATATGAATTATTCACCACTAATTAATTTTTTGTGGTGTATATATAATGAACTTTTATATGACATAACATGAATATATTTATGTTCATGTTATTAAATGTTTCATTCAATGATAAATACTTTTATGTCTTATACGATTCAATAGATTATATGTCGTAAAAGATTTTTTGAACCCATTATCCATTATTGGGGATAAAATTGAACTTGGTGACTATGTCTTCTAAGTAATAATAGTCTAATGATAAGTCCAAATACAAAGTCCTAAATGGCCATTCAAGGAGGGAATATTCAATATGTAATTTTCTCAAAGTAACTCTCTTAATTTATTTTCTGTTTGTACTTTCTCCTCACCTCCTTTATCCATAAATGCATGATTACTCTAGAATCATATATATACTAGAGTTGTATGTTTCCAGTAGAATATATTAAATCCATTTCATTTCTCACCTCTTATTATTCAAATAAACAAAACAAATTCCAAGTTGTGTTGGTTAATTGACTCTCCAAATAATTTTTTTGTTATTTTTCCTTTACCGCCTTCATGGATGGTCTTAAAATCATTCTTCTAGTAAAATAATATTTTACTATGTATATTATAACCTATTTTACATTCCCATAACTTTTAAATTATAGGCAGTCCAGATCTCTTTGTAATCATGGTTTCAATCCTGCATAAAATCTACTAAATTTACTATCAATGTCTCAAATAAAATAGTGAACATACCTAGATAATATTATAAATTTGTCTTCATATGAAAAAAATGAATCATAACTATATTTATTTAATTCCATGAATTGTTTCTCCATACTATGTCGAAAAACATTAGGTAAATATTTATCTAGGAAAATATCCTTAATTTCTTCCAATTCCATGGAATAAATATCATTTTTCTCTCTTTTATTCTTAACCAATGACCACCATCGATTAACATCACCATAAAAATGATAGATGGAAAGAGTTATATTTTGATGTTCTGAACATACCATGACTCCAAAAATCTTTTCTAGGGTATTGGTCCATCCTTCAGATACAACTGGGTTAGATGATCCACTGAATTATGGGGGATTTTTCCTCATAAAATGTTCTATTACTGATATATTCCTTTATGGTTGATCTGGATGATCTCTTTCATGGATACCACCACCATTTATAGCCTAAGTCAATTATGTCATCACTATAAAAAATTGTTTAGTTATGATTCTAACCACATAAAGATATTTATTTTAAAGGTTTTTTCCACTCAATTAATTCACATTGTATCTTTCTTATTTTATCAATTCAAAACCATTCTAAACAGACATAGTTTAGATGAAGCAACAAGGTAATCTTAAACTGCTACATCATTTCAAAATTACATTAAACTTAAGAATAATACTTCTTTATATTTATTAATATTTATTAATTATATTTTACCTTAAATGGACTATATGTTTAATAGAGTACCTGAAACACAACAGTAGGATTCTCCAAAATATTACACTGCACAAAATACTGAGTTATACAGAAAGATAATATATTATTAATATTATTATTTTATGTTGTAGTTATCATATAGCCATTAGAATTAAATGAATGGATGATATTAACTAAAATAGGAAAATATGGTTTAAACATGTTTATATAATGATTCATTGGTTAGAAAATTAATTAGAAATAAAAATTAAAAACCAATTGAATATAGAGGACGTGTTTTTCGAAAAAAACTATTTAATTGAAAATAATTGAGTTCATTAAATAATAAAATCAGTTATGAAGGATTTTATTAATTAAATGTATATTTAATTTATTAAATTTAATATTAATTTTTCTTATTTGTTTTCTATAAATTACATAAGAATAAATTCATTTTTTCGGATAAAAGAAGTATTTTTTGAAAATTGTAGTTTTTCAAAATTTTGGTGGAGAACCCCTTTTATATCTATTTTTTGTCACATTATTATGTCATATGTGACAAAATAAAATTATTATTTAAATCCAGTACATAGAAATTTAGTTCGGTTTATGTTTTGGTAATTTTCTAATTAATGTCATATTTTACTGAATAGTGAGAAATACTGCATTTTTAATTTAAACTATATATTCATCTAATTTATCTATATTGTTAGATATTATTTTTCATTGTTTTTTAAGTATAATTAAATTATTTTTTATCATTTAATCCAATTTTGTACATGGTATGTAATTGCACATTTAAATTAGATATGAAAACATTTCAAGCTTTTGAACGTTTCACTTAAAATCCCACTTTTTAGTTTTGTTTGGGGAATTAATTTTAAATCCAAACATCCAAATTATATGAATTGAATTTGATAAAATTAATTATATATTTAGAATAATAAGTGAAAAATTAGGGTTTATGTTAAAATTAATTTTTAGGTATAAAAAAGTTACCATGGTAAAAAAATTATTTACTGTTGTAAAAGTAAATTTTTGACAGTGGTTAAAGTTAAAAGTTTAAAGACTAACATCCAAAAAAATAAAAACATTAATGGTTGTTTGAGGTGTGGATACAACCTAAAAATACAATAAAATGTTAATTAAATTACAAAGTCATGTAATTTAATTCCACATTAATATATTTGGCCTCTTATATAAAATAATCAATAAATTAATCACTTGAACTCACCTCTCCTCAAGTATAAATACTGCCTCTCCACCACCCAATTTTGAACCAAATCCTTTTAGATTCAATAATATCTACCCAAAAATATCCTCCTCACTCTCACCACATCCATGTTCTACTGGTCTCTTTAAAATTCCAAATCCATGGTCCCCAAGGGTCTATCAAGTAGGGGATATTAAAGAGGTAATTTTCCCAAAGTACCTCTCTTAATTTATTTTCTTTTTCTACTTTTTCCTAACCCCTTAAATCCATAAATGAATGATTAAAACAAAATAATATATATACTGAAGATTCATTTTTCTGATGGAATATCTCATATCCATTTCATTTCTCACCAAATCTTATTAAAATAAGTGAAATATTTGTCCAATTTATGCTGGTTAATCGCCTCCGTGAAAAATGTTTTTGTTCTTTTTTCCTTTATTGCCTTCATGGAGGTTCTTAGAACAATTATTATGTTCAAATAACAATTTAATATATGTTATAACATATTTCATATTATTTATATTTTTTATTAAATTCACCTCCATTCTTTCCATATTTTTGTTATTTAATAACTTCGTTTGGGGGTCTGTGGACTACCGCCTCCTCAAAATGATGTGATTAATTTATAAATCACATATAATGTATTAAGGATTTTATAGTAAAAATATATGATTTAAATGAAATATTAATTCTAATGTAATGTTATTATATATTTATACATATTTATATACATTTCGTGTAATTTCACTCTTTCAATATGATAGAAAAATGAAAATAACATTCTTGCATACGTATGACCTACCATTTCCATGAACATTATTTTTGGTTTTTTATAAAATATTATTTTAAATAATTATATAATGAATATATAATATATTTATATCATGTTTTATATTTTTGGTATTTTGGACTAATGACCACATGGAAAATTTATATCATAATAAAGTTCATTTTTGACTAAAGTATTGAATACCGATAAAACGTCTGATATATACTTAAATAATTATGTAATTGTTATAACATGATAAAAATTTATATAAAATGAATAATGAAAATGAAAATGGTTCTCAAGAATTTATAAATTAACCTATGTTTATAATTTAGGAAGATAAATAATGTACAAGATGTTTCTGACTCGAGTTAAGATATTTTGTCTCAATCTCCATCCATTGAAGAATGTTTTTATAATATAAACCTTTGTTTTTTTATAATATATATATAAATCCTGTATAAAATATCATATCCATATTTTATCATTAATAATTTAAATTATTGTTTCGTTAAGTGTATTAACTCTTGTAGATTAATAATTAAATGTTCAAAGTGGTATGAGACACCTTGAACATTTAAATATTTAATTATTAAATCATTTAATCATGATATTAATTTATATATATATTTATATTGATATAAAAGGATTATACAAGTAATTTTATGGATATATTGAATTTCATTCAAAATTTTCAAAAGGAACATTTTTATACAAAGAGTTTTACTTTCCTTTCAAAATGACAAAAGGAACGTTTTTCTTATATAAGATTACAATGACTTCTCCACTACCATGAACTATTTTTGATACTTATCTTCCTCTATAATCATTGAAGTTTTTAAAAGGAAAATAAATTCCTCATTTTTTTGGGTATCTTGGGATTGAAAATGGGGTATTAAATTAAAATGGTAATTTTATATATATATATTTTTTAATATGTAATTAGAAGAATTTTTCAAAAGGGTTTTCTTATGAACATATTTTTTTTCTTGAAATTGTAATTGAGCATTATATAAAATGGGTGAGAATTCTATAGCTCATACAAAGGGTTGAGCGCCATTATAGATCATAGTTCAGCCCGACATAGCGTATAAAAAGGGTTGATCCCCATTGTAGCTCACGGGTGAGCCTGTTATAGCTTATATAATAGAATTATCCCCATTATATCTCATGGATGAGACCGATATAGCTTATATGAAGGTTTATCCCCATTATAGATCTCCAAATTAATTGGGTAATAAGAATTTTTGAAGTTATCCATATGGTTATCCAAATTTAAAGGGGTTTGAAATGGTTTTATGTATATGATGCTATAAGTCACCTAAAGGAGTTTTAATTTCTTGATTTTTTGTTTTAGAGTTTATCAATGAGAAAAAATATGAGCGTTATTAAATTTTTTTTCATCCGCTCAAAAAAACAATAAAAGGGTTACCATGTTTTAAAGATACATAGTATTTAATTTATTTTTATGTCTCTTACTGAGTTTTTTGTACTAATGCAATGTCTTTAAATGTTTTCATAGGATTTAAGGGATAATAGAGTCACATATGGAATCCAGGGAAAGTTATGATGATTAAACATGAAATTAATCTATGTTTCTTTTTTTAAAAATGTGTTATGTAAGAAATGTATACTTTTGGATGTGTCCACTTTCTATTTATATGGTTTAGTTATATAATAGTTATGGTATAATTCTACAAATATATAAACTTGAAAAGATCCTCAATATGAATTTTTGACTTAACTCAGGATTATGTAATGTTTAAGGTTGGGTAATTATAGTTGGTATCAGAGGGCGGTTTAGATTACTTTAGAGGTTAGGATTATTTTAATTGCTTTCTTTTAGTGGATTTTACTTT
The DNA here is from genome assembly GCA_963277665.1 of Viscum album. Lineage (NCBI taxonomy): Eukaryota > Viridiplantae > Streptophyta > Magnoliopsida > Santalales > Viscaceae > Viscum > Viscum album. Next base: position 816,974,325 of record OY728146.1, on the reverse strand, counting down.
ATAGTTTAGTGGAAATGATGTAAAATTTTAATATTAACTTGTAGCTTCATTTAAACTTTGTCTCTTCAGAATGGTTTTCTACAAAGGAAATAGGAAAGCTATAATAGGATGTAATTTAGAGGAAAACAACATTTTAAACCAACATCATGAGGTGGTCGAAATTAGAACTAAATTATTTGTTGTAGTGATAGCGCAATTGACTCAGGCAGTAAATGGTGGTGGTATCCACACATGAGATCATACAAATCAACCGTATAGTAATATTTTAGTAGTGGAACATTTTACAAGGCAACATCCTTGATAAGTCAATGGATTATCTGACTCAGCAGTAGATGATGGACAAATCAATACCCTGGATAAGATATTTGTTGTCAGGAGATGGTCCAAATGTCAAAAGCTAATTTTTTTCATCTATCACATTGAAGGTGAAGCTGAAGGATGGTGTTCATTGGTTTAGAATACTATAGAGAAAAATTATCTTAATTCCATGGAATAGAAATAATCTAAGGATAATTTCCTCGATAAATATTTCCCCAAGGTTTTAAAGATTAGGATGGACAAATCATTATTGGAATTAAATCAAAAGGATGATGATTCAGTTTCCTCATATGAGGTGAATTTCATAAGAATTTCTAGGTATATTAAATATTTTATTTGATAAATTTCAATTAAAATAAAATATTTTACTCCAGATTGAAACTAGGGCTACAAAGAGCTATGACCTCTTGAGAATTTAAAATTTACCAAAAAGTGGTTTTTTGTGAAAATAAATTTGAAATATAGTTTGTCAAAATTTTTATTCCATGAGATGATAAGAGTAATAAAAGGTCAAGGGGAAAGGAAATGGAGAACCAATCAACTAAGAATTTTATAGGTAAGCCTAAATCTTGTGCTAAATGTGTTAAAATACATTTTGGGGAATGCATGTTATAATATGGAAAGTGTTTCCAGTGCTGTAAGTTTAGTCACAAGGTTTGTGACTACAAGGGAAAGGGTATTGAATAGTATAACTATGAGATAATAGATATCTAGTCTATATTAATATGATTTATCTTCAATAAGATGGGATATTAGGAAAATAAGTGTCTGAAGTTTATTACATAGGGAGAAAATCATTTTGATTAGAAATAAAAAGGGTCAGGAAAATATTTTTCTGATACTATAGATGATTTTGAGACATCTAGTGAAGTTATGGAAGCTCTTGAGATCCCTGTATTTTTTGAAATAATAACCATAAGTTCAATGTTTTAGACACACCTTTTAAGTGTTTATATGATGTGATAATATGTTATTAAGGACCTTACTGGGAGATGTTTTATGGGGTTATGTTTATGTAAGGATTTAGTTTAATGTGAATGTATACCTTTACTTTGGGACCTCTCTTTTTATATATTGATATACTTTATTTTATTTGTGATCTTTTATTATTATTTTTATTCTTACGAATTTACATCATAATTCTAGTAATATTATGAGAATGAAATTGTGGTTATAAAATAAAAAAGCATCAAGTAAGTATGTTTATTTATGTTCTTATTTTAATAATTAAATTAATTACTCAACTTTATCAAAAGGATATTTAAAAAAATGTTATTCATTTACTTTTATCAATTTACATTTTACCCATCACATATTTAGGGTTTTTTGATGTATAAATTTTCAATGACTATGTTCTCTATCACTCTCTATTATTCTTTGAGAGTTAGTTTTATCATCCACATCCATATTTTCCTACATGGAACCCTAGTACATGATATATTGGGTGAAAATTGTACATAAATTTCTTTATTTTAAAGTATAAGTTGTGTTGAATCCTTTTTCGATGATGGATTTCAATGTAGTAATTTTGAAAAGTAAAACATTAGTTACAAAACCAAAATTTATAATTGTGAGGATGCAATTTTCCAAAAGGGGGAGGTTGTAACATCCTAGGTCATTATAGAATAATAAATTTTCATATTTATTAATATTTTTGAATTTTAAATTACTTTAAATGGACTCTATATTCAATATCATACCCAACAAACAACAACATGTTTCTCTTAAATCATACTTTGCACACAAAACAATGTTATAACGAAAAATAATATATTATTAATATTATTAATTTAAGTTATAGTTATCAAGGAGATGTTTAAACAGTGGGAATGAATGATATAAAAGAAATTATGAAAATAGGGTTTACAAAAGTTTATATAATGATTCATTCGTTAGAAAATTAATTATAAATGAAAAGAAAAACAAATTGAATATAAAGGATGTGTTTTTCTAAAAAAATACTATTGAAATTCATATAAATGAGTTTATAAAATAATAAGATCATTCTTGATGTATTTTATTAATGAAATATATATTAAACATAATAAATTTAATGTTAAAATTCATATTTTCTATTTTCTAAAAATGACACAAGAATGAATTCATTTTTTAGATAAAAGAAGTATTTTTCAAAAAATATTATTTTACCACCATTTGATGGAGAAACCCTTTTAAATCTATTTTTTGTTCACATTTATATGTTATATTTGACAAAATAAATTTTTTATTTAAAATCATGGAATAAAATTTTAATTTGGAGGAATTTTTTGTATTTTTCTAATTAAATTCATATTTTAATGAATATTGAAAAAATACTGTTTTTTTAATTCAAACTACCTTTTCATCTAATTAGTCTATATTGTTATATTATATTTTTAATTGGTTTTAAAGTATAATTATATTGTGTTTCTATAATTTCATAAAGTATTTTCCATTTTATGTTATTTCATATTGTAATTAGATATGAAAACATTTCAAACTTTTGAATGTTTCACTTTAAGAACCAAAATTTTAGTTTTGTTTGTGGAATTAATTTTAAATAAAAATTTACCAAATATCAGAATTGAAATTGATAAAATCGATACTATATTTGGAATTAGATCGTACAAATTAGGTTTTAAGGGCAATTTTATTTTTAGTTATAAGAAATTTACCATGGTAAAAATATTATCTACCGTAGTAAAAGTAATGTTCTAAAAAGGGATAAAGTTAATAGTTAAAAGTGTAACATAGCTACAAATTGCAATAATTAATGGTTTTTGAGGTTTTTATCAACCCTAACCAAACTATAATCCATTAATTACTAGTCAAAGTATTGTAATTTAATTCTACCTCTATATTTTTGGCTTTTAATATAAAATAATCAAAAAATTAATCACTTGAACCCACCTCTCCTCAAGTATAAATACCACCTCACCACCACCCTATTTCAACAAAAAAATTATTGTAGATCATAAAATCTCTACCAAAACCAATACTACTCACTCTCCCCATGTCCAAGTTCATATTTCCTCACAAAATATCTAAATACATTGACCTCAAGGTTCTTTCAAGGAGTTAATATTCAAGAGATAATTTTCTCAAAGTACATCTCTTAATTTCTTTTCTTTTTTTACATTCTCCTCACCTCCTTCATTGATCAATTAATTATTACTCCAGAATAATTTATATACTAGATTTTTATTTTTCTAATGGAAAATTTTCATACACATTTCATTTCTCACCATCTTATTAAAATATACAAAATTGTCGTCCAAGTTGTGCTGGTTAATTACCTCTGTGAATAATGTTTTTGTTCTTTTATCTTTACCGCCTTTATGGATAGTATTAAAAACATTATTATGATCCAATAATATTTTAATATGTATATAATAACCTATTTTATATTATTTATATGTTATATTAAACATAAATTCATGCTTTCCATACTTTTGTTATACGATAACTTCATTTGTGGATGTGTGGACTACCACCTCCTCAAAATGATATGATTCGTTCACACATCACATGGAATGTATTAAGGATTTTTTTTCAAAAATATATGATGTAAATGACATATTAATTATACTATAATGATATTATATATTTATACATATTTATATACATTTCATTTAATTTCACTCTTTCAATACGATAGAAAAAAAATGAAAATAGCTTTCATGCGTACGTATGGACTACTATCTCCATGAATTGGGTTTTTAGTTTCTCATCAATTATTTTTATTAATAATTATATAATAAATATAATAAATATATTTATATCATGTATTATATTCTATAGATTTTGAAATTATGACCACATGGACAATTTACATCATAAACAAGTTTATTTTTGACTCAAGTACTGAATATCTATAATCATCCGATATGAATATAAATAATTATGTAATTGTATAAAATTATAAAAAGTTATATAAAATGAATAATTAACATGAATAAGGTTCTCAAGAAATTATAAATTAACATAGGTTTATTATTCTGGAATATAATGAATGTACAAGATGTTTCAGACTTGAGGTAATGGATTTCATCGCAATCCATTCACTATGGAATTTCTTGATAATATACACCTTTATTATTTTATAAGGTGTATAAACAACCACTATGACATTTCATAACCATGTTTTATCTATATTAATGTTGTTTATTGATTTTTTAATTGTATTAATTAATGGAGATTAAAATTTAAATGTTCAATGTTGTATGGTACATCTTGAACATTTAATGATTTAATTATCTAATATTTTCTTCATAATATTAATTTACATATTTATTTATATGGATACAAAAGGAATATACATGACATTTTATATATATCCTTAATTTTGTTTAAATTTTTCTAATGGAATAATTTTAAACAATTATTTTTACTTTCTTTACAAAATGACAAAAGGAATGTTTTTCATGTATATAGCGACAACAACTTCTCCACCATTATAACCGTTATTTGATACATGGATTACCCTATAAGCCTTACTATTTTTAAAGGAAAATAAACCCCTTATTTATTTATTTTGGGTATCTTGGTATTAAAAATGGGTTATTAAAGTAAAATGGTATTTTTATACATAAATATTATTTCATATGATATTAGAAGAAGTTTTCCAAATGTTTTTGTGCTTAAATTATTTAATTCATGAAATTGTACATGAGAATTATATAAAATAGTTGAGCTTGATATATCTTATACGAAGGTTTGATCCCCATTATAGCTCATGGGTGTGCCTTAAATAGCTTAAATAAAGGGTTGAGCCCCATTGTAGATCATGGGTGAGAACATTATAACTTATATGAAGGTATGATCCCCTTTATAGTTCATTTATGAGCCTAATATATCTTATATTAAGGGTGATCCCCATTATAGATCTCCAATTCATTGGGAAATAAAAAATTTGGAAGCTGGTCACATGGTTATTTCAATTGAAAGTGGTTTGAAAGGGTATTATGTATATGATTCTCTAAGTCACCTAACAAAGTATTAATTTCTTGTTTTTTGGTTTTAGGGTTTTTATTTGAGCAAAAACTATGAGTGTTATTTATGTGAAAATGTTTTATTTCATCTGTTCAAAGAGCATTAAAAGGGTTACCATGTTTTAACTAGGCTAATGAGTTTTTTATTTTCATATCTATTATGTAAATTTTTTCTCTTATAATGCTTTTAAATTCTTTCCTAGTATTTAAGGGAGAATATATTTAAGTATGGAATCAAGGAAAAGTTATAATGACTAAACGTGAAAAGAAACCACATTCTTTTAATTTCTTTTCCTTTTTTACTTTATCCTCAACTCCTTTATCCATCAATACACGATTACAATATAATCAAGTATATACCTGTATTATATGATTCTAATAGAATATCTCATATCCATTTCATTTCTCACCTCTTCTTATTAAATTAAATGAAATTGTTATCTTTGTTATTCAGTTAATCACCTCCATGAATAATGTTTTTGTTATTTTTCCTTTACTGCCTTCATGGATGATCTTAACACCATTATTATAGTCAAATGATATTTTAATAATTATATTATAAACTATTTTATATTCTATATATGTAATATTAAATATACAATAATGATTTCCATATTTTTTTATACGATAACATTGTTTTGGGACGTGTGGACTACCGCCTCCTGAAAATGATGTTACTCATTCACACATGACATGGAATTTATTAAGGATTATTTTAGTAAACATACATGATAAAAATGACATATTAATTAAAATTTAATAATATTATATATGTATATATATTTATATACATTTTATTTAATTTCACTATTTCAATATAAAAGGGAAAAATGAAAATAGCATTCATGCATACATACGACCTACCTTCTCCATTAATGGTGTTTTTATTTTTTCCTAAATGATTGTTATAAATACTTATATATTGAATATTAGAGATATTTATATCATTTTTTATATTTTATACATTTTGGAATTATGAAAACATGGAAAATTTATATCATAAACAAGTTTATTTTTGATTCAATTACTAAATATCGCTAAAACATTTGATATGAAGTTAAATAATTATGTAATTTTTATAACAAGATAATAAGTGATATAAAAAGAATATTTAATATGAAAATGGTAATAAAGAAAGTATAAATTAACTTATATTTATTATTCAGAAAGATAAAGAATGTATGATATGCTTCAGACTCAAGGTAAGGGATTCCATCTCAATCTCATTTCATTGAGGAATTTTTTTACTTAAGGTGGTTGGAATTAGAACTAAATAGTTTATCACTATTTTTGAAATTGAATCAGGCTATGAATGGTGGTGGTATCCTTGCATGATATCATCCAGATCAACCATATAGAAATATGTCAGTAGTAGAACATTTTATGAGGCATAATCCCCCATCATTCAATAGATCATGTGACCCAGTGGTTTCTGAAGTATGGATCAATACCCTAGAGAAGATATGTGAAGTCGTGGGATGTTTGGAATGTCAAATGTTAACATTTTCTATCTATTATTTTAAAGGTGATGCTAATCAATGGTTGTCATTGGTTAAGAATACTTGATATAAAAATGATCGTTATGTCATGGAAGTGGAATAATTTAAGGATATTTTCATTTGGAAATATTTCCCTATGGTTGTTCTAGTTTGGATGGAGAAAAAATTCATGGAATTAATGAAAAAGGTTGATGATTCAGTTTTTTCATAAGAATTGAACTTCACAAGATTTTTTGGGTATGTTCCAGATTTTATTCCATACATTGACAGTAAAATTAATATTTTTTACTCAGGATTAAAATGAGGGCTACGAAGACATCTAGCCTCCAGATAATTTAAAAGTTGTGAAAAATTGGTTTATTAGAATGAGAAAGTTGAAATGGATTTTGCTGACACTTACGTTCCACGAGATGATAAGAGTAATAAATGGTCATGGTGGCAGGAAATTGAGAAGCCACCCACTAAGATTTTTGGATGTAAGCCTACAACTTGTTCCATGTGTGGTAAAATAAATTTTTGGGAATGTATGTCAGGATCTGGAAAGTGTTACTAATGAGGTATGTTTCTTCACAAGGATCATGAATAAAAGGAAAAGAGTCATGAAGAGTCCAACAATGAGATAACATATAACAAGTCTACGATAATATTATTTAGCTCCAATGAGTTAGGACATTATGAAAATAAGTGTCCGAATTTAATTACATAGAGGGTAAATCAATATGATCGAAAAAAATGTTCTAGAAAATATTTTTTAGCTACTACAATTGATGTTGAGACATCTGGTGATGTGATGGAAGCTTCTGATAGACCAAAATTTTTCAAATGATAACCATATGTTCATGGTTTTAGACACACCTTTTGAGGTTTTATGTGATAATAAGTTATGAAGAACCTTTTTGGGATCTGTTTTATGGGGTTATGTTTATGTAAGGATTTTGATTAATATGGAATTATGACCTTACTTATGGACATCAGTTTTAAGACATGAAATCATTTATACTTTTTGTGATCTTTTATGATTAGGGTTATTATTAGATATAAACATCATAATTCTGTGCATATTATGAGGATGAAATTGTTCTTATAAAATAGGAGTACATTATATAAGTATGTTTCTTTATGTTTTTATTATAAGAAGTAAATTAATTCATCAACTCTATCAAAAGGATCTTGAAAAAACATTATTCCTTTACATTTATCAATGGACTTTTAACCCATCATATATTAACGTATATATTAGGGATAACTTTCCAATGACTATGTTTTATATCACTATCTATTATTCTTGGAGAGTTTGTTTTTCCATCCATGTCTGTGTTTTCCTATATGGAACCCTAGAATATGATATCTCGGGTGAACTTTGTACTTCACTTTCATTCTTTAAAAGTAGAGGTTTTGTTGAATCTTTTTTTGATGTGGGATTTTCATGAAGAAATTTTTAAATATAAATGCTTAGTTACCAAGCCCAAATTTAAAATTTTGAGGATGCAATTTCCAAAAGGGGAAAGATGTAATATCCAAGGTAATTATTGAATAATTTGATTTCTTATTTATTAATATTTATGATTATATTTTACTTTAAAGAGATTATATGTTTGATAGAGTACCATATGAAGAACAATGGGTTTCTCTAAAATCATATGTTTCAAACAAGAATGAGTTATACTGAAAAATAATATGTTATTAATATTGTTATTTTAAGATATTGGTATCACATAACCATTAGAATGTAATGAATGAATTATATAAAATGAATTATTAAAATAGGGTTTACACATGTTTAAATAACAATTCATTGTATAGAAAATTAATTATAAATAAAAAAAATCAATTAAATATAATGGATGTGTTTTTCTAAAAAAATAATTAAATGAAAATATGTGAGTATATAAAAAAATAAAATAATTATTCATTAATTTTATTAATGAAATATATATTCAATATATTAAATTTAATTTTTATAATTCATCTTCTATGTTTCCTACAGATAAAATAATAATAATAATAATAAATTTTAGATAAAAGAATTATTTTTCAAAAAATGTAGTTTTAATGCTTTTTGATGGAGAACCCCTTTTAAAAATGGTTTTGGCCACATTAATATATTCTATTTGAAAAAATAAAATTCTTCTATAAAATAGGGGAATCAAAATTTACTTTGGTTTAATTTATGGAATTTTTTAATTAAAAACATATTTTAATGAATAGTTAAATAATGCATTTTTAATTCAAACTTCCTTTTCATCTAACTTATTTATATTGTTATATTATATTTTTTTATTAGTTTTAAAGTAGAATTATATTATGTTTTTATAATTTAATCCAACTTTGGTCATTTTAATTAATTTACCATTCAAAGTAGATATGAAAACATTTCACACTTTTGAACGTTTCTCTTTAAAAACCTACTCTTAGTTTCTTTTGCAGAATTAATTTTAAATAAAATTTTCCCCCTTCTCTTAATTAAATTTAATAAAATGGATTCAATATTTATAATCATAAGTTCAAATTTATTTTTTAACCACAATTTAACTTTTATATATATAAAAATTTTCCATTGATAAAAAATAATAATTACCATAGTAAAAGTGACATTTTGAAAAGGGTTGAAGTTAAAAGTTAAAAGCCTAACATAGCTGAAAAAAAATAAATTTAACAGTTGGATAATGTGTGGATCAAACCTAACCATCCTTTAAAATAGTAATTACCTGAAAATGTCATGAATTTTAATTCCACTTATATATGGTTGGCTTTTAATATAAAATAATCAATAAATTAATCTCTTGAACCCACCTCTCCTCAAGTGTAAATACCACCTCTACACCACCCTATTTCGACAAAAAAATACTTATATATCCTCAAATATATACTCAAACCTCTCCACCTCACTATCCCCACGTCCAAGTTTTTTTGGTCCCACCAAATGACAAAATCCAAGGGTCTTTCAATGAGGGGTTATTTAAGAGGTAATTTCCTCAAAGTACCGGTCTTAATTTATTTTCCTTTTCTACTATCTCATAACGTACTTAATCCATAAATATATAATAAATATATAATTATTTAGCTAATATATTTTTTAATTTCCAATGGAATATCTCATAACAATTTCTTTTCTCACCTCCTCTTATTCAAAGAAACTAAATTGTTTTCCAATTTATGTCAGTTAATCGCCTCCATGAATAATGTTTTTGTTCATTTTCCATTACATTCTTCATGGATGGTCTTAAAATAATTTTTAAGGTTAAATTATATTTCAATATTTATATTATAACCTATTTAATATTCTCTAATTTTTATATTAAACATACCTCTATGGTTTCCATATTATTTTAATAAGATAACTTCATTTGGAGACGTGTGGACTATCATCTCCTAAAAATGATGTGATTTGTTCAAACATCACATGTATTATATTAAGGATAATTTTAGTAAAAATATATTATATATATAATATTAATTCTAATTTAATGGTATTATATGTGTATACATATTAATGTACATTTCATTTAATTTCACTATTTTAATACGATAGTTAAAATGAAAAGAACGTTAATGGGTACGTACGGTCTACCATATCCATGAATGGTGTTTTTATTTTTCTTCAATGAATATGATAAATACTTATATAATGAATATTTAAGCTATTTATTTTATGTTTTATATTATGAAGGTGTTGTACTTATGACTACATCGATAACATATAGAACAAAGAAGTTCATTTTAGACTCAAGTACTGAATATCTGTAAAACATCCTATATGACCTTAAATAATTTTGTAATTGTTATAACTTCATAATAAGTGATGTAAAACGAATAATAAACAAGAGAGTGGTTACAAATAATTTTTAAATTAACCTAATTTTATTATTCTGGAATATAAATAATGTACAAGATATTTTGGACTCGAGGTAAAGGATTTCTTCTCAATTTACATTCCATTGAGTCTTATTTTTTGTTATTCCCCAATTCACTTTTATATTGTGTAAATAATCCCATTTAAAATATTATATCATTAATATTCTTATTCTAATGATATTATATTACTTTTTAAATGTTATTCCAAAATTATTTTTATTCATGTGTATCTCAAGTGACAATGGACTTTTTAACTCAAAAACCTAATTTTAATGTTTTGATGATTTTCCATAAAAATATTTCTATTTAATGTCCATGTTTTCAAAATTATTATTTTTATTTATTTATATGGACAAATTTTTTTTAAAATTTTAATTTCTAAATATTTTTTTAAAATGTTTTAAACTGGTATAGGATAATTTGATTCAAAAATCTATTTTATAAATGTTTTAAAGTAGTTTTTCAAAATGTATTGTTTACATTATGAATAAAAATAAATTTTTTTGAGTGGAATGATGAAAATTGAAAGATTATATGTGTTGGTACTTTGAAATTTAATGGATGAGCCAGATATATCTTATACAAAGGTTTTAGCCCCATTATTACTCATGGGTGACCCTGATATAGCTTATACGAATAGTTGAGCCCCATTATAGGTCATAAAAGATGGGTGTGACCGATATTGCTTATATGAAGGGTTATCCCCATTATATCTCTCCAATTCATTGGGTATTTCAAAAGAGGAAGTTGACCATATGGTTATTCCATTTATAAGGGTGATTTTATATGATACCGTAATGATGTCCCAAGGTACCTATATGATTTTATATGCTTGAAAATAAATATTTAAGAAAATATTTTTAATGGGTTTTCATGTTTTCACATGAATAAAAATTTAAATTATTTATGTCCCTTGCTATTTTTTTGTTCTCATACCTTGGAAATGTTTTACATTGGCTATAATGATTGGGAAGATAAAGAAAGAAGTTAATATGAATGTTAGGAATAATTTTATCAGGGAAAAGAATCCATGTTTTATTTTAAAAAATTTTAAATAAGGAAAAATTTGTACGGGGTATAGACTTGTATACTATGTAATATTTGAAATTTTATGTAATTTTTATGGAATAATTCTAAAAGACACTGAACCTGAAAAGATCCTAAATGTGAATCCTTATCTTAACTCAATATTTTGTAACATTTATGGTCAGGTCCTTATAGTCGATATTAAATATAAGGCCCCAACCATAAAAATTAAGAATCTTGATTTAAGTTAATCATTCACATTGAGGATATTTTCAGTTTTAGAACTCTAGAGAATTAGGCCATAATAAATACATAAAAAACCATATAAATACAAAGTGGACACTTCCAAAAATATACATTTCTACCATAAAAAAATATTTTAAAAATAAACATGGTATATTTTAATTTTTAACCAAAATAACTTTTCCTTGATTTAGTCCTTGGAAATATTCTCCGTTAAATCCTGTGAATACAATTAAATAAATAGGATGGTAATAAAATCCCAATAAGGGACATAAAAAAGAAATTAAACCCTTAGTCTAGTCAAAACATGGTAACCCATTTAATGTTCTTTGAGATGATAAAAAAAAATTCACATGAATAACACTCATAATTTTTTCTCAAGGAAAATCTTGAAAACCAATACGTAAGTAATCGAAACACCTTTAGGTGAATTAGAGAATCACATACAAAAACCCTTTCAAACCCATTTCAATTGAAATAACCATATTTTTGACTTCAAATATTGTTATTACATAATTAATTGGAGATCTATAATGGGGATTAAGCTTCATATTAGCAATTTCGGGCTCACCTGTGAGCAATAATGGGGTTAATCCCTTCATATAAGCTATAACGGGATCACTCGTGAGATACAATGGAGATCAACCCTTTTTATAATCTATATTGGTCTCACCCATGATCTATAATGGATATAAACGCTTAATATAAGATATTTTGGGCTCACCTCTTCCATATAATTCTCATGTACAATTTCATGAATAAAATATGTTTATCACAAAACCCTTTTGAAACCTTCTTCTAATCCCATATGAAAAATATTCTATATAAAAATACCATTTTCACTTATGAACCCATTTTCAAAACAAAGATTCCCCAAAAAATAAATATGGGATTTATTTCCCTATTAAAAATATTAAGGCTTATAGAGGAATCCAATATCCAAAAATAGTTATGGAGGTGGAGAAGTCAGTGTCATTGTATACAAGAGAAACGTTCCTTTTTCATTTTTTAAAGAAACTAAAACACATTGTATAAAAATATTTTTTTTGAAAACGTTGAATGAAATTAAAGATAGATATTAATATATTTTATAATCCTTTTATATACATATAAATAAATATGTAAATTAATATCATGAAGAAAAGATTTGATAATTAAATCTTATAATGTTCAAGGTGTTCTATACAACATTGAACATTTAACTAATAATCTTGAGGAATTAATACATTTTAAAAAATAATAAGTAACATTAGTATAGATTATATATACATATAAAATTTCATATTGTTTTTATATAAACATTATAAAAGAATAAAGGTTTGTATTATCAAGAAATGCCTCAATGAAAGGTGATTGAGACGAAATCTCTTACCTCGAGTCTGAAATGTCTCACACATTATTTATCTTCAAAAATAATAGACATAGGTTAATTTATAATTTCTTGAGATCCTTTTGGTTTTAATTACTTATTTTATATCACTTATTATCATGTTATAATGATTACATAATTTTTTATGTTCATATCAGATGTTTTATAGATATTTAGCACATGTGTCAAAAATAAACATGTTTATGATATTAATTTTCCATGTGGTCAAAAGTACAACAACTCTAGAATATAAAACACAATATAAATATCTTATATATTCATTATAGATGTATTTATAATAATAATTCAAGAAAAACTAAAAATATTGTTCATAGAGGTGGTAGGTTGTACGTACACATAAATGCTATTTTCGTTTTTCATGTCGTATTGAAAGAGTGAAATTAAATTAAATGTATATTAATATGTATTCATATATAATATAATTATATTATAATTAATAAGTCATTTATATCATGTATTTTTACTAAAACAATCCTTAATACATTCCATGTGGTGTGTAAATGAGTCACATTATTTTGAGGAGGCGGTATTCCACGTGTCCCCAAACAAAGTTATCGTAAAACAACAATATCGAAATTATGAAGGTATATTTATGAGAAAATTTCCATAATCTGAAATATTTTATAATAAAAATATTAAAATATTATTTGACCATAATAATATGTCATCCTCCTTCTTATTACATTACTTTACATGTCATTTTACAAACAGAAGATCTTTTAAAGTTTAGTGTCTTGGAAATAAGTTATATAATACAAGTAAACATAAAAAAATATTATATTCAAAATGAAAGGATTATTATAGCTTCATACTAGTTATATTTATTTAATCTAATTACCTATGGACATATATCAGAGTGAAGGGTGAGTAGAAGTCCCAGTAAGGCAAAACAAGTGAAACATTTTACATGTGAACTTAAGCGATATCAATAAGAACATGAGGAATATCATAATGGCATGATAAAAATAATCATAATAATTATAATAACATCAATAATAACTTGAAAATTTATCTAAATCATTTAATTTAGACATTCATAAACAAATCACCATGGTCCATCCTTAAGGTGTCATAGAAATTATCAAGGTGATTCACCAAGGTATTGTAAACTTATCATCTATGGTGATTAATTTCATTACCCAATGAATTGGAGTGCTATCAGGGTTCACCCTTAATATTTATTTATTTTCATGTGATCCATATAGATCATAATAAAACATTTAATAAATAAAACCATGAGAATAAAATAAATGGGTTTCATATCAAAATCCTGGCGTTTTAAAAAGTGTTTAAAAACGTGATCAATATGTCATTTATAACACATGAAAAGGGAATGATGGTTATATGTATATAAATTACAGAATAAAAAAATAATTTCTATTTCTTGATGAATTCCCATGTAAATTAATGTGGTTTTTTTATTCACATAAGTAAAATAAAATAATTTCTTGAGAAAAAGAGAGAATTTGGGACGAAAATTTCGCACTATAACGAGTTTGAAACATGGTTTTATAAACCATTAAAAAGAGAGGGAAAATAATCATAATACATTATAGGGATATAATAAAATATAAATAAGAATATTTAATGTAAATTATAAAGACACACCACATAAAAAAGAACTTGAAACGAAAAGAGCAGTTGAGAAGTCCCTTACCTTGAAGAGTAACTCAAAAAAATCAAAGATTGGGACCTTGGGGGATTAATGGAACCTTGGGAGGACTCCTTGAGAGGTAATAATATCATAAATTCTTGGATAATTATTTTTTAAATAATGGAAATGATTGAATGGGTGGGTATTTATAGTAGAAGAGGGGAGGTTTTTTATTAATTTCTGGGGACAACTTAGTAGTGGTATTTACAAAAGCATGGGCTTTACCATGGTATTTTCATATGGTATTTGGACACATGAGACACCTCATATAATATTTTTTTGGACAATATTTGAACATAATTTTAAATTAAAAAATATATCTTTATCATGTCATTAAACACACCGAAAACTCATAACTGTATTTTTACTATTTACCGAAAACAAAATATTTTATAACATTCTCCTAAATTAAACATAATCTAATATAGAACATATTTATTAAAAAATTGACTTTAATTTTATCATAATAAATCTCTAAATATTTTAAATTTGTCTTTTAACTAAAAATACTAATTTATTAGAAACAATAGCGGACTGAAAATGTAGAGAAACATGCGTAGTAAAATTTTCGACACTTGAAAAAAATAAAATTATTTTTTAATTTTTAATTAAAAAGGGGGTTTTTATAATATTATACAATTATAATAAATATTTTTAATAAGCAATTATTTTAATATAGTAATAAATGTACTATTTTTACATGAAAAATCAAATTGTCAAATTCCATCACATTTTTTATAAAAAAAATACATAAACTGAAAATGATGATATAGAAGTTTTATTTAAACAATGTGACTAAATTTTAATTAACTAGGTCCTTGAAACATGACCCCTTAATACACCCTTATATGATCAAAGAGTAAGTTGTATGATGGTTATGGACACTTGGGGTGACTCATATAACATCACCCGAGTAGTAATCTCCACTAACTTGAACTTCTGCAGTAGGCGATTTTGTTAAAGCTTAACATGTTGAAGCTCAACTTGGGTTTGGTCCAGATCAAAGACTATTGATGATAAATTCTTCAAAATATTTAAAAATGGTCCTCATATGGGCTTTGTCTATTATATTTGTTCATCGGCTCTTTTTTTTCTACATTAATTATCCATTATCATTTCTATTTATAAACAATAATTATAATATTGAAAATTATACTTGTTTCCAATTATCTTATTAAACTAAGATCACATAATAATCAAAACCAGATGGTCACATTTAATTTATTCTTATATATTATTATTTATTATTAAATAGTGAAAAAATTATTTTTAGGAAACAACATATTATTCAATAGTTCAGATCATTACATTCTTCTACAAATAAAACATACATATTCAAGTTATCTTCTCTGTGGTGTGTCTTTAAAAATTCCATAACATGTTCATATTTCTATTTTATTATATCCTTTTACTATATTATGATTCTTTTATGAATGGGTGACCATTTTTATCTCTCTTTTTAATGGTTTATAAATCCATGTTTCATTCGAGTTATTCTGCAGAATTGTCGTCTCAAAATATCTCTAATACTAATTATAAGGTCCAACCATTAAACATTACATAATCCTAACATAATTTAAGAATTAACATTTAGGATATTTTTAGGTTTAGATATTTATAGAGTTATACATTAAATATTACTTAACCAAAACATTGAAATAAAAAGTGGACACTTCCAATAGAATCCATTTCATCAATATCATAAAATATTTTAAAAAGAAACATGGTTACTTTTCATGTTTAATCATCATACCTTTTATCTGATTCCATCTTTGACTCTATTCTCCCATAAATCCTGTGAAAACATGTAAAAAAATTGTATGAGCACAAAAATCATAGTA
Organism: Viscum album; assembly: GCA_963277665.1. Classification (NCBI taxonomy): domain Eukaryota; kingdom Viridiplantae; phylum Streptophyta; class Magnoliopsida; order Santalales; family Viscaceae; genus Viscum; species Viscum album. The sequence continues at coordinate 816,957,529 of OY728146.1, read as the reverse complement.
AGTGACATAAAAAATAAATAGACCCGCTAGTCTACATAAAACATGGTATCTTATTTAATTATATTTTAGAGGATTAAACAAACCATTTTCACTAGAATAACACTAAATATTTTTTCTAAGAGAGAAACACTAAAACCAAAAGAAATAACTTGAAACTCTTTTAGGTGACATAGATAATCATATACATAAAAACCTTTTAAACCACTTTTCAATTGGAATAACCACATGGCCTACCTCAAATATTATTATTACCCAATGAATTGTAGATCTATAGTGGGTATCACCCTTCATATAAGATATATTGGGATCACCCGTGATATATAATGGGGTTCATCCCTTCATATAAGCTATAATGTGATCACCCATGAGTTATAACAGGGCTCAATACTTTGTATAAGTTGTATCAGGCTCTCCCTTCACCTATAATGGGGATTAACCCTTCGTATTAAGTGTATCAGTCTCACCCATTTCATATAATTCTCTAGTAAAATTTCATGAATAAAATAAATTCCTCAAAAACCATTTTGAAAACTTTTTATAATCCCATATTTAAAAAAATTTAACATAATAATACAATTTTCAATTAATTTCAATCTTTCAATATGACAGGGAATACCAAAATAGCGTTAATGTGTACATATGACCAACTATCTCAATGAATGATGTTTTTTGTTTTTCTTCAAAGATTATTATAAATAATGGAGTGTTTTGTTTATAATTATTGTTTAAATACTTATTCTATAACTTTTTCAAATTGTGGAATTTTCGTTATAGTGGAAGGACGAGGATCTCAAACAACATTCATATCTCTTCTTAATGACATGCTTCTAATAATTATTAAAAATTCATGTTCGGATGATTCTGAAACTTTTTATAACATAAAACTCTCTTGGAAATAGTTTAATGATATATAAAAAACCTCTTCTTTACCTCAATACAATTTTGGACAATTTTTTTAATCAAATATTATTACTCAATAATCTCATATTTTCAAAAAGGGTAAATATTATGAAGGAATTTTTAGATATTTTACCTTTTCGCAAAATTTTGAATCTTATTATGATTTAGAAAAAGCTGTTGAAGAAGGAGACCCTTACGTAGCCTATTTAGACTTTCTTTTATAATATATTCTTTCAGCACATACATATGGTATTTTAAAAGGACCAATAATTAAATGTTTCAAGTCAAAATCAGTTCAAATGGTTTATAAAAATTATTTTTTATTAAATGTTATGAAATTATATTTCATATATTATTATTTTTTAAAAAAAAATTCCTTTGAACACCCAAATGACCCATGTTGTACATAGTGTATTTGGATAAAGGAAGAAAATTATTTTGAAGAATCTCTAAATCATTGTTGCAATGCATGGACCTTCTATATATGTGAACAAAATGATGATAAAACCAAGTAGATCCCATGACAAAGTTTCATTTTTCTTCCTTTTTGGAATAGTTTTATAAAATTATAGTAGTGGTGAAATAAAAAATTGTTAATATATATATGACTTCATGAATAAAGATATTGTGTTCAATATGAGTTGGGATAAAAATGAAAGGTATAATATAATATTTGAGGTTAAAATGTGTTATGGTTATTTTTGAGTTTTAAAAAAAAGTGACAACCCAAAATATGGGTGAGAACCCATCATATCTAGAAAGGATGCGAGAATCGAACTCACAACTGAAGGGAGACAAGGGTGCATAAAATGCCACTAGCCTACATCAATTCCAAGGTTATTATGAATTTTTATTTTTAGTTAAATGAGTTGACTGAATAGGAAGAATTTTATTTTGGGAACAAATGTTTTGTCAAATGGATATCTGTGTAATTAGAAATTGATTTGGGAATTAAGTGACAAATGTTATTTTCAAAGTCATTCACTTTTTTGGGAACCCTATATTCCTAAGGAAAATTAAATACTATTGTATTTTATTTGTGGTGTAATGGTTTCATTTTATTTTAGATGAATCTATGTTTTTATAGAGGATTTCTGACGATTCCTATTATTTATGGAAATGATTAACCTATCTTCGAGAATATGTGATTTTGGAAATTAAATTTTTGTTAAGAGACATTAAGATTGATTGATGTTATTTGGAGATAAATGTTAAAATTTATATTGGAAGACTATGTTATTAAATACATTTAATGTTTTGGTTTTAATCTTAGTTTGGATTAATTTGATGAATTTTAAGGGCAATTTTTTATCAAATAGTCTATGTTGAACTTTGGGTGTTACTTTTTTCTTTTGGATATTAAAAGTATTTTTCATCAAACAATTTTTTATTATTTTAGGGGAAATTATCTTATCATGTACTAACCATTTTGGGTTTCGTTAATGTTTAAAGGTATAATAAATATATAGATATCCTTTTGTGGTTGATGTGAATATTTAGAAGTTTATTAGAGTACTTTTGGCATGAAAATATCGTCTTGAATACTCATCTTTTGGAGAAAAGAATATATGTTTTTTGTGTAAATTGATTAAAGGATGAAACTATACATGAAAAGTCGGTATATTTCCTCACCTTCTTAGTCATTCTCATAAATAAATTCCACAGTAATAGGAAAATGATCTTAAAACAAAAATGATTTTGTTTACTTTTCTAAATACAAACTCAAATAACATTTAACCCATCGAAAATTTATTGTTTTTTGATTGTTATCTTTCTCTGGAAAATGTTTTATGTCACTCTACATTAGAACTTTATAGTTAGTTTTTCTTCTATATTCATGTATTCCTATATGAAATCCTAGTATGTGTTATCTCAATGGACCTTGGGACTTCACATTCCTTCTTTTAAAGTGGAAGTTTTATTGAATATTCTTAAAATGTGGTATTTAAATAATGTAATTTTGAAAGGTCATACTTTATTTACCAATCTCAAATTAAAATTTTGTGGATGAAATTTATTAGTGGGGGTATGATATAACATCAAGAGTTTTACGGGAAAAAAAATACTATATTCGAGAGTGTACATGATACACTACATAGAGGTTAAACGAACAATGAAATACAATTATTTAAATGTGACCATTATAACCTAGATTTTGGAATGGAGGGAATGAATAATATTAATTAAATTATGAAAATATGGTTTACACATGTTTATATAATGATTTATTAGTCACTAATTTTATTATAAATGAAAATAAAAACCAATGGAATATAAAGGATATCTTTTTATGAAAAACTATTTAAATGAGAAAAATTGTTTTTATAAAAGAATCATATCAATATTATTGAATTATATCAATTAAATTTAAACTTAATATGATTTTTAAAATTCATATTATATGTTTTCTAGACATGATATTAGAAAACTATTAATTTATGCATAAAATAAGTATTTTTCAAAAAAGGAATTTTTACTACCTTTTGAGAGAGAACATATTTTTAAATCAACTTTTTGAAACTGTTATATGTTATATTTAAAAAATAAAATTATTCATTCAAATAGGGAAATCCAAATTCTGTTTTGGTATGTTTTTGTTATTTTTCTGATAACTTTTATATTTTAATGAATAGTGGAAAATAATGTATTTTAATTCAAAACTTCTTTTTTATCTAATTTATTTAAATTGTTATATTATCCTTTTAATTTGTTTTAGATTATATTTAGATTATGTTTTTATAATTTAATAAAATTTTGTTTATTGTAATAAATTTAAAATTGAAATTAGATATAAAAATATTTCAAACGTTTCAATGTTTCACTTTAAAAACCCGCTTCTTAGTTTTATCTGTAAAAATAATTTAAAATAGAATTTTCCTGATTATGTGTATTGAATTAGATAAAATGGATTCTATATTTGGAATAAAAAGGAAAAAAATAGGTTTTATGTTCAATTAATGTTTTAAGTATTAAAATGTTACAATGGTAAAAAAATTATTTACCGTAATAAAAGAAATTTTTTGAACATGGTTAAAATTAAATTTTAAAAGCTTAGCATAACTAAAAACTACAAAATTTAAAGAGTGTGTGAGTTCAGGATTAACCCTAAAAATCCTATAAAACATTAATTACAAGTCAAAATCATGGTATTTAATTCCACCTCTATTTGGTTGGATTTTAATATAAGATTATCAATAAACTAATCACTTGAAAACACCTCTCCTAAAGTATAAATACCACCAATACACCTCCCATTTTGAAACCAAAAAGCCTTTTAGCTCATAAAATTGATACCCAAAACTCTCTTTCTCAATCTCCCTATATAAAAGTTTTAATTTTCTCACCAAAATTCCAAACCCAAGGTCTTCAAGGGTCTTTCAATTAGGGGATATTCAAGAGATAATTTTCCAAAAGTACCTCTATTAATTTATTTTCTTTTTCTAATTTCTCCTCACCTAATTCATCCATAAATGAATGATTGATCCAAAATAATGTATAAAATAGGGTTTTATGTTTCTAATATGATATATCATATCCATTTCATTTCTCATATTATCTTATTCAAATAAATGAAATTGTTTTCCAAGTTATGTTGGTTATTTCCTCTATGAATAATGTTTTTGTTATTTTTCCTTTACCTCCTTTATGGTTGGAATTAAAACCATTATTCCAGTAAAATAATATTTTAGTATTTATATTATAACCTCTTTCATATTCTGGATATGTTATATTAAACATACCTTTGTGATTTCCAAATTCTTGTTATACGATAACTTCATTTGGGGAGGTCTCGACTACCACCTCCTCGAAATGATGTGATTCATTCACACATAACATGTAATGTATTAAGGGTTTTTTTAGTAAAAATATATTATATAAATTCAATATTAATATTAATGTAATTATATTATATATGTATTCATATTTACATACATTTCATTTAATTTCACTATTTTAATATGATAAGAAAATTGAAAATAGAGTTCATGCGTACGTACGCCCTACCGTTTTCATGAATGGTGTTGTCAGATTCTATTAAAAGAATATTATAAATACTTATATAATGAATATATAATATATTTATATCATATTTTATATTCTATATTTGTTTGGACTTATGACCACAGAGACAATTTACATCATAAACAAGTTCATTTTCGACTCAAGTACATAATATCAATAAAACTTGTGATATGAACATAAATAATTATGTAATTTTTATAAAATGGAAATAAGGGATATTAAAATAATAATAAAATTGAAAAAAATTATCAAGAAAGAATAAATTAGGATAATTTTATTCTTCTGGATTATATAGATTGTATATTATGAGTCAGACTCAAGGTCAGAGATTTTATCTCAATTTACATTCCATTGAGACTTACTTGTTGTTATGAAAAAAATAAATTTTACATGGTGTATATACTCCCAGTTCAATTATTATATCATGAATACACTTATTCTAATGATATTCTAGTTTTTTTAATGTTATTGTACTATAATTATTATTCAAGTGTTTCTCAAGTGATAAAGGTCTTTTTAACTCAAAAACCTTGTTTTATTATTTTGATGATTTATTATTATAAATATTTCTATTTAATGTCTATGTTTTTATAGATATATTTCTATGGATTTAAAGTTTTTAATTTTTTTTTCTAGAATATTTTTTTTAAAAGTTTCAAAGGGGTATTTGAAACTTTGATTCAATAATATTCTCTGTAAATGTTTTAAATTAGTTTTTCAATATGTATTGGTTATCTTATGAATGAAAATAAAATTTTACAAGTGAAGTGTTGAAAATTGAAAGCTTATATGTGTTGGTACTTGGAAATTTAATGTGTGATCCCGATATAGCTTATACGAAGAGTTGAGCTCCAATAAAAATCATAAAATATTGGTAAGCCTAATATAGCTTATATGAAGGTTGAGCCCCATTATAGCTCTCCAATTCATTGGGTATTATGGAGGAAGAATTTGAAAGTGTATTTATTCTATTTGTAAGGGTGATTCTAAGAGTGATATGGTAATGATTTTCCAAGGAACCTATATCATTTTATATGCCTGCTAATAAAGTTTAAGAAAAAAATTAAATTTGTTTTCATGTTTTCACAAGAATAAAATTTTATTTTCTTTAAGTACCTTACTCTGTTTTTGGACTCATCTAAGGTTTTTCAAAAAATTTACACATGGTATAAGAATGGTTAAGAAAAAGGAAGAAGTCAAGATGAATTTTATGAAGATTTTTATCAAGGAAAATAATTCATGTTTTCTTTTAAAAAAATTTAAATAAGGAAAAAATGGATGGCGTGTAAACTTATCTACTTTGTAATATTTGAAATTTTATGTAACATTTACAGTCTAATTATTTAAAAATCTAAATCTAAAAATATTCGCAATGTTAATTATTGAATTAACTCAATATTATGTAATGTTTATGGATGGGGCCTTATGACTCAAGAAAGTAATAAGATCATTCATTTATTTGAATAAGAGGAGATGATAAATGAAATAGATATGAGAAATTCCATTATAAACATAGAAATACAGTATATAAATGATTTTGGAGTAATCATTCATTTATGTAGAAATTATCTAAGGATAATGTAGAAAAAGAAAAGAAATTAAGAGATGTAATTTGAGAGAATTACCTCTTAAATATCACCTCCTTGAATGGCCCTTGAGGACATTAGATTTGGACTTCTGGTGAGACCAATAGCACCTGGACGTGGGGAGAGTGAGGGGGAGAGTTTTTTGAAAGGATTTTATGATCTAAATTTATTTTTTACCAGAAATTGGGTTGTGTATATTCGGTTTTTATAATTGAGGAGAGGTGTGTTCAATTGATAAATTTATTGAATATTTTATATTAAAATCCAACCATATATATGTGGAATTAAATTCCAAGACATTGTCTTTTAATTAATGTCGTATATTCTGGCTAGAGTCGAGACACACCTCAAATATCCATTAAATTATTTAGATTTTTGGTATGTTAAGCTTTTATCTTTTAAATTTAACCCTTGTCCATGTTTTACTTTTACTACGGTTAATAATTTTTTTTACCATGGTAGCTTTTTTATACCTAAAAATAAAATTTACCATAAATCAAAATTTATAACTTTTAATTACAAATATTTAATCTATTTTATCTAATTAATTAACATAATTGGTAAAATTTTATTTAAAATTATTTCTGCAGATAAAACTAAAAAGCTGATATTTTAAGTGAAACTTTCAAAATTTTGAAATGATTGTATATGTATTATCAAATTTAAATTGACACTAATGAAATAAACTAGATTCAATGATATAAAATTAATCTAATTATACAATAAAACTAATTTAATTGAAAATTTTTCTTTATAAATAAATTAGATGAAAAATATAGTTTTGAGTTAAAATGCATTATTTTTCACTATTCATTTAAAAATTGAATATTATCATAAAAATACCAAACAATTATCAAAATTAAAATTTTATATCCCAATTCCAAATAATAAGTTTATTTTGTAAAATATAACTTATAAAATTCTCAAAAACTAGATATAAAAATGGGTTTTCCATCAAAAGGTGAAAAAACATCATTTTTTCAAAAAATACTTCTTTTTCCAAAAAATTGAATTTTATCTTATGTCTTGTCTAGAAAATATATAAGAAGAATATTAAACATTAAATTTAATATATTATATATTTATAGGTTTCTTTTTATATTCTTTTTTGTCAAATCCTTATTCATTAAATTTTTCAGATTGAGGATAGTTGGTTACAAATAGATGTATGAGGATCTCAAACAACATTCATATCTCTTCTTAATGACATGGTTTCAATAATTATTCAAAATTAATGATTAGATAATTCAGAAACTTTTTATAAGTCTCTTTAAAATATTTATTTAAGATATTAAACACCACCTCTATACCAAAATATCATCGTGGATCGTGGGCTGTTTTAAATGAAATCATATTTTCACAATATTCACATATTTTCAAAAAAAAAGGTAAATATTATCAAAGAATTTTTCAATATTTTACCTTTTCCCATGATTATGAATATTATTATGATTCTGAAAAGGCTATTTAAGAAGGAGACCCTTTCATGGCCTATTTATACTTGATTTTAAAATATAATCTTCCAACATGTACTAATGGTATTTTAAAAGGACCATTGATTGAAAGTTTCAAGCCAAACTCTGACCGAATGGTGCATAAAAAACAAGTTTTACAACATGTTTTGAAATTGTTTGTCATACATGATTATTTTTTAAAATTATTTTTTCTGTGAACACCCACACGAACCAATTTTTACATGGTATATTTTATAAATGAAGTAAGTGATTTTGAAGAATCTCTAAATCATTATTGAAATTCATGGACCATCTATATTCGTGAAAAAAAATGGTAATGAAACCCATTGCACACCATGATCAAGGTACAATGTTCTATATTTTGGTAGTAGTTTTATTAAATCAAATAGAGGTGAAATAAAAAACATCATGAATTAAGATGTTGATTTCATAATGAATTCGTATGGAAATGATAAGTATAAGACAACCTTTGAGGTTAAAAAATGTTAAGTTTATTTTTGAGTTTTATAAAAATTAAAAACCCACAAGATGGGTGACAACCCATCTCGTCCAGCTAGGTCGCAGGGATCAAACCCATAACTGAAGGGAGTCAAGGGTTTCTTTCTTATGACTGGCCTACTTGAAGTCCCTGGTTAGTATGAATTTTAATTTTTAGATAAATGAGTTGATTGAATAAGAAGAATTTGATTTTGGGAACTTATGTTTTATCAAATAGATATCTGTGGAATTAGAAATTGATTTAGTGATTAAGTGATAAATGTTATTTTTTAAGATGTTAAATATTTTTGGGAACCATATATGGTTATGATAAACGTAATAACATGGTATTTTAATTAAAGAGTAATGATTTAACTATATTTTGGAAGAATCTATGATTTTAATTATGTATTTATGGGAAATTAGGTTATTTATGGAAATGATTTATCTATGATGGATAATATATGAATAAGTTAATTATTTTTCAGAATGAGACATTAAAAGTGGTTGATGTTATTTAGAGACAAAGGTTAAAATTTATCATAAATGATTATGTGATAAAATTATTATGTGTTTTGGGTTTCAATCTTATTTTCAATTATTTTGAAGAATTTTATGGAAATTTAATTTTTAAATGGTCTACGTTGAACTTTGGGTAATACTATTGAATTTTGGAGATTCAAATTAGTAATTTTCTTTATAATTTATTGTTTTTTGGGGGGGAATTATCTGATATTTTACCAACCGTTTTGGTTTTGGTTAATTTTTAAAGGTAGAAGAAATACATAGTTAACGTTTTGTGGTTGATGTGAGTTTTTTGAAGTTGAATATAGTTCTTTTGGAGTGAAAAAATCATATTAAATACTCATAGTTTGTAGAAAAATATGAGTTTGTGATTGAATTTTATTTAATGATGAAACTATAGTTGAAAATTAAGAATGTTTCCATATGTTAGTAGTCAAGGTTTGTTAATTAATTACACAACATTCTTAAAAGGATATTAAAAAATCATTTTTTATTAATTTTCCTACTATGGAGTCAAAGACTGTTTAACCCATCACAAATTTATAGCTTTATGATTGTTAAATTTTTCTTAAAAAATTTTATATTATTATCCATTATAAATTTTTCATAATTTTTCTTTTCTATATTCATGCTTTCCTACATGGAAACCTGGTATGTGTTATCTCATGTGATCTACATACATCTCTTTCTTTCTTTTAAAGTGGTCATTTTATTAATCCTTTTTCTACTGTGGGATTTCAATAATGGTATATTGAAAAGTAGTCCCTTATTTACCAACCCAAAATTCAAATTGATATATTGAAATTTATTAAAGGGGGAGTATGTAACATCTTGAGTATTAATAAATAAACACCATATTCGATAGCAAAAATGATACGCTACATCGAGCTTAAATGAAAAACTAAATATTATTATTTAAATATTACTGTTATAACCTAGATGTTGGAAGGGAGGGAGTGCATAGTTCTCACTGAATTATAAAAAATGGTTTACACATGTTTATAATTATTTCTTTGGTTCACAATTAATTGTAAATGAATATAAAACCAATTTAAAATAGAAGGAAATGTTTTTTCCAAAAAACAATTTAAATGAAAATAACCGAGTTTACAGAGTATTAAAATCAATATTTTTTTGTTTTATTAATGAAATATATATGTAATATTATCAATTTAATGTTTAAGATTAATCTTATATTTATTCTACAAATTACATAAGAACATAGTCAATTTTTTAGATAAAAGAATTATTTTTCAGAAAAAATGAATTTTTCTTGCCTTTTGATGGTGATCAAATTTTTAAATATAGTCTTCCATAATTTTATAAGTTCTATTTGAAAAAATAAACTTATTATTTGGAATCGGTACAAAAAATTTTACATCACGTAAAGTTTTGGTATTTTTCTTATATTATTCATTTTATTAAATAGTTAAAACACTTCATTATAACTCAAAATTGCTTTTTAATCTAATTTATTTATATAGTAACATTGTAATTTTAATTTGGATTAAAGAATAATTAGATTAATATTTTTTCATTTAATCCAATTTAGAAAATTTTAATCAATTTAATGTTTAAAATAGATATAAAATAACATCAAACTATTGAATGTTTCACTTTTGAACCCCACTTTTTTGTTTTGGTTGTGGAATTAAATTTAAATAAAATCTTTCCAATTATGTGAATCGAATACAGTTAAAAGGGATTCCATATTTTGAATCTTAATTTTAAAATTATACTTTATGGTCAATTTAATTTTTAGGTATAAAAATGGGACAATGGTAAAAAAATTATTTAGTGTAGTAAAAGTAAAATTTTAACACGGATTAAAGTTAAAAGTTAAAAGTTTAACATGCCTAAAAACTACAACATTTAATGGTTTTTTTGTGGTTTGGGTAGACCTTAACCAGCCTATACAACATTAATTACAATCAAAAGTCATGGAATGTAATTCCACTTCTATATGGTTGGATTTTCATATGAAATAATCAATAAATTAAGATCCCACCTCTCCTAAAGTAAAAATACCAACTCTCTGCCTCCCTATTTCGTCCCAAAACACATTTTAGATCCTAAAATATCTTCCCAAACCTCTCCTACTCACTATCCCTCGTCCAAGTACTACTGGTCTCACAAAAATACAAAATCCAAGGTCCTCAATGGTCATTCAAGTAGGGGATATTAAAGAGATAATTCTCTCAAATTACCTATATTAATTTATTTTATTTTTCTACTTTATCCCCACCTCAATCAAACATCAATGAATGATTATTAAGGATTAATGTATATACTATAGTTTTATGTTTCTAATGGAATATCCCATATCAATTTTATTTCTCACCTCCTCTTATTCAAATAAATGAAATTTTTGTCCATGTTATGTGAGTTAATCTCCTCTGTGAATAATGTTTTTGTTCTTTTTTCCTTTACCTCCTTCATGAATGGTCTTAAAACCATTATTCTTGTCAAATAATATTTTAATATGTATATTATATCCTATTTCATATTCTTTTTATGTTTTAATAGACATAATTTCATGCTTTATATATTTATTTAAATGATAACTTTGTTTGGGTACATGTGGACTACTGCCTCCTCAAAATGATATGGTTCATTCACACAACACATGGAATGTATTAAGTATTTTTTTTGTAAAAATATATAATATAAATGAAATATTAATTATACTGTAATGATATTATATATTTATACATATTTATATACATTATTTTTAATTTCACTCTTTCAAAATGATATGAATAAATGAAAAAAGCATTCATGTGTACGAATGGCCTACCGTCTCCATGAACGGTGTTTTTAGTTCAAATTAAAATATTTTTATAAATAATTATATAATGAAAATATAATATATTTATATCATGTTTTATATTCTGGAGATGTTGAACGTATGACCAAATTGACTATTGATATCATAAACAAGTTCGCTTTCGACTCCAGTACTGAATATCGATTGAAAGTCAGATTTGAACATAAATAATTATGAAAATTTTCAAACATGGTAATAAGTGATATAGAAGGAATAATAAACATCGAAAAGGTTATTATGAATTTTTAAATTAACATAAGTTTATTATTAATGATTATAAAGATTGTATGTGATGAGTCGGACTCAAGGTAAGGTATTTCATCTCAATTTACATTCCATTGAGACTTATTTATTTTTATGCACCAATTCACATTTATATGGTGTATATACTCCCCTTTGAAAAATTATATCATGTATATACTTATTTTTTTTTGATATTATAGGTTTTTAAATTTTGTTCTAAAATTTTTTTATTCAAGTTTTTCTCAAGTGATAATAGACTTTTTATCTAAAAACATCTTTTTAATGTTTTGATGATTTATACTTATAAATATTTCTATTTAATGTACTTCTTTTAAAAATTATTTTATGGATTTATTTATATGGACATAAATTTTTTCAAATTTTAATTTTTAATATTTTTTTTAAATTTTACGAGTGGCTTGGGACACATTGATTCAAAAATGTGTTTTATAAATGTTTAAAATTAGTTTTTAAAAATGGATTGGTTAACTTATGAATGAAAATAAAATTTTATGAGTGACATGTTGAAAATTTCAAGCTTATATGTGTTTTTACTTGGATATTTAATGGGTGACCGTGATATAGCTTATACAAAAGTTTGATCCCCATTATAGCTCATGAAAGATGGGTGAGACCGATATAGATTATACAAAGGGTGATCCCCATTATATCTCTCTAATTCATTGGGTAATATATAGGTGGAATTTGACCACTTGGTTATTACATTTGTAAGGGTGATTGTTAGAGTTATATGGTAATGATGTACCAAGGCACCTATATGATTTTCTATGTTTTCTAATAAGTTTTTAAGAAAAAAAATTAATGGGTTTTCATGTTTTCATAGGACTAACTATTTTTTTATGTCCCTTACTGAGCTTTTGTGCTCATACCATGTTTTAAAATGTTTATCACAGGTCTTAATATTTTTAAGGACAAAGAATAAACCTAGATGAAAGTATTGAATACGTGTCTTGAAAATAAATCAAGTTTTATTTTAAAGGGGTTTCCTTTTGTGGAAAAACTAGATATTGAGTATAACTATACACATGTAATGTATGGGTTTACTATATAAGAGTTTTTTGTCCTAATTCTCTAAAACTCTAAATAGAAAAGATCCTATAATGTGAATTATTGTTCAAAAACACTAGAATATGTAACCTTTAAGGATGTGTCTTTTTAGTTAGTCCAAATATGGAATCTATTTTCCCTAATTCAATTCACAGAATTTGAAAAATTAGATTTAAAAATAATTCTTTAGAAAAAGAAAAAAAGTGGGTTTTTAAAATGAAACGTTCACATGTTTGAAATGTTTTTATATTTATTTTCTACTTGAAACTGATTCAAATAAACTATTTGGATTAAATTATAAAAATATCTAAATATAATTTAAAACCGACTATAATTATAATCTTTCAAAATAATAAATTAGATGAAAAATCATTTTTCAATTAAAATTTAGTATTTCTCATTATTCGTTAAAATATGAATATAATCACAAATGTACCAAACAATTATCAAATGTAAAATTTTATGTCCTCATTCCAAATTAAAAGTTTTTTTTCAAATAGAACATATAATTGTGTCAAAAACTAGATTTAAAATGGGTTCTCCATCAAAATGTGGTAAAAAATTATTTTTTTTTGAAAAATACTTCTTTTTAAAAAAAAATTGAATTTGTTCTTATGTAATTTATAGAAAACATATAATATGAATCACACATATTACATTTAATATATTACATATATATTTGATTAATAAAATCCATTAAGATTAATTTTATTATTTTATAAACACACTTATTTGCATTTAAATAGTTTTTTTAGAAAAAAAACATCATTTATATTCAATTTTGTAAGTTTCATTTCTAATTAATTTTGTAACAAATGAATGACTATATAAAAATTTCTATATAATTTAGTTTTATCTCAAATTACCTCCCTTAATTTATTTTCCTTTTCTACTTTCTCCTCACCTTCTTTATCCATCAATACATGATTACTCCATAATCATGTATATACAGGAATTTTATATTTATAATGTAATATATCATATCCATTTCAATTCTCACCTCCTATTATTAAAATAAATGAATATTGTTTCCATGTTATGTCGGTTAATCGCCTCCATGAATAATTTTTTTTCCTTTTTCTTTTACTGCCTTCATTATTGGTCTTAAAACCATTCATATGGAAAAATAATATTTTAATATGTATATTATAACCTATTTCATATTCTGTATTTTTTATACTAAGCACACCTTTATGTTTTCCATATTGTTGTTATAGGATAACATCATTTGTGGATATGTGGACTAACACCTTCTAAAAATGATGTGATTCGTTCACACATCAAATTGAATGTATTAAGGATTATTTTAGTAAAAATATATGATATAAATGAAATATTAATTATACTATAATTATATTATATATTTATTCATATTTATATTCATTTCATTTAATTTCACTCTTTCAATACGATAGGAAAAAAAATGAAAATAGCGTTTATACGTACGTATGGCCTACTACCTCCATGAATGGAGTTTTTAGTTTTTATTCAAATATTATTTTAAATAGTTATATAATGAAAATATATAAGATATTTATATCATGTTTTATATTCTTGAGATGTTGGAATTTTTACCACATGGACAATTAACATCATAAATACATTCATTTTCGACTGAAGTACTGAATATCGAAAAAACGTTTGATATGAACATAAATAATTATGTAATTATTATAAAATGATAAAAAATGATATAAAATAAATAATGAACATGAAAACTGTTTTCAATAAATTATAAATTAACCCATGCTTATTATCTAGGATGATAAAGAACACATGATATATTTCAGACTCGATGTAAAGGATTTCATCTCAATCACCTCTCATTGAGGCATTTCTTGAAAATATAAACCTTTATTATTTGGTGAATATACATCCACTATGACATTTCATATCCATATTTTTTCTCAAATTTTGTTATTTATTATTTTGTTAAATGTTTTTATTCATGTGGATTAATATTTAAATGTTCAAATTGTTATGGGAAACCATGAATGCTTAAATATTTATTTAAAAATCATTTCTTTGTGATATTAATTTACATATTTATTTATATAAATATAATTGGATTATACATGACATTTAATTTTTTTTGAATTTCATTCAAGGTTTTGAAAATGAATATTTTTATAAAAAGTGTTTTACTTTCATTACAAATTGATAAAAGGAATTTCTTTTCTTATATATGGCCAAAACGACTTCTATGTCGTTGTGGCCTTTATTAGATATTTGGATTCCTCTGTAAGACTTAATGATTTTAAAAGGAAAATATATACATTATTACTTCTTTTTGGGTATCTTCGTATTGAAAATGGGCTCTTAAATGAAAATGGTATTATAATAGGAATTTATTTCATATGGGATTAGAAGAAATTTTCAAAATGGTTTTGTGATGAATGAATTTTATTAATTAAATTATAATTGATAATTATATGAAATGGGTGAGCCTGATATAGATTGTAATAATGGTTGATATCTATTATAGTTCATAGATGAGCCTGAAAATCTTATACGAAGGGTTGAGCCCTATTGTAGCTCGCAAGTGAGCCTACTATAGCTTATATGAAGGGTTGTTCTCCATTATAGCTCACAGGTGAGACTGATATAGATTATATGAAGGGTTATCCACATTATAGATCTCAAATTTATTGGGTAATAATAAATCTTGAATTAATAATATGGTTATTTCAATTGAAAGTGGTTTGAAATGGTTTTTTTGTATATGATGCTCTTAGTCACCTAAAGAAGTTTTCATTGCTTGCCTTGTGGTTTTATTGTTTTCATTGAGCAAAAACTATGAGTTTTATTCATGTGAAAATGTTTGATTATATCCTCTAAAATAACATTAAATTGGTCACCATCTTTTAACTATACTCAACTACGTCATCCTTCCTTTTTATTACATAACTTTACATGAAATTTTATAAATATAGGATCTTTTAAAGTTTCATGTCTTGGAAATAAGGTACATAATACATGAAAACATAAAACATTATTATATTCCAAATAAAAGGATTTTTCAAGGTTCGTCCTTATTAAATTTATTTCTTCTCATAATGTGGGGAAATACATCAAAGGAAAGGGTGAGCAAAAGTCCCAGTAAGGAAAAATAAGTGAATAGTTTACATGTGAACTGGAGTGATATCAATAAGAACATGAGGAATATCATAAAAGAATGATAAGGAGAAATTTTATGATGATAATAAAATAAATCATAACTGGAATTTTTTTTTAGAAAATTTAATTTATAAATTCATAAGCACATCACCAATGTCCATCCTGAAGCTATCATAACAATTACCAAGGTTTTTCACCAAGGTATCGTAAACTTGTCATCCCTAGAGATTAATTTCTTTACCCAATGAATAGGAGCACTATAATGGTGAAACCTTTATATTTATTTATTTTCATGTGATCCTCATAGATAATAATAAAAAATTTCATAAAAAACCCATAGAGAATAAAACAAATGGGTTTCATATCAAAATCATAGCATATTAAAAAGTGCTTGAAACATGATGAATATTTCATTTATAACCAAAAAAAATGGAATAAGGGTTTTATGTATGTTAATTAAAGAATAAAGTAAATCATTTTTATGTTTTTATGAATAACCCTGGAAATAAAATATGTTTGGGTATTTACATAAAGAAAATAAAATAATTTATTGAAAAAAGAGAGAGATTTTAGACGAAAATTATACAACATAACAAGTAGGAAAATGGTTTTATAAACCATTAAAATAGATGGTAAAAGGATAAAAAATTCATAAAATACTCATAATACATTACAGGTACATAATAAAATTGAAATAAGAACATGGTAAGGAAATTAAAAAAACATACCGCATAAAAGAGAACGTGAAAGTAAAAGAGAAGTAGAGAATTCCCTTACCCAGAAGAGTAACTCCTAAAACTCAAATATTGGGACCTTTAGGGATTAATAAAACCTTGGGAGGACTCTTAGGGAGGTAATAATATCATAAATTTATGTAAAACGATTTTGGAATGAATGGAAATGAATGAATGAGTGGGTATTTTTATCAAAACGGATGAATTTTTTTATTAATTTCTGAGGACACCTTAGTAGTAGTATTTGGAAAACCATGGGCTTTATTATGTTATTTTACCATGGTATTTGGCGAATTGGGGCACCTAATATAATATTTTAATTCACAAGAGTAGACCATAATTTTAAATTATATAATACGTCATTATTATGTAACTAAACACACATAAAACTCAAAACTATATTTTTATGATTCACCGAATAACAAAATATTATATGAAATTAGCATAAATTTATAGTAACCGAATAACGACCTTATAAATTCAAAAATTAAATTTATTTTATTATAATATATCTATAAATATAAGAAATTTGTCTTTTAAAATAAAAATACTCATTTATTATAAATAATAGTGGACAGAAAATGCATTGTAACATGCATAGTAAAATTTTCAACACATGAAAAAAAATTATTTTATCATATGTAATTAAAAAATCTTGTTTTTATATAACTCTATTTAATTATAATATATATTATTAATAAATAATTATTTTAATATAGTAATAAATTTACAATTTTTACCTCAAAAATCAATTTATCAAATTCCATCACAATTTTTAAGCCAAAAAATTATTAAAATGAAAATGATAAAATAAAAATTTTATTTAAACAATCAGATTATTTTTTAAGTTACTAGGGCCCTAAAACTAAACCCCTTAAAACACCCACATATTGTCTAAGGGTAATGTGTGTGATGGTTATGGACTCTTGGGAAATCTCGGATAACATCGCCTGAGTGGTAATCTCTACTAACTCAAACTTATCCCGTAGTCAATTTCTTTCAAGCTTGACATGTTAAAGGTCGACTTGAGATTGGTCTAGATTTATGAATAGTGTCGCTACCACATTCCGATGCTCTGAAAAATGGGCTTTGTATGGCTCTATTCTACTGGATGAGGCCATCAACTCTTATTTTCTTCATTAATTATACATTATCATATCTATTTATAAACAATAATTATAACATAAAAATTTATTATTGTTTCCAATGGTCATATTAACTAATGGTCAGATAACGGTTAAAACCTAATGGTCCCATTTAATTTATAATTATTTATTTTTATTGATTATAACCTAGTAAAACATAAATTTTCAAGAAATAACATATTATTCAAATATTTGGGTCGTTACATACTTCCCCCCTAAAGAAATTCCATCCTTGAGATTTCAACTTGTATCCTCATAAGATAAAAGTTGTGGGTACTTCTATATCATAGTCTCCTTTGGTTCCCATAAGGCTTCTTCATATTTTTGGTTCCTCCACAACACTTTAACAAGGTGGGTTGTCTTGTTTCGCAAAAGCTTGTCTTTATGATCCACGATCTCCATTGGATTATCCTCATAAGAGATGTCGTGTTTCAATTGTACCACCTCTAGATTCAATACATGTGAAGGGTCAGATATATACTTCTTCAATAAGAATATGTGGGAAACATCCTGAACTTGATATATATTTAGAGGAAGTGTTATCGGATATTCCACTCCTCCTATTCGATTAAATATTTCATAGGGACCAATGTACCAAGGGATGATCCTACCTTTCTTTCCAAACCACATGACTCTCTTCCATAGAGAAATTAGAAGGAAGACCTTATCACCAACATCATACTCCAAGTCCCTTCAATGGTTGTCATCATATCTATTATTCCAACTCTAATTATCCTTAATGTATTGTTGGATTTCATGAAAGATCATGCCCATGAATCTTTCTCTCACTAGCTCCATCCCAACAAGTAGGATTTATACATCAATTCCTATATAGAGCAACATAGGGTTACATTTTAATGATTGATTAGATTTTTTATTGTATGTGAACTCAATTAATTGGAGATTTTGATACTATCCACCATTAAATTTCATTGACCATGTTCCTCTCATTTTTTGAGTGTCTGGATAGTCCTTTCAAATTGGCCATTGATTTGAGGGTGATAGGTCATACTGAAATTCAATTAACTACTAAGATCATGTTGAAGGCTTCTCCTGAATTTTTATTTGAACCTTCGATCATGATCATATATGATAGAAAGTGCAACTCAGTACAGCCTTACCAATTCCTCTACATAAATCCGTGAAAGTTGATCAGGAGTGAAATAATCCCAAATAAAGATAAAATGGAAAGTCATGGTAAGACAGTCCACTATAACCTATATTTCATTGTTTCTTTTAGAATTTCTCAAGAGACCAGTGAAAAAGTCCAAAGTGATATTGTACCACTTTCATGTTGGTATAGGTAGTGGTTGTAATACCCCTTTTGAAATTTATCGCTCTACCTCCGACTGTGAACATACCAAACACCTTGTAGTGTAGTAAAAAATCTCAATTTTCATATTATCCCACCAATAATGATCATGAATGTACCTATAAATATATTTTCTTCCATTATGTATAGAGAATTTAGAGCTATGAGATTCATCCACCATCTCCTTCTTTATTTCCAGAATAGATACAACACATAGTCTTGTATGAAATTTTAATACAGATTCATGATCACTATTGATCTTAGGAAAATTCCCATCCTTCATAGCCTCAAAATTCTTCTATAACAAAAGGATCTTATTTTTTGAGCATTCTTGATCATCTCTAGTAATGACGGTTGAGGAATAATTTGGGATAGGGTTGATGATGTGTGTTCCAGTATAATTCCCATGTCCATTTTCACTAGGTATTTGATTAAATGATATACTTGAATCCTCATAATTTCTAGAACAATAGATTATTTCATACTTAAAGCATCAGCAATTTTGTTTTCTCTTCTAGGATGATAATTAATTGAACAATCATAGTATTTAAGTAGTTCCAAACATCTCCTCTATATCATATTAAATTATTTTTTCATGAAAATATAAATCAAATTTTGATGGTCTATGTATATATTACACTTATTCCCATAAATCTAGTGCCTCTATATCTTCAGAGAAAAAACAACCATATCCAGCTCAAGATCATGCATAAGATAATTCTACTCATGAGTATTTAGTTATTGAGATTCATAATAAATTACCTTTTCATTTTTCATAAGTACTCACCCAATAAATTTTAGATATTAATCATTAAAAATAATGAATCCTTCTCTGATTGCGGGTAGAGTTAACAAGGGTGAGCTAACCAATCTCTTCTTCAGTTCTTGGAAACTTTCTACACACTCTTTTGTTCAGATGAACTTGAGCAGTTTTCAAGTTAACTTGGTTAATGGATTATAAAGTTGTGATAAGTTTTTCACAAACCTCCTATAATATCCCACTAATCAAGTTAATTTAAAATATTAGTTACTATTGTCAGATGAGGCCACTCCTCTATAACATTTTTCTTTCTAGGGTCAACTGAGATTCCTCCACTGGTTACAATGTTCCCCAAAAAAGAAATTTTTTGTAACCAAAACTCACACTTTCTAAACTTTCCAAATAACCTCTCCTTTATCATAGTTTTCAATATAACCCATAGATTATCTTCACATTATCCAAGAATTTTTAATATATTAGAATATAATAAATAAAAACCACCACAATGTTATCAAGGTGGTTTTCAAATTCTATATTCATCAAATACATAAAAATAGCAGGTGAATTAGTCAACTTGAAGGGCATAACGACAAACTCATTATGCCCATATCTTGATTGAATGGTGGTATTTGTAATATCTTACTTATTAACCATCAATTGATGATGACTAAATTAAATATCAATCTTGGAGAAGAACTTACCCCCATGAAGTTGGTCAAATAAATAATCAATTCCTGGAAGAGGGTACTTTTTCTTTACAATGATCCCATCCAGTTCTCTATAATCAATGTATAACAACATCGATCCATCCTTCTTCTTCAAAAATATAATAGGTTCTCACCAAGGAGACACACATGTACAGATAAACCCATTATCCAAAATATCATGGAGTTGATTCTTTTAATTCCTCTAAATCTACATTCACCATTTTGTACAGTTTTTTTTAAATTGGCTTAGAACAAAGAATGGGTTCATTGGATAACTCTACCTCTCTTTCTAGGGGAGGTCCAAGTAACCCCTTATGAAAATACATCAATGTATTCCTAAATTATGGGGACATTATCTATCCTTATACTCTCATTTCTGTCTTTTTATTCACTGATCAACTCCATAAAGAAGGATATAGGAGGTTCTCATAGACAAAGATCAGGTCGAGATATCTCTTCTTAGAAGATAATTATAGGATTCCATTCAAGACTACTGGGATTTCCTCTTATATAAATTTGATATAAGCATTATAATTTGAGAGCCAGTATATCTCAAGTATAATTTCTAATTTGAACATGGGAATGACTAATAGATCTGCGATAATATTATGATCTCTAATGTAAATAGTAGATTTTTTATACACTATTGATATAAGACCTCGTTCCTTAAACATTACTTAATCTTGAGTTATTACAAGAATACGCGTTGAGGATCTTTTCAGGTTTATAGTTTTAGAAAATTAGATCATAAATCATGCATTACATTCCACATTTAAACAAGGCAGTTATATAAAATACAATGTTCATTTTTCCCATCAAAGGATACATATTTAAAATAAAACATGGATTCTTTCTTGACACTTCATTGACCCTATCATCATATCATGTACCTTTCACTTGACCTGTGAAAAAAATTTCAAAAAAACATGTGATGAGCATAAAAAGCTCAATAAGGGATATAAAAATACTGTAAGGAAACACTAGTACATGTATATATAAGAATCAATGAAATCATACTTTACTCATAGAACATAAGCACGTTAACATACCTCATGAAATCATAAGATTTAAGAATAACTCATAGAAATCATAAGACATAAAGGTAACTTGAGGCATTAATAACATTCTTATGTAGAGAGTAACCCTCATGGTTACGTTTGGAATAACCATCATAGTATATTCCCTAAATATCTTCGGAGAAACATTAACCTTTAACCCCTTCACGTTACCCAATGCATTGGAGAGATATATCGGGCTCACCCACCCATAGTTTATCCCGGAACCACCCGTCTTCATAAACAATGCCCAAGAACCATAACATAATCGTATCACATAAAACATGTATAAAGAAAACATAACATTTCCACATTTCAATCAAAATATATCAATACAACACATTGATATAATAAAAACATTATGAAACCATTTTCAATACCAAAATAAATGAAAAGTAAAAATGGTATTTATTTTATTCATTTAAAAAAAAGTTATGTCTTGTAGAGGAAGCCGAAACTCAAATAATGGTCACAGCAGCGGAGAAGTCGTTGTCGCCGCATACATATGACAAAAACATTCCCTTTTTACATTTATTAAAATGCTTTGTATAAAAATATTCCTTTTGAATAAACGTAAAAGTCAAAGGGTTTTATACACCGTATAAAAGAATGTTGTGTATAAAACAATATATCCCTCAATGAAAGGAGATTGAGACGAAGTCCCATACCTCGGGTCCGACTTGACTCGATCATTCTTTAACCTCATAAATAATAAACATGAGTTAATTTATAATTGCTTAAGAACCTTTTTCAAGTTCATTATTCCTCTTATATCACTTATTACCATGTCATGAACACTATGTAATTATTTAAGTTAATAATGGTCATTTTGTCGACCCTTGGCACTTGACTCAAAAATAAACTTCTTGTAATTAAAATTTATTCATGTAATAAGATATCAATTATATCCAGAATTATATTCATGATGTAGATATTATATATATCATATATATCCATTATATGAATGCATTTATAATATTACATGACATTTAGAGGTAAGAAATGAAATGCACCGTTCATGGAGACGGTAAGCCGTACGTACGCATGAACGCTACTTTCATTTATATTTCATATTTAATGGAATGAAATAATAATTATATAAAGGTATATTATCATTCCAGTATAATATCATATATAATATCATTAACTCCATCCTTTATACATCCCATATATGGCATTAATGAATCAAATCACTTTGAGGGGGCGGTAGTTCGCACTTCCTAAAATAAAGATATCGCGTTTACCCAAAATGGAAAAAATAAAGGTATGCCATAAATGAAAAATAAAGAAGCGTATGGAAAACAAAAACATAATATATATCATATATAGTGAAATCTTAATGGACACCTTTGAAGGTGTAAGAATAATATCGAACAATCATTGTTTCGTGAGGCAGAAATTCGCCATCCACGGAAACAGTATGCCCTTTAACCATTAGATGAAGGTATGTGTAAGTTTTGATAGAATACATCTCATAAAAACAACCTATTATATATAAGATACTGGTTTTGTTACAAAATAAAGGAATAAAAATAGTTTAAGGGGTTGGAGAAGAAAAATAAAACAAAAGAACATTAGAGAAGTCTTTACCTTTAAATCGGGTAACTCCTCTTGGTTTAAACCAACAGGGTTTATTGAAGAGGTTTCTGCCTAAATTTAGGCTTCTAGGATGAATAGAGGGATGTGGAGAGATAAAAGTAGCAGAGTTTGGCTGAGCCAATGGCTTGAGAGGTGTGGGTATGGAGGTAGAGGTGTGGGCCTTTTATAAGAGGAAAGGAGGGGCACTCTTGGAAAGTTATAAAATGTTATATTATATTAAAATGAGTTTCGGATTTTAAAGGTCCCAGATGGATATATTTTAAGGATAAGGTGATAAGGGTTCGAAATATACTCATAAAATAGGACTTTGACTAGTTTATGTCTTAGATTTTACATCATATTTCCATTTTATTTGAACTGTTCATTAATGAGGTAATCACTGAATCATCATGATGTCATAAATAATTTAATTTATTTAATGTCTAAAAATTATAAAAAAATACTATGATGTAGGAAATATTTTTAGATTTCCAATGAATATTTATACTCTAAGAGATAATTTACACAAACAAAACTAAAATTTTTTTACTCAGGTGATACATTCTTTAGTGATATTCTCCTTTCTTTAAAAATAAAATGATAAAGTGTCACTTTCACCCAAAAGTGATTCCATGGGGTTCCAAATTTTGGCAAAAGGCATCCCATGTTCGGACATGACACAACCAGTAGCATTAGGACAGATTTTGGGGTCATTTTATATTACTATGTTATTATTTTATTACCCCTAACTACCTAATTACTAATTAATCACGATAATTAAAGATAATTACCGTTGTTACTATTCATAATGTCAAAAAACAAAAGTGTCTTAATTAGAAAATTTGGACCTTCTGATTCCAAATATGGAATCCATTTTACGAAATTCCAAACATATAAATTGCAATAATTAATTTAAAAATAATTCTCATTGTCAAAACAAATAGAGGGTTTTTTTGAAACAATATCTGTGAAAAGTTTGGAACTTGTTTATGCCCAATTACAAAGTGAAATTAATTCTAATGACCACCATTGGATTAAATGGTAAAAATATATTATAATTACAACTTAAGACCAATTATAAAGATAATCTATTGATATAATTAAATTAGATGAAAAAATAGTTTTGATGTAAAATGCAGTATTTTTCACTATTCATTAAAAAATGAACATTGTCTGAAAAATACCAAAAATTTATCCAAAGTAAATTTCAATGTCCCAATCATAAAGAATAAGTTTATTTTGATAAATAGAGCTTATAAAATTTTCAAAATATAGTTCTAAAAATGGTTCACCATCAAAAGGCGGTAAAACAATCTTTTAAAAATATTAGAGAATTCTATGCTTAAGATTGGATTTATTCTCATTTTAAGGCTTTAAAACACTATCTAATTCATAAATATACATAGAAATAAAAATATATTATTCATTACTTACTTGGGATGTTACATCCTTCCCCCTTTAGAAAATTTTTTCCCCGCAATTTATTTACTTATCGAATAAGTGGGGGTATTTATCCCTCATTGGATTTTCAGATTCCCATGTTGCCTCTTCAATCATGTGTTTTTTCCAAAAAAACTTTACTTGATGAATCACCTTATTCTACAACACTTACTCCCTATGGTCAAGAATCTGGACCGGTTGTTCCTCATAAGATATATTCTCTTCCAGCAGAACTACCTCTTGACTCAAAACATGAGTTGGATCTGGCATGTACTTCCTTAACATTGAAACAAGAAAAACATTGTGTAGCTGAGATAAACTTGGAGGTAAAGCCACGCGGTATGAAACTGATCCAACTCTCTATATAATTTCATATGGTCCAATGAACCTTGGACTCGGCTTTCCTTTCTTACCAAATCACATCACACTTTTCCATGGTGAAACTTTGAGGAAGACATGATCACCTACCTCAAAAGAGAGATCCTTCCTCCTGTTGTCTGCATAAATCTTCTTCCTAGTCTAAGTTGTTCTCATGTGTCTCTGTATCAGCTGAACTGTTTCTTCCAACTCTTCTACCAATTTTGGTCCCATCAAATTCCTTTCACCCACTTCGTCCCAAAAAGATGGATTTCGACACCGCTTCCCATATAATGCCTCAAATGGTGCCATATGTATACTGGAAGAAAAACTGTTATTATAAGAAAACTCAACCAAAGAAAGATGTTGGTCCTAACTTCCCTGATAATCCATCGAACAAGCATGTATCATATCCTCCAAAGTCTGAATTATTCATTCTTTCTACCCATCCGATTGAGGATGAAAATATGTACTAAAATTTAATTCTGTACCCAATGAATTCTGATGGCCTTTCTAAAAGTTAGAAGTAAAACTGGGATCCCGATCAGATACAATGGAGAGGAGAACTCCATCTAACCTGACTATCTCTTTAAGATACAAACAAGAAAGTTGATCTTGGGAAAAAGTATCTCGTATAGCAAGGAAGTGAGCAGATTTAGTCAAGAAATCAATAATAACCCAGATTGCATTATTACCTTGAGGTGTCTTCGGAAATCCCATAACGAAGTCCATGGATACATTCTCCCATTTCCACTTTGTCACTGGTAAAGGTTGAAGCATCCCTTTCGGTAACTGTCGCTCTGATTTAACATGTTGACAAGTCAAACACTTCACAGTAAAATTAGAAATATCGCTTTTCATTCCATCCCACCAGTAATACTCCCGAAGATCTCTATACATCTTAGTACTACCTGGATGAACTGAAAACGGAGAACTATGTGCTTCACATAACAACTCTATCTTCAACTGTAAATCACACGACACACACAATCTCTTCCCAAATATCAAAACACAATAATTATCAATGTTGAATTCCGGAAACTTACCCTTTTGAACCAGCTCTACCTTTTTCTGCAACTCACTGTCTTGCTTCTGTGCTTGCCTAATTCTGTCAGATAGAGAAGATTTCACTGATACCTGAAACAAAACAGAAGAACATTTTGCACAAACAACTTCAATTCCAAATCTCATCAAATCCTTAACCAAAGGATCACGTTCCAAACGCAACATTATTAATGAAGCATTACTTTTTTGACTCAAAGCATCATCCACTTTATTTTCTTTTCCCAGATGGTAATGAATTGTACAATCATAATCATTGATTAATTCCAGCCATCTCCTCTCTCTCATGTTCAATTATTTCTGAGTGAATATATATAATTTAAAATTTAGTGATCAGAATATATTTCACACTTTACACCATACAAATGATGCCTCCAAATTTTTAAAGCGAAAACAACAGCATGTAATTCCAAATCATGTGTAGGGTAATTTACCTCATGAGTTTTCAACTGACATAAAGCATAAACAATTACCTAATCATTATGAATTAGAACACAACCAAGTCCTTTCAATGAATCATCACTGTAGATAACAAAATCATCATTCCTGGAAGGTAGTTCCAAAATTGGATCATTCACCAATATTCTTTTCAATTCCTGAAAACAATCATCACTTTCTTTTGTCCAGATAAACTTAACACCCTTCCGAGTTAGCTTACTCATTGGACTGGATAACCAGGAAAAATTTTCTAACAAACCTTCGGTAATATCCTGCCAAACCATGGAAGAAACAAATCTCAGTTACATTTGTGGGTCTTGGACATTCTTCAATAACCTTTGTTTTTGTAGGATCAACAGTTATCCCCTCTTTAGAAACAATATTACAAGGGAAAGAAATTTGTTGCAACCAAAAATCACACTTTCTGAATTTCCCATAAAATTTCATTTCTTTTATGGTTTAAAAATTAACCTTAAATGACTTTCATGCACCTCTTTACTTTTAGAAAACACCAAAATATTGTCAACGAAAACAACCAAAAACTTATCCAAGAACTCATGGAAAATTATATTCATAAGGTCCATGAATACAGCAGGTGCATTTGTTAGCCCAAAAATCATAACTACAAATTCATAATGGACATATCTTTAATGAAACGTGGTCTTCAGAATATCTACTTCCTTTACCTTCAACTGATGGTACCCTGATCCCAGGTCAATCTTTAAAAAATACTGAGCTTCCTGGAGATGATCAAACAAATCATCGATATGAGGAAAAAGATATTTGTTCTTAACAATGATGTTATTCAAGGATCTATAATCAATGAAAAGTTTCATAGAACCATCTTTCTTTTTAACAAATAAGACAGGAGCACCCCATGGTGATGTTCTAGGTCGAATGAAACCTTTCTATAATAAATCTTGAAATTGGTCCTTCAACTCTAAAAGTTTTATTTCATCCATTCGATAAGGGGGTTTCAAAATTTCGTTACCATCAGGAACTAAGTCAAAAGTAAATTCAACTTCCCGATCTATATTATTATTATAGGAAACTCATCAGGATACTCATTTACCACTGGCACATCATTAATCTGAACAGTTCCCTTGTTTTCAACAATATGTTCAAGGTAACATTTATTTCCAACTTTTACAAGTTTCTCAGCCTCTTGATATGTTATCAACAGTAAGGGTTCATTCTTGTACACAAACTGAAAGTATTTCTGAAAAGAAACTTCTTTATCTCTACAATCAATCTTAGCATGGTAAACATAGAGCTAATCCGTACCCATGATAACGTCAAACTCTACTAGAGGTAAAACAATAAGATAGGAAAGTAGGTTCTTTCCACGAATAAGGATAGGAAGATTCTTATAAATTCTTTTTACCTCAACATTTCCCCAAGGTGTTTTTACCAGAATTTCAGGAGTCGTTTCTTGAGATGGTATTCCCAATTTACTAGAAAATTTTTCAGAGATTAAAGAATGTGTAGACCCTGAATCAAACAACACATTAGCATAATATGAGAAAACAAACAAAGTACCTGATACCACTTCATTTAATGGCCCAACATCTGCAGAAGTAGTTGCAAAGGATTTCACCACCCCTTTCTACTTGTAGTCTAACTTCTTCCCATCACTCGAGCTCTTTGTCGGACACTCATTCGCATAGTGACCCATCTCATTGCACTTAAAACATTTCACTAACTGTTAATAAAATTTAGTCTTACCATCACCCTGATCATTTTCAGTGCAATCATGAACCTTATGTCCCATATTAATACATCGGTAGCACTTTCCAGAATTTAGAAAAAATTTCCCAGCATGCCTTTTACAACATTTATCACAAACTGGAAACTTAGTTTTCTTACCATCATACCATTTTGAAGAATTATTCCCTTTATCTTCTCACCTCGGTCTCTTATTATATTGGTTGTAATAGAACACTTGAACATCGAAAAACTCCATTTCCACCTTCTCAGCACGTTGACCAGGCTTTTCATAACTTTTGAACTCACGAGAAGCCAATGCCCTTCTATATTTTGGCTTTAATCCTGACTAAAAAAAATTGATTTTACTATCAAGGTCTCGGATAAAATTTGAAGCATACCTTGCCAATCGAGTGAACCTTTCTTCATAAGCAGCCACTGAGTCATCCCCTTGCCTCAATTCCAATAAATTTTTCTCCATCCTAAATCTAACAGCCCTAGGAAAATACTTCTCAAGAGACATACCTTTGAATTCATCCCAGTCGAGAACATCAATCTCATCAGCGTCCCTGATATTTTTAACCATCGACCACCATTGATCTTCTTCACCCTCCAAATGGTAGAAAACAAGACTAACCTTTTGATTGGATGAACACCCCATGAAATCGAAAATATTCTCTAGTGCTTTAATCCACCCTTCAGCTAGCACTAGGTTATATGATCCTCTGAATGATGGGGGATGTTGCCTCATGAAATGTTCCACCACTGACATGTTCTTCTGCGGTTGATCTGGCTGATCTCGTGCATGGATACCACCAATATTTATCACTTGAGTCAACTGCGCCATTACTGTAAAAAACTATTTAGTTCCAATTTTGACCATCTCAGGATGCTGATTCGGAAGGTCATTCTCGTCTCTATGCCTTCCTAGAACTGCTTCCCTATTTCCTCTGTGGAAATCCATTCTGAACAAACATGTCTTAGATGAAACAACATGGTAATCTTCAAATGCTATATCATTTCAATTTGACAATTAAAAAAATATTTTTGGATAATCATTTAATATAATTTTAACTCCTAAATTTATCTAAAATGACCTCTGATGCCAACTATAAGGCCTCATGCCTTAAACCTTACTTAATCTTGAGTTATTACAAGAATACACGTTGAGGATATTTTCAGGTTTATAGTTTTAGATAATTAGATCATAAATCATGCATTACATTCCACATTTATACAAGGCGGTTACATAAAAGACAATATTCATTTTTCCCATCAAAGGAGACATATTTAAAATAAAACATGGATTATTTATTGACACTTCCTTGACACTATCATCATATCATGTACCTTTCCCTTGACCTGTGAAAAACATTTCAAAAAAACTTGGGAAGAGCATAAAAATCTCAGTAAGGGATATATAAATACGGAAAGGAAACATTAGTACATGTATACATAAGAATCAATGAAATCATACTTTAATCATAAACATAAACACGTTAACCTACCTCATGAAATCATATGATTTATGAATAACTCATAGAAATCATAAGACATAAAGGTAACTTGAGTCATTCATAACATTCTTACGTAGGGAGTAACCCTCATGGTTACGTTTGGAATACCCATCACAATATATTCCCTAAATCTCTTTAGATAATCCTTAACTTTTAACCTCTTCATGTTACCCAATGCATTACAGAGCTATATCAGGATCACCCGCCCTTAGTTTATCATGGAACCACCCGTCTTCATAAACAATGCCCAAGAACCATAAAATAATCGTATCACACAAAACAAGCATAAAGGAAACATAACATTTCCACTTTTCATTCACAAGATATCAATAAAACACATTGATATAATAAAAAAATTATGAAACCATTTTAAATACCAAAATAAAAGAAAATTAAAACATGGTATTTATTCTTTTCATTTTAAAAAAATTAATGGCTTGTAGAAAAAGATGAAACTCAAATAATGGTCACGGCGGCGGAGACGTCGTTGTCGCCGCATACATACAACAAAAACATTCCCTTTTTTCATTTAGTAAAACGATTCGTATAAAATGATTCCTTTTGAATAAACATAAAATTCAAAGGGGTTTATACACCGTATATAATAATGTTGTGTATAAAACAAAATATGCCTCAATAAAAGGATATTGAGACGAAGTCCCATACCTAGAGTCCGACTTGACTCGATCGTTCTTTAACCTCCGGAATAATAAACTTGAGTTAATTTATACTTGCTTAAGAACATTTTTAAATTTCATTATTCCTTTTATATAACTTATTCCCATGTCATGAACACTATTTAATTATTTAACATAATAATGGTCGTTTTGTCGAACCTAGGCACTTGAGTCAAAAATAAACTTCTTGTAATTACAAGTTGTTCATGTAGTAAGATATCCAATATATCCAAAATTATATTAATGATGTAGATATCATATATATCATATATATCCAGCATATTCATGAATTTATAATATTACATAACATTTATAGGTAAGAAATGAAATGCACCATTTAAGGAGACGATAAGTCGTACCTACGCATGAACGCTACTTTCATTTCTATTTAGTATTTAATGGAATAAAATCATAATGATATAAAGTTATATTATAATTCCAGTATAATATAATATATAATATCATTAACTACATCTTTTATACATCCCACATATGGTATTAACAAATCAAATCACTTTGAGGGGGCGGTAGTCCGCACTTCCTAAAATGAAGATATCACGTTTGCCCATAATGGAAACCATAAAGGTATGCCATAAATGAAAAATAAAGAAGATTAAGGAAAACATAAAAATATTATATATCATATATAAATATAGTGACATCTTAATGGCCACCTTTGACAGTGTTAGAAGAATATTGAACAATCATCATTTCATGAGGTAGAAATTCTCCACCCACGGAAACATTATTCCCTTTAACCATTAGATGAAGGTGTGTGTAAGCGTATCTCAAATCCTTCTCATAAAAACATACTATTATATTTAATATACTGTTTTTGTTACAAAATAAAGGAATAAAAATATTTTAAGGGGTTGGAGAAGCAAAATAAAACAAAGTAACATTAGAGGAGTCTTTACGTTTAAATCGGGCAACTCCTCTTGGTTTGAACCAAAAGGGTTTCTTGAAGATATTTCTGCCTACGTTTAGGCTTCTAAGATGAATAGAGGGATATGGAGAGATGAAATGATCAATGTTTGGCTGAGCCAATGGCTTGGTAGGTGTGGGTAAGGAGGTAGAGGTGGGGGCCTTTTATAAGAGGAGAGGAGGGGCACTCTTGGAAAGTTATAAAATGTTACTTTATATTAAAATGAGTTTCGGATTTTAAAGATCCCAAATTGATATATTTCTAAAATAAGTTGATAAGGGTTCGAAATATACTCATCCAATAGGACTTTGAAAAGTTTATGTATTATATTTTACATTATCCTTTCATTTTATTTGAATCGTTCATTAATGAGGTAATCACTGCATCATCATGATGTCATAAATAATTTAATTTATTTAATATATAAAAATTATAAAGAAAATACTATGATGTAGGAAATATTTTTATCTTTATGAGGAATATTTTTAGTATAAGAGATCATTTACACAGACAAAACTAAAAATGTTTTACTCGGGTGATACATTCTTTAGTGATATTCTCCTTTAAAAATAAAATGATAAAGTGTCACTTTCATCCAAAAGTGTTTCCATGCGGTCCCAAAGTTTGGCACAAGTCCTCCCATGGTCGTAAATGACACAACTAGTAGAATTACAACACATTTTGGGGTCATTTTATATTATTACGATATTATTTTATTACCCTTAACTACCCGATTACTAATTAATCACGATAATTAAAGATAATTACCGTCGTTACAATTCATAATGTCAAAATAAAAAAGTGTCTTAATTACATAATTTGTACCTTATGATTCCAAATATGGAATCCATTTTACCAAATTCCAAACATATAAATTTCAATAATTAATTAAAAAATAATTCCCGTTGTCAAAACAAATAGCGGGTTTTTTTAAACAATATCTATGAAATGTTTGGCACTTGTTTATGACAAATTCTAAAGTGAAATTAATTATAATGACCACCATTGGATTAAATGGTAAAAATATATTCTAATTACAACTTAATACTAATTAAAAAGATAATATAACCATATAATTAAATTATATGAAAAAGCAGTTTTGATGTAAAATGCAGTATTTTTCCATATTCATTGAAAAATGAACATTGTCAGAAAAATAAAAAAAATTTATCCAAATTAAATTTCAATGTCCGAATAATAAATAATAAGTTTATTTTGACAAATATATCTTATAAAATTGTAAAAATATATATTTAAAAATGGTTCACCATCAAAAGGTGGTAAACCAATCTTTTAAAAATATTAGAGAATTCTATGCTTAAGATTGGATTTATTCTCATTTTAAGTCTTTAAAACACTATCTAATTAATAAATAGACATAGATATGAAAATCTATTATTAATTACTTACTTGGAATGTTAAAATTGATTCTTGGATAATACATCCAAGATTATTGAATAATAACTCTAATTTTCATAGTTCAAGAATTGATTCTATATTCTTTGTAAACATGGATGAAATAAAGGGCTACAAATAACCAGAATAAAAAAAGTACTTTATATATTTTAGAGTAAAACAAGAGTACCTTCCACCACATCATTTGGAACTTCTAATTCAGCCATTATGATAGAAAACAAATGACCTTTCTACCTTATTTTATGATGAGGTTTATGGGCATTCCCCTACACTACCCTCAGATTCAAACAGTGATCGGAAAAGTTCCCAAGTTATCCACACATGAAGCATTGAACTTCATGTAGGGAATGCTCCATCTTTTCATTTACATTAGTGTTGGTAAGTTAAGGCTTCACCTCACTATTATAATTATAAGAAATATGGATATCACTTCCACACATTTAACACTTCCCACTCCCAAGAAGGCAGTTCCCTGAATGCTTCTTCCCACATTTATTACACATTAGAAGTTTCACTTGCTATCCACCTCTTCCTTAATCAAAGATCCTCCCCAATTCAAGATAAATTAATCTTTTATTTTATTTGAATTTATGGGACCATTTTGTCTCAACAAACTCTAGTTCAACTTTTATATCACTTCGTATGATTTAATCATAGTTTTCATAGTCTTAGTTGGAAATATTCTTCTAAAGATGAGGTCTTAGTCTATTGAATAATCTATCATCCTTACAATTAGGATCCATGACAAAGATAGAGGTGTGATTTTGAAGTTCATCTCATAGCATCCCACAAATTAATTATCTTTCTTCCTTAGATCAATAAATTTATTCTCCATTTTTTTCTCATTGAACGAGGTAAATACTAATTGAAGATGATCTCTCTAAACTCTTCCCACTCCATAGCTTCAATCTCCCTTCTCTGACTCATTTTTTTAATCATTACACACCACAGATCATCTTCTACCTCTAAGCGATAAACCACCCAAGTAACAGCTCTTTTTCAAAACTAAAATGTATAGAAAATATCTTTTCTATATATATTATCCATTTTTCATCAATTAATGGGTCGATAGATCCAAGAAACATTTATGGTCATTGATGCATAAAGGAATGTATGGAATGTTGTTCCCTTATTAGTGATATCAATCTCTCATATTGATTCAATTTATTTCTTATAAATTTCATCATTTGATTCATCATTCTCATGAAAGTTTCCATTATGGATTCTATCAGAGGACCATCAGTGCATGGTCCATTATAGTCACTATTTGAATGGTTCCTCTTATTTCCTTCCATTTTCTAGAAGAAGAAAACCTTAGTGAGAAAATTGTTTCATTTAAGAATATTATAAGCCCACACAATTAAAAATTACATAAATTGAGTTTAGTAAATTATTTACCTTATTTCACATAGAGTATCATTTTAGGTTTATAGTTTTATAGAATTAGACTATTAATAATACATACTATCTCATAATCATACCATATGATACTACCAAAATAGTATCCATTTTTTCAAACTATATAAAACTTTTTAAAATAAAACATGATTTATTTTATTCATTGAAATATTATTTTATTCTTAATTTCCCTAACTCATCCTTATAACCTATAGAAAACAATTCAAAAACATGGTAGGAGCAAAAAAATATCAGTTAGAGATTTTTCTAACTCAATTTTCATTCATTGGGTTATATGTCTACTTCATTGATTTTATTATGAAAGTATTATCTGTGGAATCAATTATTATTAGTTTATATTGTATTTATAATTCTATTTGTATAGATATAATGTTGTTACACATAATCAGCCCATTGATAATTTCTTAAATCATTTATACAAACATTATAGGGAAATTTTTGAACTCAATTTCACCCATTGGGGTTTGCACATACTTTATT
Organism: Viscum album; assembly: GCA_963277665.1. Lineage (NCBI taxonomy): Eukaryota > Viridiplantae > Streptophyta > Magnoliopsida > Santalales > Viscaceae > Viscum > Viscum album. The sequence goes on along the minus strand of OY728146.1, from coordinate 816,922,562 downwards.
GATTATATTATGCCAAGATTATGTGTGGATTAAATTTTTATTTCTTTATGTTGTAATATAAACTTATTTTTTTTGGATATTCTCTTGAAACACATAATCACCACATTGATAAATTATTACGTCATTTATACCAACTTTGTAAGGGATTTTTCGAAACCAATTTCAATTCATTGGGTTATATGTATACTTCATTTATTTTTTTAAGCGAAGATTATGTTTGGAATCAATTTTTATTGATTTATGTTGCATTTAAAATTCTATTTTTTTGGATATATTGTTCCTACAAAAAATCACCTTATTGATAAATTCTTATTCCATTGACATAAACATTGTAAGGATTTACTCTTCTCATTTTTTCTTCTATAAGATATATGAATTATTCCCCACTAATGTATTTTTTATAGTGTATATATAATGAACATTGATATAAGATATCATGAATATCTTGAAATTCATTGTATTAAATGTTTCATTAAATTATTATTATTTTTATTGGTCATATGATTCTATGTATTACATGTTTTATGGGAATTTCTTAACCCAATTTCTATTCTTTGGGTTAAACATCTATTTATTGATTATATCATGCTATGATTGTGGGGGGAATGAATTTTGGATATTATCATTTATTAATACTTAAGAATTATAATTTGAATTATATTTTATAAGAATCTATGATTTCCTTTGTGGACTTATGGGGAATTAGGTTATTTATGGAAATAATTAATCTATAATGGAGAATATGTGATTATGTTAATTTATTTTTGGTATGCTACATTAAGAGTGGTTAATTTTATTTGGAGTAAAATGTTATAACTTATCTTAGAATATTATTTGATTATATCCTTCTAATTTTTTTTATTTAATCTTAACTATAATTTTTTTAGTAATTTTAAGGATATATGTTTTTTGAATGGTCTATGATGAAAATTCAGTATTATAGTTAAATTATGGAGACTAAAAGTAGTTTTTCATCATCCAATGGTTTATTTTTTATCTTATCAAAAATATATTGGTTTTGGTTAATTTTTCATGATTGGGGAAATGGATAGTTAATATGTTTTGAATTATGTGATTCTATATAAGTCAATTCATCTTGAATACTCATCGTTTGGAGAAAATTATAACTTCATGGTGGAAATTGATTAAAGGATGAAACTCTACTTATCGAGTAAGTATGTTTCCTTATGTTCTTATTAAAAGAATCAAAATAATTCCTCAATATTATGAAAAGTATTTTAAAACAAAAACACTTTATATTTAATTTTTATACTATGAAATTATTCACCATTTAACCCATCACAACTTTCTGGGTTTCTAATTTTTAACTTTCTCCTGATCAAGTTTTCTATCACTCTCAATCATAACTTGACTATTATATTTTCTTCCATATCCATGTTTTCCTACATGGAATCATAGTATGAGTTATCTCAGGTGACCTTTTTTCACTTTCTTTCTTTTAAAGTTTATGTTTTATTGAATCTTTTTATAAAGTTGGATTTCAATGAAATAATTTTGAAAATTTATACCTTAGTTACCGAACCTGAATTAAAATTTCAAGGATAAAATTTGAAGGGGGGAGAATATAACATCCCATATATTTAAAGAATAATCCTTTTCCATATCTATTTATATTTATGAATTATATATTAAATTTATTTTAAAGGGAACACTATGTGAAATAGTATACCCAACATAAAATAATGGGATTCTCCAAAATCTTTTGTTGTACACAAGACCAAGTTATACAGAAAAATAATATATTTTTAATATTATTATTTTATGTTGTAGTTATCACATAGCTGTTAGAATGTCAGAAATGAATGATATTAACTAAATTATTAAAATAGGGTTTACACATGATTATATAATAATTCATTGGTTATAAAATTAATTATCAACAAAATAAAAACCAATTGAATATAAATCATGTGTTTTTCTAAAAAACAATTTAAATGAAAATAAGTGATTTCATAAAATAATAAAATAATTCCTAATGGATTTTAATAATTAATTATATATGAAATATATTAAATTTATTATTTAAAATTCATATTATATGTTTTATTTAATTTTATATAATGAAAATCAATTTTTCGGATAAAAGAAGTATTTATTTGAAAAATGAAGTTTTATAGCCTTTTGATTGAGAACCCCTTTTTAATCTAGTTTTTTCACTTTTAAATATTCTATTTTACAAAATAAACATATTATTTAAAATTGGGAAATCACAATTTAATTTGGTTAAATTTTTGGTATTTTTCTAATTAAATTCATATTTTAATGAATAGTGAAAATTACTAGATTTTTAATTCAAATTGTATTTTCGTCTAATTTTTTTATATTGTTACATTAACTTTTAATTTGATTTTAAATTATTTTTATATAAATTTCTTATCATTTAATCTAATTTTGGTCATTGGATGTAATTTAACATTGAAATTAGATATGTAATCATTTCAAACTTTTGAACATTTCACATTAAAAGACCACTTTTTAGTTCTGTTTACAGAATTAATTTTTAACAAATATTTCCCAATTATATTAATTGAATTGGATAAAATATATTTTATATTTGTAATCGGAAGTTCTATATTAATTTGTAATGTAAATTTCATGTTTAGTTATAAAAATGATACCATGGTAAAAAAATTATTTACCGTAGTAAAAGTAAAATTTTGACAATGGTTAAAGATAAAAGTTTAAAGACTCACAAACAAAAAAATTAAAACATTTAATTGTTGGTTGAGGTGGTTATAGACTCTAAGAATACTATAAAACATTAATTAAAGACAAATTCATTGAATTTATGTTCACATCTATATGGTTGGATTGTAATATAAGATAATCAATAAATGAATCACTTGAACCCATCGTCCTCAAGTATAAATACCACATCTATACATCCCATTTTTGAACAAAAAAACCTTATAGCTCCTCAAATATCATCCCAAACATCTCCTCCTCACTCTACCCACGTTCAAGTTCTTTGGGTCTCACCAAAAGTTCAAATATGAGGTCCTCATGTGTCTATGAAGGGTCTTTCAAGGAGGGGATATTCAATAGGTAAAAAATTTATTTACAATACTAAAAGTATTATTTTAAAAAGGGTTAAAGTTAAAATTTAAAATATTAAAATAACTAAAAATTAAAACACTTAATGGTTAGTTTATGTGTGTCTCGACCCTAACCATCCTATTCAAAATTAATTACAAGTAAAATTCATTGAAATTAATGTCACCTATATATGGTTGGATTTTAATATAAGATAATCAATAAATGCTATGAAGGAATATAAAAACATTGAACGCGCACAAAAATATTAGTAAGGGAAAAAAATAAAGAAATCCATATGTATAGTTAAAACATGGTAACCCATTTAATATTATTTTATTAGATGAAACAAAACATTTTTACGTGAATAACACTCATACTTTTTTCTCAAATAAAAACACTAAAACCAAAAAGAAAAAAAATTAAAACTCTTTTAGGTGACAGAGACCATCAGATACATAAAGCCGATTTAAACCTCTTTCAATTGGAATAAATATATGTCTGACTTCTAATATTATTATTACCCAAGGAATTATAGATCCATAATTGGGATCACCCTTTGTATAAGCTATATTGGGCTCACATGATAGCTATAATAGGGATCATCCCTTTATATAAGCTATAAATAGCTCACCTGTGAGCTACAATAGAGCTCAACCATTATTAAAACCTATTTAGGGATCACACATGAGCTATAACGGGTCTCAAACCTTCATATAAGCTATGTCAGCCTCACCTATTACATATAATTATCATATACAATTTCATTAATAATACAAGTACATCACAAAACCCTTTTGAAAACTTATTCTAATCCCACATGAAACATTTTTCATATAAAAATACCATTTTCTTTTAAGGACCTATTTTCAATACCAAGATACCCTAAAAAGGAATAAAGGATTTATTTTCCTTTTAAAAACATTATGTCTTTTAGAGGAAGGCAAGTATAGAATAACAGTTTTCACTGTATACAAGAAAAACAATCCTTTGGAAATCTTGTAAAGAAAGTAAAATGCTTTGTATAAAAATATTATTTTTGAAAACTTTGAATAATAATCAAGATAGAAATAAAATTTCTTCTATAATTCTTTTATATCCATATTAATAAATATGTAACTTAATATCATGATGAAAATATTTGATAATTAAATCACTAAATGATCAAGGTGTCCCAAACCACATTGAACATTTAAATCTTCATCTCCGTGAATTAATACATTTACCAAAATAATAAATAACATTATTATAGATACAATATGGATATGAAATTTCATAGTGGTTTTATATACAACTTAGGAAAGAATAAAGGTTCTTATTTTCATGAAATTCTCCAATTAAAGGATATTGAGATAAAATACCTTACCTAGAGTTTGAAACGTCTCGTAGGAATGACCCTATAATGATGAAGAAAGTCCCTATACATTTTCATGTATCTGGCATATATATAGAATATTGATCTATGAGATTCATCCATAAGATCCTTCTTTATTTATGGAATAGATGGAACACATTGTATTGTATGAATTTTCAGTACACCTTCTTGATCAATATTAATCTTGGGAAACATCTCATCCTTCATTGCCTCGGAATTCTTCTATAACAAAGGATATTATTTTGAGATTTGTTGATCATTTGTAGTAATGGAGGTTGAGAAATAATTTCTGATAGGGTTGATGATTTACCTTACTTATAATTCCCATGTACAGTTTCACTAGGTCTTTGATCAAGGGATCTCCTTGAATCCACATCATTACTTGAACAATAGGTTCTTTCTTACTTAATGCATCAGCAACATTATTTTCTCTTCTAGGATGATAATCAATTTAAAAATAAAAGTCTTTACGAGTCTATAACCATATCCTTTATCTCATGTTAAATTCCTTTTTCATGAAAATATACTTCAAACTTTGATGGTCTGTGTATATATCACACTTATCCCCATAAAGATAGTGTCTCTATATCTTTAGAAAAAAAAAACCGCAGCCAGCTCATGACCACATGTAGGATAATTCTTCTCATGAGGCTTTAGATTTTGAGATGAATAAGAAATCACCTTATAATTTTTCATGAGAACACACCCAATATCTTTTATATATGCATCTCTAAAAATAACAAATCCTTCTCTGATTGAGGATAGAGTTAACATGGGTGTAGTAACCAATATCTTCTTCAGTTCTTGGAAACGTTCTTCATACTCATTTGTCCATATGAACTTGGCCCCATTTCATGTTAACTTGGTTAATGGATTATAAATTCATTGATATTTTTTCACAAACCTCCTATAATATCCCATTAATCCATGGAAACAACAAATCTCAGTTACCGTGGTAGGATGATGACACACCAATATAACCTTTTTCATTATTGGGTACTCTAATATTCATTCACTGGTTACAATGTTCCCCAAGAAAGGAACTTTTTGTAACCAAAACTCACACTTTCTAAACTTTCCAAATAACCTCTCCTTCCTCATAGTTTCCAATATATCCATTATATGATCTTCACACTCCTCCCGACTTTTGGAATATATTTAAATACGATCAATAATAACTACCAAACAATTATCAAGGTGGTTTTCAAAGTCTCTTTTCATCAAATCCATAAAGGTAAAAGGTTCATTAGTTAATATGAAGATCATAAAAACATATAATGCCCATATATTGATCAGAAGGAGGTATTTGGAATATCTTCTCTCTTCACCCTCAATTGATGATAACCAGATCAAAGATCAATCTTAGAGAAGAGTTGAGCCCCATCAAGTTCGTCAAATAAATCATCAATTATTGGAAGAGGGTACTTGTTCTTTACTATGATATCATTCAGATATCTATAGTCAATGCATAACTTCATCAATCCATTATTCTTCTTCACAGATAAAATAGGTTCTCCCCAAGGAGATAGACTTGGATAGATAAACCCCTTCTCCAAACGATCTTGGAGTTTCTTCTTTAATTCCTCTAGCTCCACATTTTCCATTCTATAAGGGGTTTCTGATATCATATTGGAACCAGGAAGGAGTATAATGGATAAATATACCTCTATTTATATGGGATATTTAGGTAACTCTATAGGAAATATGTTAGAGTATTTTTAAACAATGGGGAAATTATCTATACTTATACTCTCATTTCCTTCCTCTTCTTCACTGATCAAACCCATAAAGAAGGCTATAGGAGGTACTCAGACATAGATCATGTTGAGATATCTCTCCTTGGAAAATAAATATAGGTTTTCCATCCAATACTGTTGATATTTACGTGCTTTGACATTTGATCTTGGAATTATACTTTGAGATTCAATCCATCCCGATTATAATATCAAATTCTAACATGTGAATGACTACTATATTTGAAAAAAATATTGTGTTCACTAAATTAAATACTAAAATTTCTAAACACTTTTGATGCTTAGATAATCCTATTAGGATTCATGATGAATAAATGTTCTTTTTGGAGTTCAGGAATTGATTCTATAATATTTGAAAACTTGGAGGAAATAAAGGAATGCATAGTACCCGAATAAAAAAATGTACTTGCTAGCTTTGAGAGAACAATAAGGTTTTCTTCCACCACATCATTTGGAGCATAAACTTCGGTTTCCATGATATCAAAAGCACAACATTTCTCTGTTGTCCTATGTTGAGTCTTATGGTTCTCCTATGTGGCCCTCATATTAGGTTAGTGATCGGATAAGTTCCTAACTTTTCTACACTTGAAGCATTGGAATTTAGGTATGGCCTTCAATATGTTCCCTTTGTCATTAGTTTTGGGAAGTTGAGGCCTCACCTCCCAATGAAAATTCCGAGTGATATAGCCTTCTCTTAAAAAAATTTAACACTTCCTGCTGAGGAGAAGGTAGTTCCCCAAATGCATTTTCTTACATTTATTACACATGGTAAGTTTCACATTCTTTCCACCTCATCCCTGATCAAAGCACCTCCCCAAACTAGGATCCATACATCTCTTCTTTTCATTGGATTTATGTGACCATTGCATCTCACCAAAATAGATTTCAACTTTCATATCACTTTCTATGATCTCATAATCAATTTCATAGACTTGGTTGTATAGATTTTTTTATATGCGAGGTCTTAGTCTACCAAAGAATCTATCAACCTTGCCATTAGGATCCATGACAAAGATAGGGTTTTAATGAGAAAGCTTTATGAAGTTCATCTCATAGATCCCCATAGATTAATTCTTCTTATTATTCATATTGATAAATTCCTTATCTAATTTTGTTCTCATTTAATGAAGGAAATACTTATTGAAGAAGATCCCTCTAAACACTTCCCACTCCATAGCTTCAATCTCCCCTCTTGGCCTTGTGTTTTAAATCAATGTCCACCACCGATCAGATTCTCCATCTAAGTGGTAAATATCTAGGGTGAATTTATCTTGTTCATAACTAATAATTATAGAAAATATAATTTCAATAGATCTTATCCACTATTCCACAATCAATGGGTTGGTAGATCCACTGAACGTTGGTGGTTATTAACGCATAAAGGACTCAATGGAATTTTGTTCCCTTCATGGGGAAATTGGCCTCTCAGCTTGATTCATGTTATTTACCACAACCTGATTCATTTAATTAATCATTATAATGAAATATTCCATTACATATTCCATAGGATACCATCAATTTATGGTCTATTGCAGTCATAATTTGTACGGTTCTTCCTATTTCCCACAATGTTCAAAATGAAGAAAACATTCGTGAGAAACGTATTCAGTTTAATAATATTATAAGGCCCAATCCTTAAAAATTAAATAATCATTATTTTATTCAATAATATATTTTCTTTCACATTGAGGATATTTCTATGTTTATAGTTTTAGAGAATTAGGCCATCATAAATACATAACATCCCATAATTATACAACTGGATACAACCAATATAGTATCCATTTTTTTTCAAAAAAATATAAATATTTTAAAATAAAAAATGATTTATTTTCTTGATAAAAATTTTAATGACTTATTTATTTCTCTTACCCATACTTATACCCTATGGAAACTATTTGAAAAATTTGGGAGTAGCATATAAACCTCAGTAAGGTATTTTTCTAACTCAATTTCCATTCTTTGGGTTATACGTCTACTTCGTTGATTTTATTATGAAAAGATTATGTGTATAATACATTTTTATTGTTTTATGTTTTATTTTAACCTATATTTATGTGGATATACTATTTTTACACATAACCACCCCATTGATAAGTTCTTGCATCATTAATATGATCTTTGTAAAGGAATTTCTGAACTCAATTTCCACTCAATGGGTTTTATGCATACTTTGTTGATTATATTATGCCAAGATTATATGTGGAATAAATTTTTATTTATTGGTGTTATAATTTCCACTTCCATTTGTGTGGATATACTATTTATGCACAGAATTATCCCATTGGTAAATTCTTATATCATTTATACAAACATTGTAATGGATTTTTTCAACTCAATTGTCATTCATTGGGTTATATGTCTACTTTATTGATTTTTTATGCCATGATTATGTTTGGAATCAATTTTCATTGATTTATGTAGTATTTAAAATTATATTTGTGTGGACATATTTTTTATTCACATAATCACCCCATTGATAAATTCTTATGTCATTGATATGAACTTTTTATGTGTTTACTCGTCTCAATTTTTACCTCTGTGAGATATATGCATTTTTAACCACTAATTTATTTGGTGTCATATATATATAATTAAATTTGATATAAAATATCACCAATATATTCATGTTCATGGTATTAAATTTTTTATTTGATTATTATTAATTTTATTAGTCATACGATTCAACAGATTAAAAGTGGAAAGGGAATTTCTTAACCCAATTTCAATTCTTTGGGTTAAACTTCTATTTATTGAATATATCATGCTATGATTATGTGAGAATTTAATTTTAGATATCTTATATGGTATTTAAACTTTTTTATTAGGAGTTGAATTATATTTTTGAAGAATATATGATTTCATTTTTGGATTTATGGGGAATTAGGTTATTTATGGAAATGATTAACCTGTCATCGAGTATATGTTATTTGGTTAATTAATTTTTTGTATGAGACATTAAGAGTAGTGGATTATATTTGGAGTTAAAAGATAAAAAATTTCTTGTATGATTATTAGATTAAATCCTTCTGATTTTTGGGATTTAATTTTATTTATAATAATTTTTATAAATTTTATGGATAGTTATTTTTTGAAGGGTCTATGTTGAACTTTTGGTATTATAATTGAATTTTGGAGATTAAAAGTAGTTCTTAATCATCCAATGGTTCATTTTTATCTTATCATAAATATATTGGTTTTTTTACTCTTTGAAGATAGTGTAAATGGATAGTTAATCTATTGAGGATTATGTGATTCTATTGAAGTCGATTCATCTTGAATACTCATCGTTTGGAGAAAAATATGAGTTTGTGGTGGAAATTTATTAAAGGATAAAACTCTACTTTTCAAGTAAGTATGTTTCCTTATATTCTTAGTAAATTAATAAAAATAATTCATCATCTTTGTTAAAAATATCTTAAAACAAAATTTTTTTCTATTTACTTTTCCTACTATGAAATAAAGGAACTTCTAACCAATAACAAGTTTTTGGTTTTATGATTGTTAACATTATCTTGATTATGTTTTATATCACTCTAAATTAGAACATGCAAGATAGTTTTTCTTCTATATCCATGTTTTCCTTCAAGAAATCCTAGTATGTCTTATCTCAGGTGACCTTTTTCACTTTATTTATTTTAAAGTGGATGTTTTATTTACTCTTTTTCCGATATTGGATTTCAATGAAGTTATTTTGAAAAGTCATACCTTAGCTGCCAAACCCAAATTAAAATTGTGAGGAAACTATTTCCAAAAGGGGGGAAAATATAACACCCCATGTAATTATAGAAAATACTTTTCATATCTATTAATATTTATGAATTATATATTAATTATAGTTTAAAGGAGAAACTATGTGGAATATTTTACCAGACACTCAATAATGGGTTTCTTTAAAATCTAATGTTGCACATAAGACTGAGTTATGTCAAAAACTAATATATTATTAATATTATTAATTTAATATGTTTTTATCAAATAGCCATTATAGTGGAGGGAATGAAATATATTAGCTAAATTTTGAAAATACAGTTTACACATGTTTATATAACGATTCATTGGTTATAAAATTAATTTTAAATAAAAATAAAAACCAATCCAATATAAAGGATGTGTTTTTTCTGAAAAAAATATTTAAATGCGAATAAGTGAATTCATAAAATAATAAAACCATTATTGATGGATATAATTAATGAAATATATATTTAATATATAATATTATATTTTTAAAATTCATCTAATATGTTTTCTAAAAATGATATAAGAACAAATTCAATTTTTCTGATAAAAGAAGTATTTTTTCCAAAAATGTAGTTTTACCACCTTTTGATGGAGAACCCCTTTTAAATCTTGTTTTCGTAACTTTAAAATGTTCTATTTCAAAAAATTGAATTCTTTTTTAAAATAGGGACATCAAAATTTACTTTGAAATAATTTTTTGTATTTTTCAAATTAAATTAATATTTTAATGAATAGTGAAAATATTGCATTTTTTATTCAAATTTCCATTTCATCTAATTCATTTATATTGTTTGATTATCTTTATAATTTTTCTTAAAGTATAATTATATTAATTTTTATCATTTAATCCAATGTTCATTATTTTAAGTAATTTCTCATTGAAATTAGATATGAAAAAATTTCAAAATTTTTAAAGTTTCACTTTTAAAACCCACTTTTTTTTATAGAATTCATTTTAAATAAAAAATTCCCAATTATGTTAATTTAATTTGATAAAATGGATTCCATATTTGGAATCACAAGGTCTAAATTAGTTTTTATTTTTATTTTTATTTGTATGTAAGAAAAAGTTACCATGATAAAAAATGATTTATTATAGTAAAAGTAAAATTTTTACAAGGGTTAATGTTAAAAGTAAAACAGCTTAAAATACCTAAAAAATACAACATTAAATGGTTGGTTGAGGTGTGGCTCGACCCTAACCAGGTTATACAAAATTAATTATAATCAAAAGTCATGGAATTTAATACCACCATTATATGTTTGTCTTTTAGTATAAGATAATCAATGAAATAATCACTTAAACCCACCTCTCCTTAAGTATAAATTCCACCTATCCACCTCCTATGTTCAAACAAAAAGGCCTTGTATCTCCTCAAATCACTGCCTAAACCTCGCCTCCTCACTCACCCCACGTCTAAGTGTTTCTAGACTCACCTAAAGTCCAAATCCACTATCCTAAAGGGCTATTCAATGGTTTTTCAAGGTGGGGATATTCAAGAGGAAAAAAATATTATTTACTTTAGTAAAAGTAAAAAATTGGCAAGGTTTAATGTTAAAAGTTAAAAGCTTTATATACTAAAAAACTACAAAATTTACCAGTTGGATGATGTGTGTATCAACCCTAACCATCCTATAGAACATTAATTACAATCCAAAGTTTTGTAATTTAATGCCACCTCTATATGGTTGGATTTTAGTACAAGATAATGAATAAAACCAATAAAAAGGTTTAAAAACTTGGGATGAGGACAAAAATCTTAGTTAGGGATATAAAAATATAGAAAACCTTTATTCTAGTTAAAATATTGTAACCCAATTAATTTTCTTTGAGTGGATGAAACAAAACAATTTCACATGAATAACACTCATGGTTTTTGCTCAAAAGAAACACTAAAACTAAAAAGCAATCAATTAAAACTCTTTTAGGTGAATAAGAGCATCATATACATAAAACATTTTCAGATCCATTTCAAATGGAATAACCATATGGATGACTACTAATATTATTATTACCCAATGAATTATAGATCTATAATGGGGATCACCCTTCATATAAGTTATATCGGGGTCACCCATGAGCTATAATGGGGCACATCCCTTCATATAAGTTATGACAGGCTCACCCGTGAGCTACAATGGGGCTCATCCCTTCTTATAAGCTATGTCGGTCCCACCCATTATTTATAATGGGTCTTAACCCTTTGAATAAACTAATTTGGGTTCATCCATTTCATATAATCCTAAAGTATCATTCACAAATAAAACATGTTCATCACAAAACCATTTTGAAAATTTCATCGAATCCCATCTGAAAAACATTTCCATATAAAAACACTATTTTCATTTAAAGACCCATTTTAAATACCATGAAACCCAAAAAAAGGAATAAGGGAATTATTTTTTTTAAAAGATTAAAGATTTTAGAGGAAGTCAAGTATCAAATAAAGGTCTTCGTTGTATACAAGAAAAACATTCCTTTTATCATTTTCTAAAGAAAGTAAAATGATTTATATAAAACTATTACTTTTGAAAACATTAAATGAAATTCAAGATAGTTATAAAATATCATATATAATCCTTTTACATCCATATAATTAAATAAGTAAATTAATATCATGATTAAATTTTTTTATAATTAAATATTTTAATATTCAAGGTGTTTTATACCACTATCAACATTTAAATAGTAGTCTCCATGAATTAATACATTTACAAAAACCATAAAAAATATTATTATAGATAAAATATGGATAATAAATATCATAGTGGATATATATTCACCTTATAAAAAATAAAGGTGAATATTATCAATAAATTTCCAATGACAGTATATTGATATTAAATCCCTTACCTCGAGTTTGAAACATCTCGTACGAAGGTCCCAATAATGATCATGAATGCCCCAATACATTTTCATGATTCTAGGATGTATATATAATGTAGACCCATGTGCTTTATCCATAAAAAACTTCTTTATTTCTAGAATATTTTCAACACATAGTCATGTACAGAATTTTAGTACACCTTGCTAATCAATATTGAACTTAGGAAACTTCTCATCCTTTGCAGCCTCAAACTTCTTCTCTAACAAAGGATATTCCTTTTTATATTTCTTGATCTTCTCTAGTAAGACAGTTGAGAAATAATTTGGGATAAGGTTGATTATTTCCCTTCCCTTACAATTCTCATATCTAGTTTCACTAAGTCTTTGATCAAGGGATATCCTTCAATACCCATCATTTCTAGAACAATTGAGTCTTTCCTACTTAATGCATCATATTTTTTTGAACTTATTGGATAATAATCAATTAAACAATCATAGTATTTAAGAAGTTCTAAACATCTCCTCTATCTCATTTTCAAATCCTATTTCCTGATAAAATACTTCAAACATTTATGGTTTATGCATATATCACACTTCACCCCATAAATATAGTTCATCTATATCTTCATAGAAAAAATAATTGTAGCTTGCTTAAGATCATGTGTTGGATAATTCTACTAATGAGTCATTAGATGTCGAGATGTGTAATAAATTACCTTTCCATATTAAATGAGTATGTACACAATACCTTTTAGATATGTTCCACTAAAAATAATTAATCCTTCTCTTATTGAGGGTAGAGCTAACACAGTTTCAATAACAAGTCTCTTCCTCAGCTCGTGGAAGCTTTCTTTTCACATTTTTGTCTAGACTAACTTGACCACTTTTGAGTTGACATGGTTAATTGATTATAAATTCATGATTATTTGTTTACAAACCTTATATAATATCCTGCTAATCTAAGGAAACTACGAATCTCATTTACTTTTTTAGTGTGAGGAAACTCCCCTACAACCATTTTCTTTGTAAGGTCAACCGAGATTCCTTCACTAGTTACAATGGGCCTCAACAAAGCAACTTGATGTAACCAAATCAACTCTCAACCTTTGGAATATATCATAATATCGTCAATAAAAACTACTAAAAAGTTATCAAGGTAGTTTTTAATGACAATATTCATAAAATCCATAAAAATACTAGGTTAATTAGTAAATCCAGAGGGAATAAAAAATCATAATTCCCATATCTTGATCGAAATGTAGTCTTTGTAATATCTTATTTCCTATCCCTCAATTGATGATAACCATTTCAATTATAAATCTTGGAGAATAACTGATCCCCACAAAATTGTTCAAATAAATCACCAATTCATAGAAGAGGTTAATTGTTTTTTACTATGATCCATTTCAGTTATCTATAATTAATGAATAACTGCAATGATCTATCCTACAAATTTTCTGATCGACTCTATAAACAAGGCTATAAGACGTGCTTATAGACACTTATCTAGTTAATATATCTCTCATTATAATATATCTTTAGGTTTTCCATTGAATACAACAGATATTTCCTTGATTATTTATTTGATATTATCATTTTACTTTTAGAGCTAGTCCATCGATAGTGTAATATCATATTCCAACATGGGAATGACAACTAAATTTGTGATAATATTGTTCTTTATAAAGTAAATACTAGAGTTTCTAAATGATTTTAATGCTTTTATAATCTGGGCAGAAGTATTGTTTGATAACTCTACTTTTATCAGTTCAAGAATTGGTTCTATATTATTTTCAAACATGGAGTAAATAATGGAATGTGTAGAACTAGAATCAAATAATGTACTTGCTATCTTGGAGAGAACAACAATAGTACCTTCCACCGCTTGATTTGGAGCTTCAACATTAGCTTTAGTGATAGAAAAAACACAACCTTTCTCACATGACCTATGCTGAGTTTAATGATGTTTCCCCTCCACTACCCATGGATTCAGACAGTGATTATAAAAGTTCACAAGTTGTCCACACTTGAATCATTGGAATTTAGGTAGGGCCTACACCATATTCCCTTTTTCTTTATTTTTGGTAAGTTTAGGCTTCACCACACTATGAAAATTCTGAGAAATATATCCATATATTCCACATTTATAACACTTACCACTCATAAGTAGGATGTTCACTGAATGTGTATTCCCACATTTATTACAAGTGGCAAGTTTCACTTTCCTTCCACCTCTTTTATGATCAATACTCTTCCCCAAGATTGGATCCATTGATCACTTGTTTTCATTGTATTTATGTGACTATCACACCACAATGAACTCTAGTTTGACTTTCATATCACGTCATACGATCTCTTCATAGCTGTCATAGTCTCGGTAGGATAGATTCTGGTGTATATGATATCTTAGTCCATTGAATAATCTATCAACATTACCATTAAAATCCATGACCAAGATTGATGTGTAATGTGAAATACTTATGAAGTTAATATCATATATTCCCATAGATTCATTCTTTTTATACTTTTTCTTGAGAAATTCCTTCTCCATTTTCATCCACATCGAATGAGGGAAATACTTATTGAAGAAAATCCCTCTGAACTCTTCGAACTCCATATATTATATCTCTTCTCTTGGACTCATGTTTTTAATCTGTTCCCACCACTGATCAGCTTATCCCTCTAAGAAGTAAATATCCAAGGTGACTTTCTCTTGTTCATAACTACAAATTATAGATATGAACTTTTCTATTGATCTTATCCATTGTTCTGCAATCAATGGTTTGGTAGATCCACTGAATGTTAGTGTTTGTTGATGCATAAAATACTCAAAAAAATGTTGTTCCCTTCTTGTTTAAATCAGTCTCTAAGATTGATTTAATTTATTTTTTATAACATGAGTTATTTGATTCATCATTCTTATGAATGTTTCCATTCCAGCTTTCATCTAGGGACCATCAACTCATGGTCTGTTATAGTCACTATTTTCATGGCTTCTCATATTTCCCTCTATTTTCTAAATAAAAAAACCTTAGTGAGAAACTTTTTTCATTTAATAATATTATAAATCTAAAGGATTATTATGTCTTAAAACAAAATGCTTTAACATGTAATTCATTATAAATAATTACTTTTTGTATAAATCCATCATAATTGTTTATAAAAATCTTGTGATTAACCAAACATATCTCCTGATAGTATCAGCCATGACCTATACCAACATGGAAGTGGGAAAATATCACTATGAAAATTTTCACCGGTCTCCAAATAAATTCCAAAGGAAACAATGAGATATGTGGGTTATAGTGGACTGTCCCACCAAGAATTCCCATTTTATCTCTATATGGAAATATTTCCCCCCCGATCATCTTTCTAGGATTTACATGAAAGAGTATTTGAGGCTACTTGGAGTTCCACTTTTTATCCTACATGATCATAATCAATGGTTAAACTCAAAATATTTGAGAATTATTCAACATTATCTATTTACCAAATTGAATTGTAGTACATCATATCACCCTCAAACTGATGGAAAATCTAAAAGGACTATTCTAACACTCGAGGACATACTAAAAACATGATCAATAGAATTTATGGGT
Organism: Viscum album; assembly: GCA_963277665.1. NCBI lineage: Eukaryota > Viridiplantae > Streptophyta > Magnoliopsida > Santalales > Viscaceae > Viscum > Viscum album. The sequence goes on along the minus strand of OY728146.1, from coordinate 816,906,212 downwards.
GGATGGGATCAAGATCTCCCATTAGTTGAGTTCTCAAAAAAGCATATTACACTCGATCATTAAAATGGAACCCTATGAAAATATTTATAGGAAGCAATTTAGAACTCCTAGTTGTTTGGATGAAGTTGGCGAGAGATATATTATTAGGCCTAATATTGTACAAGAGATGACAGAAAAGGTTCATTACATATAACAAAACATTAATGCTACTTAGTGTTGGTAGAAGAGTTATGCAGACAACCCTTAGAGGGACTTGGAGTTTGATGTTGGTGATAAAGTCTTCCTTCAAATTTCTCCATGTAATAGAATTATTTGGTTTAGAAAGAAAGTTAATATCATCCTCATGTACATTGTCCCCTATGAAATCCTTTTCTCATAGGATCAACTACATATTGGCTTGCACTTCCTCCAAATATAGCTCATGTTCATGATGTATTCCTTGTATCCATCTTGAAGAAGTATATACCTCAACCTTCATATGTGATGAATCCAGAAGTTTTACAATTGGAACACGACCTCTCTTATGAGGATCTGCAGGGGGAGATCTTTGATAGTAAAGACAAAGTTCAATACAACAACACTACACACAATGTAAAAGTGTTATAGAGGAACCAAAAATACTAATAATTCATGAGAGATCTAGAAAAGATTATGATATGTTAATGTATGCCTATGTTATGGGGACATTATCTATCCTACACTCTCATTTCCTTATTCTTCTTCACTGATCAACTCCATAAATAATGTTATAAGAGTTTATTCTAGAAAAATATCAGGTCGGGATATCTCTCATTAAAATATAACTGTAGGTTTTCCATTCAAGACTACTAAGATTTTCATTCTTATACATTTGATCATAGCATTATACATTGAGATCCATTTCATCCATATTATAATGTTGAATTTGAACATGGGAATGGCTACAAAATGTGTGATAAGATTCTTCTTGCTAAAGTAAATACTAGAGTTTCTAAACACTGTTGATTCTTGGATAATCTCTCTAGATACTTTGCTGGTAACTCCAATTTTAGCAGTTTGATAATTGATTCTATATTATTTTTAAACCTAGAAAAAATAAAGGAATGCATAGAAAAAAATAAAAAAGAAGTACTTTCTAGCTTTGAGTGAACAACAAGAGTAACTATCACCACATCATTTAGAGATTTAAATTCATTTGATGTGATAGAAAAAGAATGACCTAGATCCCTTGGCCTATTCTTGAGGTTGATGGTGATTCCCCTCCACTTCCCTTGGATTTGGATGGAGAATGGAAAAGTTCCCAAACTATCCACACTTGAAGCATTAGACTTAAGGTAGGGCCAACCCCATCTTCCATTTTTCATTAGCATTGGTAAGCTGAGGATTCACTTCACTACAACAATTCTGAGTGATATAGACATCTCTTGCACCCATGTAACCCTTCCCTTTGTTAATCAATAATTTCCACAAATGAATATTCCACCATTTATTACATGTGGGAAGTTTCACTTTCTTTCCACCTCTTAATTAATCAAAGATCCTTCCCAATCTGGGCTCCATTGATCTCTTATTTTCATTGGATTTATGGGACCATTTCATCTCTAAGAACTCCAATTTGACTTTCATAGAAACTCATAAAATCTACTCATATCCTTCATAGTCTGAGTTGGATATTTTTTTTCATATATGAGGTCTTAGTATACCGAAGAATATATTAACCTTACTGTTAGGATCCATGAAAAATCTAGAGCTGTAACATGAAATCCTTTTGATGTTCATCTCGTAGCTTCCCACATATTCATTCTCCTTCTACTATAGCTTGAGAAAGTCATTCTCCATTTTCGTTCTCATCAAACAACGTAAATACTTATTGAAGAAGATAACTTTAAATTCTTCCCACTTTATTTATTCAATATACCCTCTTGGTCTTGTGTTTTTAATTAGTTCTCACCACTGATCATCTTCTCTCCCTAAGAGGTAAACAGTCAGGGTGACTTTCTCTTGTTCTGAACTATGAAGTACAAAAAACATCTTTTCTATAGAGATTATCCACTATTCCACGGTCAATGGGTCGATATATCCACTATAAGTCCCCATCCTTAAACAATTCAAAATCTCAAGTTAAGTCAAGAATTATCATTGAGGTTCTTTTCATATTTATAGCTTTAGATAATTAGGCTGAGAATATTAAATAAAAACCGTAGAAAAAAATTGGAAAATTCCAACAGTATCCATTTCATCCATAAAAAAATTTAAAAGAAACAAGGTTTATTTTTATCTTTAATCATCATAAATTTTCTTTGACTATATCCTTGACTCTATTCCCCCTTAAATCCTATAAAAACATTTAAAATCATTTGATGAGCATAAAAATCTTAGTAAGGGACATAAAAAATAAATAAATCCATTAGTCTCATTAAAACATAGTAACCCATTTAATGTTCCTTGAGAGGATGAAACAAACCATTTTCCCAAGAATAATAGTCATATTGTTTTCTAAAAAACACTAAAACAAATAGAAAAAAATTAAAACTCATTTGGGTGACTTAGAACATAATATATATAAAACCCTTTCAAACTGATTTTCAATTAGATTAACCATATGACTAATCTCCAATATTATTATTACCCAATGAATTGGAAATATATAATGGGGATCACCCTTTTTATTAGATATATCAGACTCACCCTGAGCTATAATAGAGATCATCCCTTCATATATGCTATAACAGGCTAACCCATGAGTTATAATGGGGATCAAACCATCGTATAATTTATGTCGGGCTCACCCATGATCTATAATGGGTCTCAGCCCTTCATATAACCTATATTAGGCTCACCCATTTCATATAATTATAATGTAAAATTTCATGAATAAAATATGTTCATCACAAAACCCTTTGGAAAACATATTCTAATCCCATATAAAAATATTTTCGTATAAAAATACCATTTTCATTTAACAACCCATTTTCAATACCAAGATACCCAAAAAAAGAAAAGTGTATGTAATTTTTTTTAAAAAAAATTAATACTTATATAGTAATCCAAGTATCCAATAATGGTTACAGTGGTAGAGAATTCATTGTCACTGTATGCATGAAAAACATTCATTTATCATTTTGTGAATAAATTGAAAAACATTCTATAAAAAGATTAATTTTGAAAAAATTTAATGAAATTAGTTATAGAAATAAAATTTCCATTATAATCCTTTCATATACATGTTAATAAAAATGTATATTATTATCATGAACAAAATATTTGGTAATTAAATATTTAAATGTTCAAGGTGTCCCATACCACTTCTAACATTTTGATCTTAATCTACATGAATTAATACACTTAAAAAACAATAAATAACATTATTATAGATATAACATGGATATGAAATTTCATAGAGGTTTTATATAAACCATATAAAATAATAAAGGTGCATATTATCGAGATACGCCTCAATGAAGCGAGATTGTGACGAAATCCCTTACCACGAGTCTAAAATGTCGCATACATTATTTATCTTCCTAAATAAAAAAATTATGTTAATTTAGAATTTATTTAGAAAATTTTTCATGTTCATGCTTCCATTAATATCACTTATTATCATGTTATAACAATTAGATAATTATTTATGTTCATATCAGATGATTTTTCAATATTTGGTATTTCAGTCAAAAATAAACATCGTACGATACCAATAGCCCATGTTTTAATATTCTCATCATATAAAAAATTTAAAACATTATATTAATATATTTTATATTAATTATATAAGTATTTTTAAAAATATTTTGATAAAAACTGAAAACATCGTTCCTAGAGGTGGTGGGTTGTACGCGCGCATGAATGCTATTTACATTTTTTATATCGTATTGAAAGAACGATATTAAATGAAATTTATGTAAATATATATACATATATAATATCATTACAAATGAATTAATATTTAATTTATATATAAATTTTTTAATTAATTCAATCCTTAAAACATTCCATGTAAAGTGTGAATGAATCACATCATTTGGAGGAGGCAGTAGTCCACACGTCCCCAAATGAAGTTATCATATAACAACAATATGGAAAGAATGATGGTATGTTAAATATAACATTTTTATAATATTATATTGATTATAATATTAATATTTAAATATTATTTTACCTAAAAATATTTTTAAGACCTACTATTAAGCTGGAAAAGGAAAAAAATGAAAACATTATTCACAGATGTGATTAAACAGTATAACTTGGAAAAAAATTTGTGTTATTTGAATAAGAGGAGGTGATAAATGAAATGTCCATGAGATATTAAATTATAAACATATAACTACAGAATATAAATTATTATAGATTTATGGATGAATTATGTGGGGAGAAATTAAAAAAATAAATTAAGAGATGTCCGTTGAGAAAATTATCTCTTGAATATCCTCTCTTTGAAAGACCTTTGAGGAACTTGAATTTTCTATTTTTATGAGAAAATAAGAACATGGTCATTGGAATAGTGAGTATTATATTTTTGGGAAGATATTTGTGGATCTAAAAGGCTTCTTTGGTCTAAATAGGGTGGTAGAGAGGAGGTATTTATACTTGAGGAGTGGTGGGTTCATGTGATTAATTTATTGATTATTTAATATTAAAACCACACCATATAGAGGTGGCATAGAATTCCTTCAATTTGGATTGTAATTAATAATTTTTAGTCTGGTTAGGGTTGATCCAAACCTCATGAAACCATTAAATTTTGTAGTTTTTAGGTATGTTAATCTTTTAACATTTAACTTTAACCTTTGTCAAAAGTTTACTTTTACAATGGTAAATTATTCTTTTACCGTGGTAACTTTTTCGTACATAAAAATGAAATTGAAATTACAACCCAATTTGGACCTTCTAATTACAAATATTTAATTCATTTTACCTAAAAAAATTCATATAATCGGTAAAATTATATTTAAAATTAATTCTGTAGAAAAAACAAAAAAATAAGTTTTTAAAGTGAAATATTCAAAGTTTGAAATGTTTGTATATCTATTTTAAACTAGAAATTCATTGTAATAAACAAAATTAGATTAAATGATAAAAAATTAATCTCAATATACTATAAAACCAACTATAATTATAATATATCAATAAAAATAAATTATATGAAAATCTGTTTTTGAATTAAAATGTAGTGTTTTTCATTATTCGTTAAAATATGAATATTATCATAAAATTACCAAAACAATTATCCAAAGATAAATTTTATGTCCCTCCTCTAAATAAGAATTTTATTTTAAAAAATTTAACATATAAATGTTTCAAAAGAACTATATTTAAAATGGTTTTTCCATCAAATGGTGGTAAAACATAATTTTTTAAAAAAAGACATCTTTTATCTGAAAAAATTGAATTTATTATTATTTCATGTAAATAAAAAATATAAGATGATTCATAAGAATTAAATTGAATATATTTTATATATATTTCATTAATAAATTTCATCAAAAAATATTTTATTATTTTATAAAATCACTTATTTTCATTTAAATTGTTCTTTCAGAAAAACACATCCTTTATATTCATTTTTTTAGTATCATTTATAATTAATTTGGTAACCAATGAATGGCTATATAAACATGTGTAAACTATATTTTTATAATTTAATTAATACTATTAATTTCTTCCATTCTAATTTCTATGTTATAATGGTATCATTTAAATAATAATATTTAGTTGTTCTTTTAAGCTCGATGTAGTGTATCATGTACACTATCAAACATATTGTTTCTTTATTAAAACTCGTGATTTTACATCCTACAACCCTTTAATAAATCTGGTCCTCATGATTTTAATTTTGGAATGATAAATAATTTATACCTTTATTTCAATCCTAAATTATAAAAAGTAATAATAAAACTATCACTTTAAATGAAAGAAAGAGAAGTACAAAGATCACCCGAGATAAAAAATACTATGATTATATATTGGAAAACCTGAACATAGAAGAAAAAATAACCATCATGTTCTGATGGAGAGTTATAAAAAAATCTCAAGAGAAATTTAACAATCACAAAACCATAAATCTATGATTGGTCAAAAGGCCGTTGGTTTCCAATTATGTAAAGAAATCAGATGAAATTCTATTATTATTATGATCATTTTCATGGAGTCGAGGAATTCATTTACTACCAAGAATTAGAAAATAAATAAAATACATTCATGATGTATTTATATTTTATAAGCACAATTTTATCCTCATAATATTCCGAAAATTATTATGTACATCCCAAAGAATAATCTTAAGCATAAAAAAATCACACAAAACATAAAAGACATCAATATCTTGAAAAAAATGTCCAAAAGTAAAGGAATAATTCCACATTAAACAAAATACTTATATAATCATAACCCAACAAAAAATCTCCTAGAAAGGTCCTTAATAAATTATTATCACATAAAACCTCATAATGGGTATCTAAAACCATGAACTTATGGTTATACATTGAAAAATACCGGGCTCTCACGAGCTTATATTACTTAACTAGATCTATCATCATCAACTGTTGTATTAGAAAAAAATTTCTTAAACCATTTTATTTTTGATCATACTGATTTTCTCCTTCTATAATTAAACTTGGATACAGATTTTCATAATTTCGCAACACATTAAAGCTAAATCATATTACCATAGACTGGATATCTGCTATCTCATTATTTTAATGTCCAGAACCCTTTTCTTTAGAGGCTCAAACTTTGTGACCAAACTTACCACACCGGAAACACTTTCCATATCTAGATATAAATTCCCCAAAATTTATTTTACCACAATTGGAACAAGTTTTAGTCTTACCTCTAAAATTATTAGTTGGTCACTTTTTCATTTTCCTACCACCTTTACCATTTCTTACTCTTATCATCTCATGGAACGTAAGTGTTTCCTAAATCTACTTAAACTTTCTTAGCACAAAGAACCACCTTTTCATAACCTTTAGAATCATAGTAAGTTATAGATCATTTTGTCCCTAGTTTCAATCCTACGTAAAATCTATTAATTTTACTCTCAATGTCTCAAATAAAATCTAAAACACAACTATACAATCTTGTAAAGTTCTCTTCATATTTATAAACATAATTTTCAACCTTTTTATTTAATTCCAAGAACTTTCTCTCCATCATAATTTGTACAAACTTTTGAAAATATTTCTTGTGGGAAATTTCATTTAATTGTTCCCATTCCATGGCATGAAGATTGTTTTTCTCTCTAGTATTATTAACAAATTACCACCATCGATCAATTTATCCTTCAAAATGATATATGGAAAGAGTTACCTTATGATGTTCCAAACATCCCATGACTTCAAATATATTTTCTAGGGTATTGATCCATCCTTCACCTACCACTGGGTAAGATGATCCATTGAATAATGGGGGTATTGCCTCAAAAAATGTTCCACTACTAACATATTCATCTGTGGTTGATCATGATGATCTACTGAATGGATAAAACCACCATTTATATCCTAAGTCAACTACACCATCATTGCAACAAACTGTTTAGTTCTAATTCCAACCTCTTCAAGATGTTGATTTGGAAGGGTGTTTTCCTCTCGATGCCTTCCCCTTACATCCTGCCTATTTCATATATAGAAAACCATTATGAATAGACATAGTTTAGATTAATCAACAAGTAATATTAAAATGTTACATATTTTGGATATTCTATATTAAACATACCTTCATTCTTTCCATGTTGTTGTTATATGATAACTTCTTTTGGGGATGTGTGTACAATAGCCACCCCAAAATAATGTGATTCATTCACACATCACATGGAATGTATTAAGTATTGTTTTAGTAAATATATATGATTTAAATGACATATTAATTATACTTTAATGATATTATATATATATATACATTTCATTTAATTTAACTATTTCAATATAATAGGAAAAACGAAAATAGTATTCAAGCGTACGTACGACCTACCTTCTCCACGAACAATGTTTTTATTTTTTGCTCAAATATTATTTTAAATACTTATATAATGAATATATAAGATATTTATATCATTTTTTATATTCTAGTGATGTTGTACTTATGACTACATGGTTAATTTACATCATAAACAAGTTCATTTTTGACTCAAGTACTGAATATCGATAAATAATCAAATATGAACGTAAATAGTTATGTAATTGTTATAACATGATAATAAGTGATATAAAATTAATAATTAATATGAAAATGGTTCTCAATAAAGAATAAATTAAGCAAATTTTATTATTCATGAAGATAATTAACGTATGAGATGTTTTAGACTTGAGGTAACAAACTTCATCTCAATATTCTTTTATAGAGGCATTTCTTGATAATATGAACCTTTATTCTTTTATTAGGTGTATATATAGAAACTATGACATTTCTTATATATATTTAATCTACACTAATATTAATTAATGTTTTGGTAATTATATTAATTCATGGATATTAACATTTAATTGTTCAAAGTTCTATGGGACACCTTGATCATTAAAATATTTAATTATCAAATATTTCATCATGATATTAATTTATATATTTATTTATATAGATATGACAGGATTATACATGAATTTTTTTTTCTATATTTAATTTAATTAAATTTTTTAAGAAGGAAAGTTTTTATAAATTTTTTTACTTTATTTACAAAATAACGAAAGAAATATTTTTATTATATAAAACAACAATGACTTCTCCACCGACGTAACTGTTATTTGGTACTTGGATTCCTCTATAATCTATAATGTTTTTAAAATGAAAATAAATACCTTATTTTTTGCCTATATAGGTATTGAAAATTGTTTATTAAATTAAAATGGTTTAAATACGTTTCTAGTTAATTATTTGGTGCACACTTAATAATAAATGGATGTAAAATCATTTTTAAATAAAAGAAATTGTATTTATAAAAAAGTATATAAATTTAAAGAAATCAGTTTATAATGTAATAAAATCAATCTTGTTTGGTTTTATTAATTAAATATATTTGTAATATATTCAATGTAATGTTAAATATTCATCTTATATGTTTTCTAGATATGACATAAGAATAAATTCAATTTTTTTGGAAAAAATAAGTATTTCTGGAAAAAATGAAGTTTTGCTACCTTTTCTTGGAGAACCCATTTTAAATGTTGTTTTTGAATATTTTATAAGTTAAATTTAAAAAAATATAATTTATCTTCGGAATTGGAATATAAAATTTTACTTTGCATAAATATTTTGTATTTTTTAGATAATTTTCATTTTTTAATAAATATTGAAAAATAATGCATTTTAACTCAAAAGAGATTTTTCATCTAATTTAATTATATAATTATATTTTAATTTTAATTTATTTCAATGCATAATTATATTAATTTTTAATAATTTAATCCAATTTAGGTCATTTTAATCAATTTCAAGTTTAAAATAGACAAAAAAACATTTCAAACTTTTGAAGGATTCACTTTAAAAACTCGTTTTTAGTTTTGTTTGGGGAATTAAATTTAAATAATATTTTTACTAATTATATGAATTGAATTAGATAAAATGGATTCCATATTTGGAATCAGAAGTCCCAAATTAGGTTGTATGGTCTATTTATTTTTTTAAAGCATAAACAAAAGTTACCATGGTAAAAATATTTATCGTAGTATAAGTAAACTTTCTAAAAGGGTTAAAGTTATAAGATAAAAGAATCAAATACCTAAAAAATAAAAAAAATTATGGTTGGTTGAGGTTTGGCTCTACCATAACCAGCCTATATAACATTAATTACAAGCCAAAGTTGTTCAATTTAATTCCACCTCTATATGGCTCGCTTTTAATATAATATAATCATAAAACATCACATGAACCCATGTATCCTCAAGTATAAATACAAACTCTACAAAAACACTATTTCATTAATTAAAAATGGTAAAATAATTTATTTATCTTCAAGTGTCGAAAATTTTACTATGCATCTTACTATGCATTCTCTGTCGATTATTATTTTTAATACATGATTATTTTTTATTTAAAAGACAAATTTCTTATATTTAGATATTTATTATTATAAAATAAATATCATTTTAAATTTCGAAGGTCAATATTATCTTATAGTGAATTTATGATAATTTTATAAAATATTTTATTTTTCAGTGAATACTAAAAATATAGTGTTGAGATTTCGATGTATTTAATGATATAATAATGATGTATTACTTAATTTGAAATTATGGTTGACTATTGTGAATTAAAATAATTTTTGATGTGTCCCAAGTGTCCAAATACCATGGGAAAGCCCATGGTTTTTCAAATATCACTACTGAGGTGTCCTCATAAATTAATAAAAAAATTTATCACTTTTTCTATAAATACCCACCCATTCCTTTATTTCAATTCATTAAAAACTAATTATAAACCTAGTAATGATATTATTACCTTACATTGAGGCCTCCAATGGTTCTCGTAATCCCTCAAGGTTCTGATCTTCGAGTTTTAGGATTTAAACTTCAAGGTAAGGTAATTATCAACTTCTATTTTCCTTTCATGTTCTCTTTTATGTAGTATATCTTTAAAATCTTCATAACATATCATTATTTCTATTTTATTCTATACCTCTACTGTATTATGATACATTTATTAATGGATGTCTCCTATCCCTTCTCTTTTGAATCATTTATAAAACCATGTTCCATTCCACTTATATTGTAGAATATTTGTTTCAAAATCTCTCCATTGTTTATCAAAAAATTATTTTATTTTCATTATTTTAATAGCCAAACCTCATTACTTTTCATGTGTATTAATCAAGATATAAAAATTATCTATTTATTTCATTATCTTATATACATAAAATCCATATTCCCTTTCTTTAGGTTAAAAATGACAAACTGATCAGGTTTTTATGAAGTTTTTAAAATCCCATGATTCTGAAATGAAACTCATTTATTTTATTCTCTAGGGGTTATTTATGGAATTTTTTATAATGACTTACGTGGATCACATTAAAAAAAGGAATATTAAGGGTGTTCTTTGATATCTCTACAATTATATGTGTAAAGAAATTGATCTCAAGAGATGAAAAGTTTATGATACCTTGGCGAAGAACTTTGGTAAATTTTACGACACCTTGGGGATGGAACTTGGTGATATGATTATAAATGTATAAATTAAATATTTTAGACACATTTTAATGTAATTATTAATTTTATTATCATTATTATATTCCTCTTTAACATGCATTTACGGTATTACCCATGTTCTTATTGATATCGCTTAACTTCACATGTTAATTGTTTCAATTGTTTTCCCTTACTGTGACTTCTGCTAACCCTTTAATTTGATGTATGACCCTAGTTTATGAGATGAAAAAATTTACTTAAGATGAATCATGAATAATCCTTTCATGGGTAATAGAATAATTTTTTATGTTTTCTTCTATTAGGTACCTTATTTCCAAGATACTATAATTTAAAAGATCATCTGTTTGGAAAATGTCATGTAAAGTAATATAATAAAATGTTAGTATTCCATAGTTGACTGATAGGTTATACTAAAATTTAATTTGGTACACGGATCATGTTGAATACTTCTCCAAAATTCTAATGTGAACCTTGGATTATGATCAAATATGATAGAAAGTGGAACTCCTTGAAGCCTTACCACTTCCTTCACATTAATCCTAGAAGGTTGATCAAGAGATAAATCTTCCTGAATAAGGAAAAAATGGTCTGTCTTGTTGAGAAGTTCCACTAAAACCCATATCGCATTTTTTCCTTTATATGTTCTTGGGAAACAATTGATAATGTTTTTAGAGATATTTCCTAACTTCCATACTCCTATAGCTAGTTTTTTTAATACCACTTTAGGAAGTTATGACTATGACTTCAATTTTTGACATACCAGGAACCTTGTAGTTTAGTTAGTAATCTCAAATTTCATATAATCCAACTAATAATGATCATGAAGTCTCTTATACATTTTCTTGCTTTTAGTATGTATAGACTATGTAGAGTTATGAGCTTCATCAAACACAAGATCTTTTAATGTATAGTGTCTTTGATATAAGGTACATAATACATGAAAACATAAAACATTATTCTATTGTATATGAAAGGATTATTCAATTTTAATCCTAATTAAATTTACTGAATCTCATAACCAGGGGCATACATCAAAGTAAAGGGTGAGAAGAAAGCCCAATAAGAGAAAACAAGTGAAATAGTTTACATGTGAATATGAGCGATATCAATAAGAATAGGAGGAATATACTAAGGTAATGATAAATATTTATTTAATAATGATAATTAATTGAATAATAACTTTAAAATGTGGCTAAAAAAATTAATTTATACATTCATAATAATATCGCTAAGGTCTATCCCCAAGGTTTCATAAAAATTACCAAGGTTATTCACCAAGGTATTGTAAACTTGTAATCTATAGAGATTAATTTCTTTACCCAATGCATTGGGGTGATATTAGGGTGAACCCTTAATATGTATTTATTTTAATGTGATCAAAATATATCATAATAACAAATTTCATAAACAACTCATATAGAATAAAATAAATGGGTTTTATATTAGAATCATGGTGTTTTAAAACGTCCTTAGAAACATGATCAAAATGTCATTTATAACCCACATAAAGGGAATGATGGTGTTTTTCATGTCAATTATAGAATAAAATAAATATTTTTTCTGTATTTATGAATACTCCTATAAATTAAAAAAGTTTGGGTATTCACATAATAAAAATAAAATAATTTCTTGAGAAAAAATAGAGAGGTATTGAGGCGAAAATAGTGCAACATAATGGGTATGAAACATGGTTTTATAAACCATTAAAAAAAGAGGGGAAAAGGGTCAACTATTAATAAAAGACTCATAATTGAGTATAGTGACACAATAAAATAGAAATAAAAATATTGAATGGAAATTGTAATTCATACTACATAGAAGAGAACTTGAAAGGAAAAGTGAAGTTAATAATTCTTTTACCTTGAAGAGTAGCTCCTAAAACTTGAAGATCAGGACCTTGGGGGCTTAAGGGAACCATGGGAGGAATGAATGGGAGGTAATAATTTCATAAATTCATGGAGAATTATTTTTTAACAAATATAAATGAAGGAATGTGTGGGTATTTATAGAAAATAAGATGACGTTTTTAATTATATTTTTAGAACACCTCATTAGTGGTATTTAAAAAACCATGGGCTTTCCCATGGTATTTTCCCATGGAATTTGGCCACATGGGAAAAATAATATCATATTTTAATTTATATTTGTATAATATAATTTTAAATTATATAGTAAATCATTATTATGTCATTAAACACACCAAAAACTCAAAACTGTATTATTACTTTTCATTTAAAAATAAAATATTTTAAAAAAATTCATCAATTCATCATAACGTAAAATAGACCTTATGAATTCAAAACTAACATATATTTTATCATAATAAATATTTAAATATGATTAAACTAAAAAAATACTCATTTATTAACAACAATATTGGATAGAAAATACATAGTAACATGGATAGTAAAATTTTCGACACATGAAAAAATAAATTATTTTATCATTTGTAATTTCAAAAATAGTGTATTATAACCCTTATTCATTATAATAAACATTATTAATAAGTAATTATTTTAATATAGTAATAAAAGTAAAATTTTTACCTAAAAAATCAATTTATCAAATTCCATCACAATTTGTAAGCAACACTATTCTTAAAATGGAAATGATGAAATAAAAAATTTATTTAAAAAATATGATTAAAATTTAAGTGACAAGGGCTTTGAAACAAAACCCTTTAAAACACCCGCAAATTATCTAAGGGTATGGTTTGTGAAGGTGATGGACTCTTGGGGTGGCTCGGATAACATCGTCCAAGTGGTAATCTGCACTATCTTAAACTTCTCCCATAGACGATTTTATTCATGCCCAGCATGTTGAATATTAGTTTGGTCTTAGTCCAAAGCGATGCCAAGTTATTGTACCTCCTTCCCAATATCTGAAAAATGGGCTTCATATGACCCGAGTCAACTAGATGAGGCCATCGACTCTTCTTTCTTCATTAATTATCAATTATCATTTCTATTCATAAATAAAGATTTTAACATTAATTATTATTATTATTTCCAATAGTCATATTAACCAATAGTCAAATAATGGGAAAAACCTAATGGTCACATTTTATATATACTTATATATTTTTATTTATTATGACATAGAAAAACATATGTTTTTAGGAAACGACATACAATTAAAAAGTTCGGGTTATTACATGAGCTACAATGGGGATCAACCCTTCATATAAGCTCTATTGGGATCACCCCTGAGCTTTAATGTGGGTAAACGCTTCATATAATCTATTTCAGGCTCACTGGTTTCATATAATTATCATGTACAATTTCTTGAATAAAATATGTTCATTACAAAAACCCTTTGTAAAACTTCTTCTAATCCCATATGAAAAACATATCCATATAAAAATACCATATTCCTTTAAGAACCCATTTTCAATAGCAAGATACCCAAAAAAATAAGGTATTTTATTTCATTTTAAAAAAATTAATGATTTTTGGAGAATGCATGTATCAAATAATAGCTTCGGTGGTGGAGCCATATACGAGAAAAATGTTCCTTTTTTTCATTTTGTAATGAAAATAAAACTCTGTATAAAAATACTCCTTTTGAAAATAGTGAATGAAATTCTAGATAGAAATAAAACATCTCATATAATAATTTTATATCCATTTAAATAAATATGTAAATTAATATCATGAAGAAAATATTTTGTTATTAAATCACTAAATGATCAAGGTGTCCCATACCCCTTTGAATATTTAAAAAACAATCTCCTTGAATTAATAAATTTACCAAAATAGTAAATAAAATTAGTATAAATTAAAATTGGATATGAAATATCATAGTGTCTATATGTAGACCTTAAAAAAATTAAGGTTCATATTATCAAGAAATTCTTCAACGAAAGGAGATCGAGATGGAATCACTTTCCTCGAGTCTGAAATGTCTCGTACATTCTTTTTTTCATGAATAATAAACATAGGTTAATATATATTTTCTTGAGAACCTTTTTAATGTTAATTATTTATTTTATATCACTTATTATAATATTATAATAATTACATAATTATTTAAGATCATATTGAATGTTTTGTCAATATTCAGTACTTGATTCGAAAATAAACATATTTTTGATGTAAATTATCCATGTGGTCATAAGTCCAAATCTCCAAAATATAAAACATTATATAAATATATTATATATTCATTATTTAAGTATGTTTAATAATATTTCAAAATAAACTAAAAACATAGTTCATAGAGACGGTAGGCCCTATGTATGAATGAACACTATTTTCATTTTTCATATTGTATTGAAAGAGTGAACTAAAATGAAATGTATATAAATATGTATTCATATGTAAAATCATTACAAGAGAATTAATATTTAATTTATATCATATATATGTACTAAAAAATACTTAATATATACCAACTATAAGGACCCAAACTTAAACATTACATAATATTGAGTTTAGTCAAGAATCCACATTGAGAATCATTTTAGGTTTAGAGTTTTAGAGAATTAATCCATAACTATTACATAACATTTCAAATATTACTAAGTAGAAAAGTCTACATGACATCAATTTTTTTCCTTATTTGAAACATTTTAAAATAAAACATAAATTATTTTCCTTTATAAAAATCACCATAACATTCATCTTGACTTATTCCTTTCTCTTACCCATCATTAAAAACTGTTGAAGACATTTCAAAAACATGGGATGTCCACAAAACCTTATTAAGGTATATGAATAAAGTATATCATTAGTCCTGTGAAAACATGAAAACCCATTAAAAAATTTTCTTATAAACTTATTAGTATAAATAGAAAATTATATAGCTGCCTTGGGACATCATTACCACATCACACTTACAATCACCCTTACAAATGGAATAACCATATGTTTGAATTCCACTTCTAGAATAGCCAATGCATTATAGATCAATAATGGGGATCACCCTTTATATAATCTATATTGGGCTCACCCCTATTTCATGAGCAATAAGGGGGATCAACCATTTGTATAAGTTATATCAAGCTGACTCATTAAATTTCCTAGTACCAAAAAATATAATCTTGAAATTTTCAACATTTTACTCATAAAATATAATTTTCAATCATAAGATAACTAATCCATTTTGAAAAACTAATTTATATCATTTATAAAATATATTTCTGAACCAAATTGTCCCATACAAATTTAAATATTTTTAAAAAAATATTAAGGAATAGAAATTTTAAAACATTTATGTCCATATAAATAAGTCTTTAAAATAATTTTAAAAACATGGCCATTAAATAGCAATATTGATAAGAATAAATCCACAAAACATTAAAATGAGGTCCTTTAGTTAATAGTCCATGATCACTTAAGAAACACTTGAATAATAATAATTGTAGAATAACATTAAACAAAACATATAATATTATGAGAATAATTATTCTCATGATATAATATGTAAAATGGGAGTATAAATACCATATAAATGTGAATTGGTTCATAATAACAAATAAGTCTCAATGGAATGTAAATTGACATGAAATCTCTTACCTTGAGTCTTACTCATCATTTAAAATATTTATAATCTTGAATAATAAAAATAGTTTAATTTATACTTTCTTGAGAACCTTTTTCATTTTTTATTCATTTTATCACTTATTACCATGTTATGAAAATTAAATTATTATTTAAGTTCATGTCATACTTTTTGTCGATATTCGGTACTTGAGTTGAAAATGAACTTTTTTATGATGTCAATAGTCCATGTAGTCATAATTCCAACATCTCCATAATATAAAACATGATATAAATATATTATATATTCATTACATAATTATTTATAAAAATATTTTAAGACAAACTAAAAATATCGTTCATGGATATGGTAGGTTTTACGTATGCATGAACGTTGTTTTAATTTTTTCTTGTCATGCTGAAAGCATGAAATTAAATGAAATGTATATAAATATGTATTCAAATTTAATATCATTATATAAAATTAATATTTCATTTATTTCATATATTTTTAATAAAATAATATTTAATACATTCAATGTGTTGTGTGAATGAATCACATCATTTTGAGGAGGCGGTAGTCCACACGTCCCCAAAAGAAGTTATCGTATAACAATAATATGAAAACATGAAGGTATGTTTATAATGACATGTCAAGAATATTAAATATGTTATAATATATATATTAAAATATTATTTTACCTTATTAATGGTTTTAATTCCATCCATGAAGGTGTTAAAGGAAAAAATAGAAAAGACATTATTCTGAGAGGCGATTAACCTATATAACTTGGTCAATAATTTTTTTAATTGGATAAGAGGAGGTGAAAGATGAAATGGATATGAGATATTACATTAGAAACATAAAATCATAGAATATAAATTATTATATATTAATCATGCGTTGATGTATGAATTCTTTGAGGAGAAAGTAGAATACATAAAAGAAATTAAGATATTTACTTTTTAGAAAATTACCTCTTGAATATCCCCTCCTTGAAAGACCCTTGAGGATAGTGGATTTGGTCATTTTGTGATACCATAAGAACTTGTAAGTGTGTATAGTTATGAGGATAGGTTTAGGTAGATATTATAGGAGATATAGGGATTTGGGGGTTGAAATATGGTTGTAGATATGTGGTATTTATACTGGAGGAGAGGTGAGTTAAAGTGATTAATTTATTGATTAGTTTATATTAAAAGCTAAAAATATAGATATGGAGTTAAATTACACAACTTTTAATTATAATAAATTTTTATAAGATTGTTATGGTCGACCAACACCTTAAACTACCATTAAAAGTTATATTTTTTAGGCATCTTCAGCTTTTAACTTTTAACTTTAACCATTTTCAAAATTTTACTTTTACTACGATAAATAATATTTTTACCATGGTATGATTATTATACCTAAAAATAAAATTGAACTTATAGCCTAATGTGAATCTTATTATTCTAGATATGGAATCCATTTTACCTAATTCAATCTATATAATTGGTAGAATTAGATTTAAAATTAATTCTGTAAAGAAGAGTAAAAAGTAAGTTTTTAAAGTGAAATGTTCAAATGTTTGAAAGGTTTTTATATATAATTTCAATTTGAAATTTATTCCAATTACCCAAATTGAATTAAATTATAAAAACATTGTCTAATTATACTTTAAAACTAATTAAAATTATAATATAACTATATAAATAAATTTTATAAAAAATCATTTTGACTTAAAATGCTGTATTTTTCACTTTTCATTAAAAAGGAAAATATTATCAGAAAAATACGAAAAATTTGTTCAAAGTATTTTATTTTCTTGATTCAAAATGAGAATTATATTATTTCAAATATAAATTATAAAAGTTTTAAAACCTTGATTTAAAATTGTTTCTCCATCAAAAATCTATAGACGATCATTTTTTCTAAAAATAATTCTTTTATCTAAAAAATTGAATTTGTTCTTATACCATGTATATAAAAAAATATAAGAAGAATATTAAATATTAAATTGAATATATTAAAAATATATTTCATTAATAAAACCAAACAAGAGTGATTTTATTACTTTATAATCTTACTTATTTTCATTTAAATAGTTTTTTAGAAAAACATTTCCTTTTAATTAAAAAGAGTTTCACATACAATTATAATTAATTGTATACAAAATAATAAATTAAAAACTTGTGTAAACCATTTTTCCATAATTAAATTAATACTATTCATTATCATCATTCCAATGTTTAGGTTATAAGGGTAACATTTAAAAAATAATATTTAGTTGTTCATTTATGCTTAATGTAGAAAATCATGCATGCTATCAAACATATTGTTTCTTTCTTAAATCTAAGGATGTTACATCCTCCCACATTTAATAAATTGAATCCCCACAATTTGAAATTGTGGTTGGTAATTAAGTTATGGCTTTTCTAAATATCATTATTTCAATCTCACATCAGAAAAAGGATTAATAAAACTACCACTTGAAAAGAAAGAAAGAGAAGTATAATGATCACCTTAGATAACAAATACCGGGTTCCATATATGAAGACATAGATATAGAAGAGAAACTAACCATAATTTTATGATGGGGGGTGATGGGAAAAAATTTCTATAGAAAGTTAATAATAAAAAAAACATAAATTTTTGAATGGTTAAAAAGCCTTCGATTTCATAGTTGGATAAATAAACAGAAATTTTTTTTAAGACCATTTTCATGGAGTTGAGGAATTATTTTAATTCTTAATATAAGAACATAAAGAAATATACTTACTTGAATATTAAAGATTCATCTTTTAATCGATTTCCATTATACACTAATATTTTTCACCACAACAAATTTAGGATAAATATATATATAAGTATATTTAATTTATTATTATGATGTTAATAATATTTTGATCATTCTGAAAATATAAAATAATAATTACCTTATTTCCATAATGATCAATGAAAATTTGAAACGTTATGCATGAATATGTATGGCCTATTATATCCATTATTAGTATTATTATTTTTGAGTTAAAAAATCAATTATCACTTGAGAAACACTTGAATAAAAATAATATTAGAAAAACATTTAACAAAACCTAGAAAAACATGACAATAAGGATATTCATTATATTCCAAAAGATATAATAATTTTTGAGACATGGCTCCACATTCACCCAGGTTTCCATTGGCTCTTGCTCTATTTGTGCTCATTGTCTCCCTTGAATACTTCTCTCGTGAGGGATTCCTCTCTTCATTTCACCTCCCCATCCTTCTTCTTATTTATTTCATGGCTTCTCCTTGGATTCTTCCCCTAGTTCTCATTCCCGGATAGACCGCTCCTAGTTTTCTCTTTGGTTCCAACCCTTTTTTTTGCTCTGATGAAGGTGTTTCGGTTATATCTTTAACCGAATAAACTACACTCTAACCTCGTGTTCCACCGTTTCTCTCCAAGTCAGATCTAGAGCATTAGATTATTAGAGTTTTTTGTCTATAATAGATTCGATGGTCATGGGTGTTCCTGAAATCACCATTCCTCTCCTTTTGGGTATCATCCCCTGATTTTCCACTACTTTTTTTTCTTCTTCGTTTTGGTCCTATTAGGGCATCATCCCTGGTTTCCTTCAGGGCATAATCCCCAGTTTCCTATTCTTCCTTCTTATTTTAGGGTTTAATCCCTAGTTTCATTTTCCCTCTTATGTATTCTACTTTGATGGATGTGTTTTTTTCTTTCATGTTATTTTTTGGTGAATTATTTTTGGCGTTTTGTGTTTATGGTGCAAATGGTTTTTTTTCTTATGGCGGGAATCGGTGGAAACATTTTTGACGGTCGACATCTTAATGAAAATGGATTTCGGTGGGTCCCATCAGTGTTCTTACCTAGAACTGTCTTCTCATTTTTCTACTCTTACCTAAGGACCGGACAAAAATCTCTATGGTGGATGTGGGTGGTGGTATTATTTCTTCTTTGGTATGTGAGTTTGAGGGGAAAGCTCAGGGAGGTTGACGGTGATGGATCATATTTGTTTGATCCACTCATCATCTCTTTAATAGTGATCAGATTGTATTGAGATGGGTTTTTTTGTTGGTGGTGATCATCGGAGTATTGGCTGATGGTGATGAGTTGATGATGATTATATGATATTGATGAGTCTATGTGATGGTGGTGATGGTGCTAAGTTGATAAGGTCGATGATTTCATGATGGTGGTGATGGTGAAATGGAATCTCTCATTTTGGGTTTCTTGGGGAGATTTTTTTCCCGCGATTTAATATTTTCGAATTTTTAATTCAAATTTTTAATTTTTAATTCCTCTTTTCATAAATTTGTAAGTTGTGTAATTTTGTTTTAAGAGGGAGAGGGTTTGAATCTTTTATCTGGTGTTTGTAAGGTTCCCACTCACCCAAAAAGTGGTTTATTCTAGAAAATAGAAAAATTATTTGGAAGATATTCATGATATAATATTCCAAATGGGAGTATATAGTCCATATAAAAGTGAATTGGTTAATAACAACAAATAAGTATCAACGGAATATAAATTGAGATGAAATCCCTTACCTTGAGTTAGAATGGTCACGTACACTCATTATAATCCATATTAATAATATTAGGATAATTTATAATTGATTGAGAAACTTTTTCATTTTTATTATTCTTTTTATACTACTTATTACAATGTTATAAAAATTACATAATTAATTAAGTCCATATCAGACTCGTTGCCAATATTAAGTACTTGAGTGGAAAATGGACATGATTATGATGTTAGTAGTCCATGTGGTCAAAATTACAACATATCTAGAATAAATAACATGATATAAATGTCTTATATATTAATTATATAACTATTTATAATATTAATTAAAGATAAACTAAAAACACCATTCTTGGAGATGGTAGGTCGTACGTACAAATGAACGTTATTTTTGGTTTTCCTATCGTATTGAATGAGTGAAATTAAATTAAATGTACATAAATATATATACATATATAATATAATTATAGAAGAATTATTATTTCCTTAATATCATGTATGTTTACTAAAAAAATATTTAATACATTCCATGTGATGTGTGAATGAATCACATCATTTTGGGGAGGCGGTAGTCCACACATCCCCTAAACGAAGTTATCATATAACAATAATATATAAATGATGATGGTATGTTCAATATAACATATCCATAATATGAAATAGGTAATAATATAAATATTACAAAATTATTTGACCATAATAATTGTTCTAATACTATCCATGAAGGCAGTAACAAAAAAATAACAAAAATATTATTCACAGAGGTGATTAACTAACATAACAAGGAAAACAATTTCCTTTATTTGAAAGAGGAGGAGAGAAATGAAATTGATATTAGTTATTCCATTAGAAACATAAAATTATATTATATACATGATTATAGGGTAATCATGCACCGATTGATGAAGGAGGTGATGATAAAGTAGAAAAATAAATGAAATTTACATAAATACTTTGAAAAAATATCCTCTTAAATATCCTTACCTTGAAAGAACCTTGAAGACCTTTAATTTTGTCTTTTGGTGATACCAGTAGCACAAGGAAGTGGGGAGAGAGATAAGAAGAAGTTTAGGTAGATATTTTAGGATCTACAAGGCTTTTAGATAAAAAATGAGATGTGGAGGGTGGTATTTATACATGATGAGAGTTGTGTTTAAGGACACCCTATATGGAATGCATGAAAAATTAGCATTAGAGGTCTAAGAATAGTGTAACATTTGGAGACTCACCATGAATGGAAATTATTTTGGGGATCTGATTTCAAAGGATGGACATGATTCTCCCCTCTAGGTAGATATTAGTTCCATTATTAACGAACTTCGACTTCACTCTCGTTGGATCGTTGGGAAAGATGATGTCCTATTTTGGAACCACAAATGGAGTGGAATGGTCATTGGATACCCATACTGACCTATCACATATATTTCTTTTCGAGAATCCAACTAGTATCATAATTTTCTCGAGGTTTGTCTGAACAGGGACCAGTAGGACCTGGTTAACCACATCGAGCTGTCGTCTGATCTAAATCGGTGTGTTTTTACCTCATCACCATCTCGATCTTTCACATTGAAGGATTATCTCCAGACTATTAGCATGAACGCCCCTATCGATGAATGTAATGAGGTAATTTTTACCAATGTAATCCCCAATAAATACATGTTCCTCACCTAGAGGATTAGGAACTGATATCTTCCAATGGATGATAACATCAAGCAGTGTGGCGTTAACCTAGATTCCAGATGTGTATGTTGTAGGAGGCATGCACAGGAGATCTTAGACCACCTTTTCTTTGAGATTATTTTAGGAGTGCGAGGTGTGGGGTAATTTGGTGAGTTCATATATGTATCCATATCGCCCATGTCAGACCAGCCTTTTCTGGAACACTAGTATCACTATTCAAGAAGTTTGGGTATGAAGAGGATGGATCACACAATGATTTTTCATGCTGGTTTCTAGTGTTTGTGGGAGGTGTGAAACAAGTGGATACATGAGGCAGGTTCGCCAGGTCACACGATCATTACTAGGGTAAAATATACTTATCTATATGGTTAGGGTGCTGGGAAACTAGAGGAATAATTCGTCCTTATGGTGTTTCAACACATGGCCCCAATCTTATCCTCTAGGAGACGGTCTTACGTTGGGAAACTAGGTTTTCTGGAACCCTCCGATGAGGGATTTTAAGCTCAACTCTAATGACTAATGTATTTCAGGGGTGATTCGTGGGGGGGGGGGTGTTCATGACAATATTTGGTGGGTGTAATTGTCTTTCTCCATCGGGCTGGGTCAGGGAACAACTCTCCAAGTAGTGGTTTTTGCTATGAAATCTGGCCCCAAAATTTATAGATAAAGGGGTTTTCATTACAGAGAGGCAGAAACAAACTCAATGATTTTGAACAACTCCCTCTATAGCCTTGGTATTATTCCTTGGTTTATTTCTTATTCCATCAAAAACTATCATGTAATCCTTGGTGAAAACATTAAGGTAACCCTTACATGGTGGGAGGGTAACAAAATCAGAGACTATTTGGCCTTTGTGGATCCAACTGGACCTGATTATAATTTTTTTCATAATTTGGATAGATTTAAACCAGTAAGTGTAAAATGTTATTAGATGCGATGCCCTTGGTCTCCATTAAATTGGACCCCCATAGCCCCGTTTTGTTTTTGGGTCTGCCTATAACGGCCTTACAGTTTCCATGTTCTATAGGCCTATTTTTTTCTTTATTTTTGAATAAAAAAATTGACAAGATGATGATGATAATTCAACTAATTATATAATAAGTCTTTTTCATATTTATTAATATCTATGAATTAGATATTAATTTTAGTTCAAAGGGTGCACTATGTACAATAGCGTAACCGACACACAACAATGGGTTTATTAGAAATCTTTTGTTTCACACAAGATTGAGATATACCAAAAAATAAAAAATTATTATTATTATTATTTTAAATGGTAAAAATTTAATGTTTATTATATTAAAATATTAGGTAAAATGGACATATTCATTACTTGAGTCGAAAAAGTTTTTGTTTATGATGTAAATTTTCCTTGTGGTCACAAGTCCAATAACTCCATAATATAAAACCTGATATAAATATCTTATATATTCATTATATAAGTATTTATAATAATATATTAAGACAAACTTAAAACACCATTCATGGAGACAGTAGGTCGTATATACGCATGATCGTTATTTTTATTTTTTCTATCGTATTGAAAGAGTGAAATGAAATGAAATGTATATAAATATATATACATATATAATATCATTAAAGTATCATTAATATTTCATTTATATGATATATGTTTACTGAAAAAATCCTAAATACATTGTATGTGATGTGTGAACAAATCACATCAATTGGAAGAGGCGGTAGTCCAAACGCCCCAAAACGATGTTATTTTATAACAATAATATGGAAAACATGAATATATGTAATGACCCAAGTATTTATAGAATGATAAATTTTCATGTCTATTAATATTTATGGATAAGATATTAACTTTATTTAAAATAGGACACTTTGTCTGATAACGTACTCGACACGCAATAACTGGTTTTATGAAATCTTGGGTTGCACAAAACATTGAGATATACCAAAAAATAATATATTATTATTATTATTATTTTAAATGGTAGATAACGCATAGCTATTTTATTTCCAGGAATAAACAAAACTAACAATATTATAATTTTTAATATTTATAAAATGTTTTTACATTTATCTAAGGAATATTAGAGGCTTCAAATAAGAATGAATTTGATTTTAAGCAGGAAATACTCTAACATTTTTTAAAAGACTGTTTTACTGCCTTTTGATGGAAAACCCATTTTAAATCTAGTTTTTTTCACTTTTATATATTCTATATCACAAAATAAACTTCTTCAATATAATTGGAACATAATGTTTACTTTTGATGAAATTTTGGTATTTTTCTAATAAAATTCATATTTTTATAAATAGTGAAAAATACTGCATTTTAATTAAAAACTTCCTTTTCATCTAATTTATTTATATAGTTATAGTATTATTTAAATTTGTTTTAAAGTGGAATTGTATTATATTTTTATAATTTAAAAAATCATGTTCATTATAAGCAATTTCTCTTTAAAATTTGACATAAACACTCGTCAATCTTTTGATAGTTATTATTTCTTAAAACCCAAATTTTTGGTTTTGACGACTGGAATTAATTATAAATTTATTACTGCAACTTTTATGTTTTGAATTTGGAAAAATAGATCCCATATTATTAATCATAAGGTTCAAATTGTGTAAATAGGTACCTTTTATTTTCAGACATTATGAATAGTAACTTCAGTAAATATTTTATTTTCCATGGTTAAAGGGTAAATCCAAAAAATAAGGTTAAAAAATAATATTATAATAATATGAAATTACCCTAACACATGTCCTAACCCTATTTAATAAGATATTTCTGACCCTGGGCATTATTGAGTTGATTTAAGACCCCATGGAGCCACTTGTGAGTGAAAATGACATTCAATTACTTTTAATTTAAAGTTAAGGGAAATATAACATAAACATGTATCTTTTAGTAAAAAACAATTTATATGGGGTTATATAAGTTATATTTTCAACTATAAATAGTAGTTAGAAAGATAAAAATATTTCCTAAATTGTGTTATTTTATTTATAATATGTAGACATCATATATATATATATATGATGAGATATGATGTATTGATTACCTTATTAATGAAAGATTTAAATAAATGAGACTATAAATATTAAAATAAATTTATTTGGAAACTTTTTATTCCATCCACGAATTTTAGGGATGATTATGACTT
This sequence comes from Viscum album, assembly GCA_963277665.1. Lineage (NCBI taxonomy): Eukaryota > Viridiplantae > Streptophyta > Magnoliopsida > Santalales > Viscaceae > Viscum > Viscum album. The sequence goes on along the minus strand of OY728146.1, from coordinate 816,880,284 downwards.
TTTATATTTTAATTTATGAATTTTTTTTCAAAAGAATCTAGTTTTTTTGGATTTTTAAAAAGTCGTGATATGAAAAGTATAAAAATTCACATAAATGAGTTTTTGAAGTAAATAATATTTTATTAAATGATATAATAGTCCTAAAAATGTATGATTTGAAAATATTACATAGATAATGTTGGAAAGGTCATTAATGGACCACTTGGGGATATATTTTAATTTTATGGTAACTATATTAACCACATAGTATGAATATACAAGAAGACATGGTAATAGTTAAATGAGTTGACTAAGGGTTAAATGTAAATGATATGGTTAAATTTGAATCCAAAACTTGGTTAAAACATATTGGTTGAAAGTATTTATAAAAATAATCATCTTATCTTCTAATTAATTGATTTTTGGACCTTTTGAAAGTCTAAATTCTGTTTATAATAAAATAATATTTCAATGCTTTCTAAAAGTACCCCTCCTCCCTCTTATAAAAGGCCACCAATTATAACTCCTTACTCACACCTATCAGTCCACTTGGATAGTCTAGAATCTACTCCAATAATATCCCAACATCCCTTTCTTTGTTCTATAAACCTTACCTTAGTCATAAGGCAATTCAAGAAATCCTTTTGGCTCGAATCAAAAAAAGTTACCCATTTTAAGAGTTACCGTCTTCTCTAGAGTACCTTTCCATTATTCTACTTCTTCGATCCCTAATTTATTATTATTCATTGATTAAATAACAACACCAGTATCCTCGATATACTAGGATATTTTCATTTAAATTATTCTAACTAAACTTACACACACCTCCATTTAATATATTTAGAGCATAGTATTTCTGTGGACTGTGAACTACTGCCTCACTAAATGATGATTTTTCAATTATCTCATACCACCTCTCATGGTGGCCATTATGATGGAACTATATTTATATGATATATATTATAATTATATTGCCATTTCTATTATGAAATTTTTATTTAAAACATACTGTTATTCTTTTCATGATGTGTAAAGATGATAATTTTATTTGAGGAAGCGTGGACTACCGCCCCCTCAAAGTGATATGACTCATTCATGCCATACATGGAATGTATAAAGGACGGAGTTAATGAAATTATGTAAAATATATAAAATATTATATTTTACTGGACTTATAATATAATTATGTATCATTAAGTTTTCATTCCATTAAATATGAAATAGAAATGAAAGTAGTGTTCATGCGTACCTACGAATTACCGTCCCAATGAATGGTGCATTTCATTTCTTATCTCCAAATGTTATGAAATATTATAAATCCATATATAATGGATATATATAATATATATATATATATGAGTAATATTCTGTAGATAATTTACTTTTGACGACATGGACAAATTTTAATTTTAACAAGATCATTTTCGACTCAAGTACCCAATATCGAAAAAATGACAGATATTAACTTAAATAATTATGTAATTTTTATAACATGGTAATAAGTTATATATAAGTAATAATAAAGTTGAAAAAGTTTATGATGAAAGTAAAAATTAATTTAAGTTTATTATTGAGGAAATTAAATTATGAACGAGTCAAGCCGGACACAAGGTAAGGTAACTTCTTAACCCAATTTCTATTCTTTAGGTTAATATTATACTCCTTGATTATGTCATGCTATGATTTTAGGGGAAATATATTTTTATATCCGGTCTTATATTTATACATTCTTTATGTGTACTTATACATAATACACATAATTAACCTATTTTATTAACAAAATTATCTTTGTAAGGGACTTCGTCTCAACCTCCTTTCATTGAGGCATATTTCGATAATATATACCTCTTTCTTTTATACGGTGTATAATAAAACCCTTTAACTTTTAATTTCATTCAAAGGGAATATTTTTTATAAAAAACATTTTACTAAATGTCAAAATTAATGTTTTTAATTTTATGTGGCAACAATGACCTCTGTTCCATCGTAATCATTATTCAGCTTTATCTATAATCCTTAATGTTTTTAGAAGGAAATGAAATATCTTATTCCCTTTTTGGGTGTTTCGGTATTCAATATGGTTTTTGAAATGGATTGAGTATTTCAATATCTTGAAATGATATATTGTGATTGAAAATTAAATTTTATTACTGAAATGATGTTATTTGTAATATTTTATGTGTTATGATTATGTAATAGTACTTGGAAATTTGATGGGTGGTTACATGATAAACGAATGATGGGTGGTTACATGATAAACCAAATAAAGGGTGGCTCCATGATAAACCAAGGATGGGTGGTTACGTTATAACCTCCAACACGTTGGGTATGGAATTCGTCCATATGGCTATTCCATTTAGTGATATGTGTGCAAGGCGACCATAAGATTATTATATTTAAGTATGCTTATGTCCCATGTTACATTTTTATGCTATAAATTGTTGTATAAGTGATTTATGGTAATATTTTGGTATAAAAAAGGGTAATCAATGATCATATATTCAGTGAAGTGTTTTTGCAACTTCTTTAAGGTGAAAAGTATTACTTTATGATAAAGTATTCATGGTTTACATATTGGTTTGAAAAACTAATAATTTTCCTTCATTATGTATCCCTTACTGAGATTTTTATTCTCATCCCAAGTTTTGAAATGTTTTTCAAATGAATTAAATATGAATAGAGTGAATAATGGGATTAAGGAAATGCCATGTTGTCTAAAACATGGAACTAGACATGTTTCCTTTTTAAGAGTATTTGTTTTATGAAAAAAATGAAAGTGAGTAGAAGTGGTTGCCAGTAATAATCAAGTTGTTATGTTTATGTTATGACCTAATTCTATAAATCTATAAACCTGAAAAGATCCTCAGTTTGAATTATTAACTTAATTCAGGATTATGTAATGTTTAAGGGTGGGGAATTATAGTTGGTATCAGGGGTCCGTTTATATAAATTTAAAGGTTAGGGTGTCATTAAAGCATAAGTGACATAACCATAATGGTTAGAATATTAGAAAGAGTCATAATAAATTTAGATAAATTTAATGAGTTCAAGATAACATGAATAATTATATCTTAGTATTTAACCTCATCATAATATATTATATGATGATTTTACTGATATACTCACACATGCCTTTTTGGTTTTTGTAAATGTATGGATATAATAGGAACCCAAGTAATAATAAATGTGAAGAAAACTGTAACTGTTTTCTGAATAAGAAACTGATTACAATGGGAGCTACAATTAGAAATCTTGTGTTTATTCTTAACCAAATTTCTGGATACATGGTTGGCCACCTGAACCGTGGTGATTTTTATAAGGAATCATATATGCGAGAAACAAATCCCTACAGATGTTCATGTAATGATCATAAAGGTAATTATATTCAAAAACTTATGTGTCATGGATGTGGAAAGAAACACCTAGGAAAATGATTCACATGGATGGGATGATACTATAGATGTGTTAATGAAATTCATAAAGCAATAAAATACCATGGAAAAAGAAGCGTCTAGTTGACCCCATGAAAGGGAAAGAAGTTATTTCTGATGGATCATTTGAATGTTTTAAATGTGGTGTGAATGGTCATTATACAAATAGATGTCCTACAAAGAAGGTTCATGAATGTGATTAGTATGACCATACAAATATATATTTAACAATACCTAATTCCATTCTAATTGATAGTGAGTAAACAGACAATGACCAATGAAAGGTATGGATTATTTCTTAGCTGATGTTTTGACATTATTGAATCTTAGGATATAATTCATGATTTTGTTTGTAGGAAAGATGTATTAACATATAAATTAGAAAAAAATGGTTAATATATCATGAAGAAAGTTTAATAATTAATAATTCTATATATAAGGGTTTAAATAGTTATGGTAGATTTTAAGATGATGAAATTCTTAAAAGTATTAATGCTCTTTTAGTGATGTGATTACTTTGTAAGACTTTTTCTAGTATTTGTAATGCTAAATTTTGATATATGAAAATTTTATTCAAGCAGGAATTTTATTTTCTTGTGTGGAAATAATGGATAACATTAGGTGTTCATATTATCTTTTACTTTTTATGTGATAAATATTTATTATATTTTGGGATGTAAAGTTAAAGGTATTAGATAACCTTTGAGGATAAAATTGGTTATAGTTATTTTTTGAGGAAATTATATTCTTTCTGAGAATTTCATAAGAATTATATGGTTTTAAAAAAGGATAATTTGTACGATAGGTGAAAATCTGTCGTGTCCGGTAAGGCCACGGGAATCAAACCCACAACTGAAGGGCGACAGGGGCACATCACCTACCACTGGCCTACTTGATGTTGCAGGTTAGAATGACATATTATTTTTAGTTAAATTATTTAATTGATCAAGAATAATTTGACTTGGGATCTTATTTTTTATCAAATAGATATCCCTAGTATAGGAAAATGATTTAGTGATTAAGTGATAAAGTTTATTTTGGAAGAATTTTTCTATTTTGGGAACACTATATACTTAAGGAAAATAAAATACTCTTGAATTTATATTAAGGAGTAATAGTGTAATTTTATTTTGGAAGAATCTATTTTTTTATTATGTACATATAGTGATTTGGGTAATTTATGAGACTGATTAACCTATTATAGAGAATATGTTATTAGGTTAATTACTTTACAGTATGAGACTTTAAGAGTAACATATGTTATTTAGAGTTTAATTCTATGATTTTTGTGGGAGGCTATGTGGTCAAATCCTTATGAATTTTGGGTTAAAAAATAGATTGGATTATATTTAACAATTTCAAGGAAAATAGTGTATTAAATGGCCATTTTTGAGCATTGGGTATTGTTTGTTCAATTTTGGATATTAAGAGTAGTATTTCTTTTTATAAAATATTATTTGGTCTTGTACTAACCATTTTGGTTTTGGTTAATGTATTAAAATGGGGGAAATATATTTTTCATATTTTTTAGTTCATTTTATTCTCTAGAAGTTGATTCTAGCACTTCAGGTGTGACCAAGTCATCTAGAATACTCATTGTTTGGAGAAAAGATATGTTTTTGGTAAAAACTTAATAAAGGATGAAACTCTACTTGAAATGTAAGTATATTTCCTTATGTTGTTATTCAATATCATAAATAAATTCTCCAAATTTATGAATGGTAACTTATAACAAACAAAAACATTGTTCTTTTACTTTTCCAACTAGAGAATCAAATATTATTTAACCTATCACAAGTTTGTGGTTTTCTGGTGGTTAACTTTCTCCTAATCATGTTTTCTATCACTCTCCATCAGAACATGATGGTTCATTTTCTCTTACATATCCATGTTTTAAAGAAATACTAGTTTGTTTTATATTGTTTTACCCTTATAATTATCTTTATTTCTTTTAATGTGATAGTTTTATAGACTCTTTTTTATGATGTGGGACTTTCAATGAAGATTCTAAGCCCAATTTTAAAATTGTGAGGACACAATTTTCAAAGGGAGGGGATGTAATGACCCTGGTATTTATAGAATGATACATTTTCATATATATTTATATTTATGAATAAGATATTAATTTTATGTTAAAGGGGAAAAATTTTTTGATAGCATATTCAACACGCAACAATGGGTTTCTATGAAATATTACGTTGCACACAACATTGAGTTATACCGAAAAATAAATAATATTATTATTATTTTAAATGATAGTTAATATATCGTTTTTATATTGCCTAGAATAAACATAAATAATTATATAATGATTTAACATATTTATCAAATGTTGTTACATTTATCTAATGAATATTAGAGGCTTCAAATAAGAATCAATCTGATTTTAAGCATGAAATACTCTAATATTTTTTTTAAAGGGCGTTTTACCTCCTTTTGATGGAGAACCATTTTTAAATATTTTTTTGTTTCTTTTAAATGTTATATATGACAAAATATATATCTTCTATAGAATCATAACCTCAAATTTACTTTTGATGAAATTTGTGTGTTTTTCTGATAAAATTCTTATTCTTATGATTAGTTAAAATTACTATATTTTAATTCAAAAATACCTTTTATTTTAATTTATTTATATAGTTATATTATTCATAAAATTAGTTTTAAAGATTAATTAGATTATATTTTTATCATTTAATTATATTATTTTCATTTAAGTAATTTCACTTTTAAATTTAAAATAAACACTTCTCATTCTTTTGATGGTTATTATTTCTTAAAACCCGCTTTTTGGTTTTGACAAAGTGAATTAATTTTAAATTAATTAATGCAACTTAAATGATTTAAATTTTTAAAAATGGATTCCATATTCAGAATCAAGAGGTCTGTATTATTTAAATAGGTACCTTTTATTTTTAGACATTATGAATAGTAACTTCAGTAAATATTTTATTTATCATGGTTAAGGGGTATATCCGTTAAATAAGGGTAAAAATAATATTATATTAATATTAAATTACACTAACACATGTCCTAACCCTACTTTATGATTTATTTCCATCCATGGAAATCATTGGGTCTATTTTAGGACCCCATGGAGCCACTTGTGTGTGAAGATGATATTTAATAACTTTTAATTTAAATTTAAGGAAAATATAACCGAAACATTAATCTTTCCATAAACATTTTTTTATATGGTGTTATATAATTTATATTTTAAACTATATATAGTAATTAGAAAGATAAAAAGATTTAAAACATCATTATTTTTTATTTATAATTTTTATACATCAAATAAATAAATATATTTATGACAAAATGGTGATGTAGTGAATACCTTACTAATGATAGATTTAAATAAATGATATTATAAATATTAAAAAAATTATTTTGAAATGTTTTATGTCATCCAAGAATTTCAGGGATTATTATAAATTTTTATCTTTTAATTTATAAATTTTTTTCGAAAGAATAAAGTTTTTATGGATTTTTAAAAAGTCGTGATATGAATAGTATAAAAATTGACATAAATGAGTTTTTAAAACAAATACAATTTTATTAAATGATATAATAGTATTAAAAAAATAATATTATATAATATGACTTATATAATGTTTTTAATTTCATTAATTTATCTCTTGAGGTTCTATAGGAATTTTATGGTAACTATATTAACCATATAGTATGAATATACAAGAATATATGGTAATAGTTAAATTAGTAAACTAAGGGTTAAAGATAAATTATAAGCATTAATTTGAAACAAAAAATTGTCTAAAACATATTGGTTGAGAATATATAGAACACTTCCCATCTTATCTTCGAATCAAATTAGTTTTGGACCTTTTGAAAATCAAAATTGAGTTTATAATAAAATAATCTTTCAAGGCATTCTTAAAGTACCCCTCCTCCCTCTTATAAAAGACCACCACCTCTAACCCCTTACTCACACCTCTCAAGCCCCTTGTCTCATCCAAACACTTCTCCAATAATCTTCCAACATCAATCTCTTCTTCTTAGAAGCCTTACCTTAATAATAAGGCAATTCAAGAAAGCATTTCGGCTTAAATCAAAGGGAGTTACCAGTTTTAAGAGATAGTGTCTTCTCTAAACTTCCTTTCCAATATTCTACTTATTTACTCCCTATTATATTCTTATTATTTGATTACATAAAAACACTAGTATCCTAAATATACTAGGATTTTTTTATGAGAATTATTTTAACTACACTTACACATACCTCCATATAATGGATTTAGAATATATTGTTTCTCAGGACGGTGAACTACTACCTCATGAAACAATGATTATTCAATTATCTCCTACCATATCTCAAGGTGGAAATTATGATGGAACTGTATTTATATGGTATATATTATTTTTATATTGTCTTTATTCTTCTTTAATTTTTATTTACAACATACAATTATGCTTTTCAGGAAGTGTAAACATGATAATTTCATTTGAGGAAGCGCAGACTACCACCCCCTGAAAGTGATATGTCTCATTCATGTCATACATGGAACATATAAAGGATGGCGTTGATGAACTTTTGTAACATATATATAATATGATATTATACTAGAATTATAATATATCTATGCATTATTAATATTTCATTCCATTAAATATGAAGTAGAAATGAATGTAGTTTTCATGCGTATGTACAACTTATTGTCTCCATGAACAGTTCATTTCATTTCTTATCTCCAAATGTTATGGAATATTATAAATAAATATATACTGTATATATATGATATATATATATATATATGAATAATATTCTGGATATAATTGAATTTTTACCACATGGAAAATTGTAATTATAACCATATCATTTTCGACTCAAGTACCCAATATCGACAAAATGACCAATATTAACTTAAATAGTTATGTACTTTTTATAACATGGTAATAAGTGATATAAAATGAATAATAAACTTGAATTTTTTTTCAATAAAGTATAAATTAAATTATGTTTATTATTCTGGAAATTAAATAAGGAACGAGTCAAGTTAGACATGACGTAAGAGAACTTCTTAACCCAATATCCATTCTTTGGATTAATATTCTACTTCATGATTATGTCATGCTATTATTATGTAGGAAATACATTTTGATATCATATCTTGTATTTACACATTATTTATGTGTACATATATTGAATACACATAATAGAACTATTTTATTTACAAAATGATCATTTTTAGGGACATCGTCTAAATCTCTTTTCATTGAGCCATATTTCGATAATATATACCTCATTATTTTTTAAGGTTTATAATAAAACCCTTTGAATTTTACTTTCATTCAAAGGGAATATTTTTTCTAAAAATAATTTTACTAAAAGAAAAAAACTAATGTTGTTAATTTATGCAGATATAATGACCTCTTTGTCACCATAATCATTATTTGGATTCCTCTATAAGACTTAATGTTTTTAAAAGGAAAATAAATCCATTATTTAATTTTTGGGTATTTTGGTATTGAAAATGGTTTTTGAAATAGATTGAGTATTTAAATATCATGAAATGATATCTTGTTATGGAAAATTAAATTTTATTACTAAAATTCTGATGTTTATAATATTTTATGTGTTATGATTATGTAATGGTACTTTGACATTTGACGGGTGGTTACGTGATAAACCAATGACAGGTGGTTACATGATAAACTAAATGACGGGTGGTTCCGTGATAAACCAAGTATGGGTGGTTACGTTATAAACTTCAATGCATTTGGTATAAAATTTAGCCATATGGATATTACATTTAGTGATATATGTGGAAGTCAACCATATAGTTATTCCATTTAAATATGTTTATGTCACAAGTTACCTTTATATACTATATCTTGTTTTATATGGGCTTTATGGTAATATATTGGTTACAAAAAGAGTAAGAAATGTTCATATATTCAGTGAAGCATTTTTTTCTACTTATTTAAGGTGAAAATTATTTATTTATGATAAATTATTCATGGTTAACATGTTTTTTGGAAAAAATAATATTTTTCCTTCTTTATGTATCCCTTACTGAGATTTTTATGCTCATCCCATGTTTTTAAATGTTTTTCACAGGGCTTAAAGATTAATAGATTCTAGAATGAGATTAATGAAAAGTCATGTTGTTAACAAACATTAAACTATGCATGTTTATTTTTTAAAAAGTTTTTGTTTTATGAAAAAAAAATCGATAGTTAGTAAATGTGTCTACTTGTAATATTCATGTTTTTATAAATAAGTTATGACCTAATTATTTATAACTCTAAACCTGAAAAGATCCTCAATGTGAATTATTAACTTAATTCAAGATTATGTAATGTTTAAGGCTAGGGCCTTACAAGTTATGTTTAATATAAAATATACAGAATATTAAATAGGTTATAATATACATATTAAAATATTATTTGACCAAAATAATGGTTTTAAGACCGTCCATGAAGGTGGTAAAAAAAATTGAACAAAAACATTATTCACGGAGGCAATTAACCAGCATAAATTGTATATAAATATTTTTATTTTAATAAGAGGATACGAGAAATTAAATAGATATGATATATTCCATTAGAAACATTAAACACTAGTATATACCTGATTTTGGAGTAATCATGCATTTATGGATGAATGAGGTGACGAGAATGTAGAAAAAGAAAATAAATGGGAATTTTAATGGAACAGAAATCATATGGACAAGAAGAAGTTTATTTTGTCAAATAGAAATTTTTAAAGTGTCAAAATAAAACATAAAATGGGTCTTCCATCGAAAGGTGAAAAAACATAATTTTGTTAAGAAATAATTATTTTATCCGAAAAATTTGAATTAATTATTATGTAATGTCAAGAGAATATATATTATAAATCTTAAACATTAAATTGAATCATATATATATATATATTTCATTAATAAAACCAAACAAGAGTGATTTTATTACTTTATAAACTCACTTATTTTCATTTAAATATTATTTTTAGAAAACATTTCCTTTTATTTAAAAAGGTTTTTACATTAATTTATAATTAATTGTACACCAAATAATTAATTATAAACATGTATAAACAATTTTTTTGTAATCTAGTTAATACTAGTAATTTCTTCCAATACAATGGATAGGAATTTAAAAAAAGTTAAAATAATAATAATAATAATGTGTTATTTTTAGGTATATCTTAGTCTTGTATACAACATAAGATTTCAGAGAAACCCATTGTTGTGTGTTGGGTACGCTATTGAACATTGTGTTCCCTTTAAAATAAAATTAATATCTGATTAATAAATATTAATATATATGAAATGAATTATTCTATAATTACCTGGGATGTTACATTATCCCCCCTAGAAATTATGTCCTCGCAATTTTAATTTGGGGTCAGTAACTAAGGTATGACTTTTCAAAATTACTTCATTGAAATCCCACATCAGAAAAAGAGTTTATAAAACTTACACTTCAAAATAAATAAATTGAAAATACGTCACCTAAGATAACACATAATAATATTCCATGTAGGTAAAACTGGATATGGAAGAAAAAGTAACTGTTAAGTTCTAATGTAAATTTATAGAAAACATCATCTGGAAAACGTTAACGATCTGAAAACCATGAACATATGATTTTTTAAAAGGTCATGATTTCATAGTAGGAAAAGTAAACATTTTTTTTTTGTTTTAAGATCCTTTTCATAAATTTTCATGTTTAAAAAATTCATTTATATATTTATTTATATAGACATAAATGTTTTAAAAGTTAATTCTTGAAACTATTTTTTAATATCTCAGAGTGGTATGGGACACTTTAATTCAAAAATCTATTTTATAAATGTTTTACATTAGGTTTTCAAAATGGATTGGTTATCATGCGAATGAAAATGAGATTTTCTAAGTTAAATGTTGAAAATTTGAATCTTATATGTGTTAGTACTTGGAAATTTAATGGGTGACCCTGATATATCTTATACGAAGGGTCGATCCCCAATATAGCTCATGAATGACGGGTGAGCCCAATATAAGTTATATGAAGGGTGAGCCCCAATATATCTCTTTATTTTATCAGGTATTCCGTAGGTGGAATTATACTATATGGTTATTCTATTTGTAACTATGATTGTACGAGTGATACTGTAATGATGTCTCAAGTCACCTACATGATTTTCCTTGATTGTTAATAAGTTTTTAAGGAAATATTTTTAATGGTTTTTTTTAATGTCTTCACATGACTAAAAATTTATTTCTATCTATACCTTACTGAGATTTTATGTTCATCCAAATTTTTAAAATGTTTTTCACAGGTCATATTATAGGTAAGGATAATTAATATTTCATGATGAAAGTATTAAAATGTTTTGTGAAAATAAATTTTCTCAAAGTACCTCTCTTATTTCTTTTCTTTTTCTACATTCTCCTCAACTCCTTCATTTGTCAATGCATGATTAATCTAGAATCATGTATATAATTTTGTTTTATGGAATATATCTTATCCATTTCCTTTCTCACCTTTTATAATTAAAAAACTAATTTTTTTCCATGTTATGTCAGTTAATCGTCTATGTGAATAAAGTTTTTGTTCTTTTTCCTATATCGCCTTCATGGATGATATTCAAACCATTATTCTGGTAAAATAATATTTTAATATGTATATTATAACCAATTTCATATTCTAGATAAGTTATATTAAACACACATTCATTATTTCTATATTTTTGTTATATTATAACTCCGTTTGGGAATGTTTGGACTACTGCCTACTCAAAATGATGTGATTCCTTCACACATCACATGAAATTTATTAAATATTTTTTAAGTAAAAATATATGATATAAATGAAAAATTAATTATACCTTAATGATGTTATATATTTATAAATATTTCTATACATTTCATTTAATTTCACTATTTCAATACAACAGAAAAATGAAAATAACATTCATGTATACATACAGCCTACCATCTCCATGAACAATGTTTTTAATTTTTCTTCAAATATTTTTATAAATAATTATATAATTAATATATAATATATTTATATCATGTTTTATTTTCTATAGATGTTGGAATTATGACCACATGGAAAATTTACATCATAAACAAGTTCATTTTTTACCCAAGTACTAAATATCGATAAAACGTACGATAATAACTTTAATAATTAGGTAATTTTTATAACATGATAATTAGTGATATAAATTGAATAATTAACATGAAAAGGATCTAAATCAAGTATATATTAACATAATTTTATTATTCAGGAAGATAAATATTGTACGAGATGTTTCAGACTAAAGGTAATAGATTTTGTCTCAATCTCATTTCATTAAGTAATTTCATGATAATTTACACCTTTATTATTAGTAAAATGTATATACAGCCAGTATGAAATTTTATATCTATATTTTATCTATAATAATGTTAGTTATTATTTTTTAAAATTTATTAATTTAGGTTGATTATGATTTAAATGTTCAAAGTTATATGGGACACCTTGAACATTTAAATATTCAATTATAAAATATTTTCTTCATGATAATAATTTATATATTTATTTATATGGATATAAAAGGATTATAAAGGATATTTTGGTATACATTGAATTTCATTCAATGTTTTCAAAAGGAATATTTTTATACAAATCGTTTTACTTTCTTTACAAAATGACAAAAAGAATGTTTTTTAGTGTATATCAACAACTGTTATTTGATACATGGCTTCCTCTAAAAGCCATAATTTTTTTAAAGTAAAATAAATCCCTTATTTCTTTTTTTGGGTATCTTGGTATTAGAAATGGGTCATTAAATTAAACTGTTATTTTTATATATAAATATATTTCATATGGTATTGGAAGAAGTTTTCAAAATGGTTTTATGATGAATGTGTTTTATTCATGAAATGGTACTTAATCATTAGAAGAAATGGGTGAGCCCGACATAGATTATGTAAAGGTTTGAGTGCAATTATAACTCACAGGTGATCCTGACATAGTTTACAAAAAGTGTTGGTTCCTATTGTAGCTCATGGGTGGGCCTGTTATAGCTTCTATCTAGATATGAGCACTATTATAGCCCACGGGTGAGCCTGATATAGCATATATGAATGGTGATCCCCATTATAGATCTCAAATTCATTTGGTAATAATAATATTGGAATTTATCCATATGGTTATTCAAATTGAAAGGGGTTTGAAAGGTTTTTATGTATATTATCCTCTTGAGTAAATTTAAGAATTCACATTAAGGTTCTTTTTAGGTTTAGAGTTTTAGATAATTGGGCCATAAATATTTAATAACATTTCAAATATTACAAAGTAGATAAGTCTACAAGGTATCCATTTTTTCCATATTTAAAACATTTTAAAATAAAACATGAATCCTTTTCCTTGATAAAAATATCTATAACATTCATCTTGAATTCTTATTTTCTCTTAAAATCCTTATACCCTATGGAAAATACTTCAAAAACATGGTATGAGAACAAAAACTTATTAGGGGACATAATGAAAGTAAATCGTTAGTCCAGTGAAAACCTGAGAACCCATTAAAAACATTTTATTAAAAACTTATTACAAATAATAGAAAATCATATCAGTTCCTTGGTACATCATTACCATATAACTATTACTATAACCCTTAAAAATTTAATTACCATAAGGTTGACATTTAACTCTGTAATACCTAATGTATTAGAGAGATATAACGGGGTCACCATTTGTATAAGCTATAGCAGGCTCTCCCATATTTCATGAGCTATATTGGGGCTCAACCCTTTGTATAAGCTATATCGGGCTCACCCGTGAAATTTATAAGTACCAAAACATATAAGCTTGAAGTTTTCAACATGTCACTCATAAAATTCCATTTTCATTCATAAGATAACGAAACCATTTTGAAAACTAATTTAAAACATTTATAAAATAGATATTTGAATCAATGTACTCTATACGACTTTGAAACAATTTTAAAAAATATTCTAGAAATAAAATTTTAAAAAAATTATTTCCATATAAATACATCCATAAAATCATTTTTAAAACATGGAAATTAAATAGAATGATTTATAAGAATAAATCATCAAAATTTTAAAATGAGGTTTTTGAGTAAAAAAGTCCATTATCACTTTGAAACACTTGAATAAAACTAATGGCAGAATAACAATAAAAAACCAAGAATATCATCATAATAAGGATATTCATGATATAATATTTCAAAGTGGAGTATATAAAATATATAAATTTGAATTGGTGTATAAAAACAAATAAGTCCCAATAGAATGTAAATTGAGATGAAATCCCTTACAATGAGTCTGACCCATCATATACAACATTTATAATCCTGAATATTTAACATAGGTTAATTTATAATTTCATGAAATAATTTTTCATTTTTATTAGTAATTTTATATCATTTATTATCATGTTATACAAATTACATAATTATTTAATTTCATATTGGACTTTTTGTCAATATTTGGAACTTTAGTTGAAAATGATCATGTTTATCATGTCAATAGTCCTTGTGGTCATAAGTAAAACATCTTTATAATATAAAACATGATATAAATATCTTATATATTTATTATATAAGTATTTATAAAAATCTCTTAAGACAAATTAAAAACATCGTTCATGGTGACAGTATTTTGTATGTACGCATGAATGTTATTTTTAGTTTTTCATGTTGTATTGAAAGAGTAAAATTAAATGAAAAGTATATAAATGTGTATAAATATATAATATCATTATATTATCATTAATCAGTTATTTATATCATGTATTTTTACTAAAACAATCCTTAATACATTCTAAGTTCTGTGTGAAAGAATCAGATCATTTTGTGGTGGTAATAGTCCACACGTCCCAAAACAAAGTTATCCTATAACAAAAATATCGAAAGCATGAGGGTATGTTTAATATAAAATATAAAAAATATGAAATAGGTTATAATATTAATATAAAAATATTATTTGACCATAATAATTGTTTTAAGACAATCAATGAATGTGGTAAACAAAAAACAAACAAAAACATTATTCACTGAGGTGATTAACCGACATAACTTGGACAAAACATTCATTTATTTTAACAAGAGGAGGTGAAAAATGGAATGGATATGAGATATTAAATTAGAAAAATAAATCTATAGTATATAAATGGTTCTTTAGTAGTGATTCATTTATGTATGAAATAGGTGAGGATAAAGTAGAAAAATAAAATAAATCAAGAGAGGTACTTTGAAAAAATTGCCTCTTGAATATCCCCTCCTTGAAAGACCCTTGAGGACCCTGGATTTGGACTTTTGGTGAGACCAGAAGAACTTCTACATGGGTAACGTTAATAGTAGATATTTGGGAAGATATTTGAGGAGCTAAAAGTATTTTTTGTTTGAAATAGGGTGGTGGATAGGTGGTAATTATACATGAGGATATGTGGGTTCAAGTAATTAATTTATAGATTAGTTTATATTAAAAGATAACCATATAGAGGTTGAATTAAATTACACATATTTTGGATTGTAAATAATGTTTTATAGGATGTTTAGGTTCGATAAAAAACTCAAAAAACCATTAAATTTTGTAGTGTTTAGGTATGTTATTCTTTTAGCTTTTAACTTTACCCCTTGTCAATAAATTACATTTACTATGGTAAATATTTTTTTTTAACATGGTAAATTTTTTATACCTAAAAATAAAATTGAACTTATAACCTAATTTGTAAATTTGGATTAAAAATATGGAATCCAATTTATCTAATTCAATTCACATAATTGGGAAATTTTATTTAAATTAATTTCGCAGACCAAACTAAAAAATGGGGTTTTAAAGTGAAACATTCAAAAGATTGAATTGATTTTATATCTATTGTCAAAATAAAATTTATTACAATGAACTAAATTGGATTAAATGATAAAAAATTAATCTGATTATAAATTAAAATAAGTTAAATTTACAATGTTACTATATAAATAAATTAGATGAAAAATCATTTTTTAGTTAAAATGCAGTATTTTTCACTATTCATTAAAAAAATGAATATTATCAAAAAAATTACAAAACATTATACAAGGTAAAATTTTAGGTACCAATTATAAATAAGAAGTTTATTTTGTAAAATAAAAATTATAATAGTGTAAAACCTATATTTAATAATGGGTTCTTCATCAAAAGGTGAAAAAACTTCATTTTTTTGAAATAATACATCTTTTATCCAAAAAAATGAATTTGTTCTTATGTCATGTCCAGAAAACATATAAGATGATTATTAAACATTAAATTGAATATAATAAATATATGTTTTCTTAATAAAACCCAAAAATATTGATTTAATTACTTTATAAACTCACTTGTTCATTTATATAGTTTTTTCGAAAAACATCTCCTACAGTTTAAAAGATGTTTTATATTCATTTGTAATTAATTATGCACGAGAGAATAAATTATAAACATTTTTAAACCTTTTTTTAATAATTTATTTAATACTATTCATTCATGTCATTCAAATTTCTATCTTTTAATGGTAACATTTAAATAATAATATTTAGTTGTTTGTTTAAGCTCGATGAAGCGTATCATATTTGCTTTCGAACATTGTGTTTCTTTCTTAAAAATTACGATGTTACATCCTACCCCGTTTAATAAATTTCATCCTTGCAATATTAATTTGATATTGGTAATTAAGGTATGAATTTTCAAAATACCTTTACTTCAATAACACATTGGAAAAGGGATTAATAAAACTACCACTTTAAAATAAGGAAAGTCAAGTATGAAGACCATCAAATTTTGAAGTATATTTTCACACAAAATGAATTGAACATGAGAAATATGATATGGTTAAAAATTATTAAAGACTATGATTTCTCAATTCATCATAATCCTAGAATATCATACAATGTTATCGATTCATTAATTAGTAAATAACCTATTATTATAGCAATTATGAGGATTCAAGGAGATCCATTGATTAATGACATAGTGAAACTGGACAAGGGAATTCTAAGGGAATGGACATCATCAACCCTATACCCAGTGATTTCTTAACCTTAATTACTAGATAATATCCAGAAATCCCAAAAATAAGTTTCTTTATTATAGAAGAAGGTTTAGGCTATAAAGGATGGGAGGTTTCCCTAGTTCATTATTGATCAAGAAGGTACACTGAAATTTCATACAAGATTATGTGTTCCATTTATTCTGGAAATAAAGACGGATCAGATGGATAAAGCTCATAGATTTTAATTCTCTATACATCCTAGAATCACAAAAATATATAGGGAACTTCATGATCATTATTGCATGGATAATATGAAAAGGTATATTACTGACTACAGTACAAGGTTCCTAGTATGTCAGCAAGTGAAGGAAGAGAGACAAATTCCTAAAGGGGTATTACAACCACTACCTATACCATCATAGAAGTGGGACAATATCTCTATAGAATGTTTCACTACTCTTAAGAGAAATTCCAAAGGAAACAATGCGATATGGGTTATAGTGGACCATCTCACCAAGACTGCCCATTTTATCTCTTTTAAGGATGATTTCCCTCTTGATCAAAATGCCAGGATTTGAATGAAAGAAGTTTTAAGGCTACATGGAGTTCCACATTCTATCATATATGATCATGATCTAAGTTTTACATAAAAATTATGGAGATGTCTTCAACATTCTATGTATACCAAAACGAATTTCAGAACAACTTATCACCCTCAAACTAATGGCCAATCTGAAAGCAATATTCATACACTCGAGGACATACTGAGAACATTTTCTATAGAATTTAAAGGTGGATGGGATCAACATATCCCATTAGTTGAGTTCTCATACCAAAACAGCTTCCACACAATCATTCAAATGTAACCCTATGAAGCTCTCTATAGGAAGCGTGTAGAACTCCTACTTGTTGGGATGAAGCTTTTAAGAGAAAGCTTCTTAGGCCTGATCTTGTGTAAGAGATGACACAAAAGGTTCATGCCATCCAACAACACATTAAGGATCCTCTGATTCAGAAAAATATTTATTCTGACAATCATTTAAGGGACTTGGAGTTTGATGTTGGTGATAAGGTCTTGCTTTGAATTTATCCATGGAAGAGAGTCATGCGGTTTAAAAAAAAGGGGAAGCTCAACCCCAGGTACATTGGCATATATTAAATCCTTGATTGCATAGGAGAAGTATAAAATAAGATTAAAATTCCTCTAAATCTATCTAAATATCATGATGTATTCCATATATCCCTCTTGAGGAAGTATATACTTGGCCCTTCACATGTATTGAATCCAAAGGTGGTGCAATTAGAACACGACATCTCTTATGAGGAGCACACGATAGAGATCTATGATCATAAAGACAAGGTTTTATGCAACAAGAATACCAACCATGTTAAAGTGTTATGGAGGAACCAAGAATATAAAGAAGGAATGTGGGAACCTAATGAGACTATGAGATAGAAGTACCCACACCTTTTCTCTTCTAAGGGTATGACCTGAAATTTCAGGGATGAAATTTCTTAAGGGAGGAAGAATCTATCGACCAAAACATTTGAATAATATATTTTTTCTAGAAAATGTATCTTTTACTATGTCATAATCAATAAAAATATATAAGTATAAATCAAATGTCACCACCGGGTTTTGACTATTATATGACCATTATTTAATATTACTATTGGAAGCAATAATAATTTTTAACACTATAATAACTATTTATAAATAGAAATGATAATGGATAATTAATGCAGAAACAAGATTTTATGGCCTAATCTAGTATAATTAGGTTGTACAAAGCCCATTTTTTGGAGCTTGGTAAAGAGTTAGTGTCGCTAGGCTTTGCTCTTGACCAATCCCAATCTAAGCTCCAACATGATAAGCTTGAACGAAATCGTCTACGTGAGATGTTCAAGTTAGTGGATGTTACCACTTGGGAGATGTTATCTGTGTTTCCCAAGAGTTTATAACCATCATACACCTTACCCTTAGATCATGTGAGGGTGTTCTAATGTTTTATGTTTTAGGGATCTAGTTACTTAAAATTTAATCACATTGTTTAAATAAAATTGTTATTTCATCATTTCTTTTTTAAGAACAGTTTATTTTAAAATTTGTGATGTAATTTGATAAATTTATTTTTTAGGTAAAAATTTTACTTTTATTACTATATTAATATAATTATTTGTTAATAATGTTTAATATAATTAAATATTGATATAAAAACACTCCTTTTTAATTACAAATGATAAAATATTTTTTTTCTAGTGTCACATATTTTACTATGCATTTTATGTCTGGTACTATTTTTAATAAATGAGTGTTTTTAGTTAAAAGAAAAATTTATTATATTTAGAGAATTATTATTATAATATAAATGTAATTTTGTAATTCATAAGGTTGATAATTGGTTACAGTGAACTTATGAGAATTTTATTAAATATTTTGTTTTTCGATGAATTGTAAAAATACAGTTTTGAGTTTTCGATATGTTTAAAGAAATAATAATGATTTATTATGTAATTTAAAATTATTATTGACTACTTTTCATTAAAATGTGATATGAGGTGTCCCAATTGGCCAAATACCATGGGAATGTCAATGGTTTTTTAAATACCTCTACTGAGGTGTCCTAAAAAATTAATAAAAACATCCTCTCTTTTTCTATAAATATCCACCCAATACATCATTTTATTTCATTAAATAATCATTATACATGACTTTATGATAGTATGACCCCCCAATGAGGCCTAAAAAAGTACCCTTCAGCACCCATAATCCCGATTTTTTAGTATTTGGAGTTACTCATCAAGGTAAGGGAATTATCAACTACCCTTTTCCTTTCAATTCCTCTTTTATGTGGTATGTATTTATATTTTCAATAAAATGTTATTATTTAAATTTTATTCTCTCCCTATAATATATTATGATTATTTTATGAAATTTTTAACCTTTTACGCTCTCTTTTTAATGGTCTATAAAACCATGTTTCATACCTGTTATGCTGTAGAATTTTCATCTCAAAATCTCTCTCTTTTTCTTAAGAAGTTATTTTATTTTATTTATTTGATTACCCAATGCTCTTTCATATCCAGGGGTATTCATCAAGACATAAAAATTATTTATTTTATTTTTTTAATTGACATTAATAATACCCTGATTCAATTTCCGTGGGTTATAAATGACATATTGATCATGTTTTTAAGCATTTTTTAAAACGCCGTGATTTTGATATGATACCCATTTATTTCATTATCTATGGGTTATTTATCAAATTTTTGTTTATGATCTATGTATATCGCATGAAAATAAAGATATATTAAGGGTACGCCCTGAAAGTGCTCCAATGCATTGGGTAAATAAATCAATCTCTATAGCTGGGAAGTTTACAATTCCTTGGTGAATAACCTTGGTAATTTTTATGATACCATGGGGATGAACCATGGTGATATGGTTATTAATATCTAAATTAAATGTTGTATCAAAATTTACAAATTATTATTTAAGTTATTATGCTTATTATATGCCTATTTATGATGCTTATACGATATTCCTCATGTTCTTATTGATATCGCACAACTTTACAAGTAAAATGTTTTACTTGTTTTCCCTTACTAGGACTTATGCTCTGCCTTGCATTTGATGTATGTCCCCAGGTTATGAGATGCAATAAATTTACTTAGTATAAACCTTGAATAATAATTTCATCTATAATAGAATAATGTTCTTTGTTATCATGTATTATGTACCTTATTTTCAAGACACTAAACTTAAAACGATCCTCTTTTTTTTATCTTGATATTTAAAATGGGTTCCCAAATGAAAATTGTATTTTTATAAGAATTTTTTTTAATACGGGATTATAAAAAGTTTTCAAAATGTATTTTTGATGAACATATTTTATTCATGAAATTTTATTTAAGAATTATGTAAAATGGGTGTGCCTCGTACAACTTGTACGAAGGGTTAAGCAACATTATAGCTCAAGGGTGAGCCCGACACAGCTTATACGAAGGCTTGAGCCCCATTATAACTCATGGATGATCTTTTTATAGATTTTATGAAGGTATGAGCCCCATTACAGCTCATAAGTGAGCCAGATATAACTTATACGAAGGGTGATCCCCATAATAGATCTGTAATTCATTGGGTAATAATAATATCAGAAGCTAACCATATGGTTGTTCTATTGAAAAGGGGTTTGAAAGGTTTTTACTTATATGATTATATAAGTCACCTAAAGGAGTTTTAATTGATTTCTATTGGTTTTAGTGTTTTTCTTTGAGAAAAAATTATTAGTGTTATTCAGGTGAAAATGTTTTGTTTCCTTCGCTCAAGGAACATTAAATGGGTTACCATGTTTTGACTAGAATAATGGATTTCTTTATTTCTATGTCCCTCAATAATATTTTTGTGATCATACTATGTTTTTAAATGTTTTCATAGGATTTAAGGGAGAATAGAGTCAAGTACATAATCAAGGAAAAGTTATAATGATTAAACATTAAAAGAAACCATGTTTCTTTTTAAATGTTTTTATGTTATGTGTAAGAACCCAGACCTTCTTTTAAGGAATTTTTTTCCTTTTTCTGGGGTTTTTGAGACAAGAGGAGTTTTGGGAAATTTTTAAATTACATGTCGTGTACTTTCTGAGTATACGCTGTGTACTTCGTTTCTGCTTGAGGCCGTGTGATGGCCGTGTCATGGCCACACACACGGCCATGTAGGGGTGACATGGAGGCTGCCTAAAGTAGAGTACAAAAAAGCCTATTACACACTGTTTACTCTAAAAGTACACTTCGTGTACTTTCTTTTTTCACTAAATGTACTGGGGTCACATCTTAACCCAAGAAACATCTTCTTCTCTAGTTTCTTATACTGAGAGCATCTGTACGGCCGCAGATCTTCGACGAACCCCTGAGCCCCCATCTGTCCTCCGAATCAACCGATGTTGATTGTGTTGGAACCGCAATGGTAAGCTCTTCCTTCTCCTAGAGCTTCTCTTTCCTTTTCCTCTTCTTTCTCAAGTTATCATGGGTTGAGTGTTTCAGGATTTTTCATAGATCTATGAAGTTCCAAGGAGATTCAAGCTTTTAGGGTCGATTATATCAATATTATAACATACAGGTAGGTGGTTTGTGACTTTATATAGGAATTCTTTGAATATTTATCCAAATTCCACCAATACCCTTGAACGGGGAATTGTATGTTCCCTGTTTTGCCCTTTTTGTTTTCCATCTTTTTTTATATGCTTGAGTATATGTTGTTTCTTGTAAACAGGGTAATTTACTGTGCTTTGGATGCTTTTCCTATGCATGTTTTCTTGTTTATGACCATTTGGTCTAGTTTTTCCTATTAGACTATTTCCAGTTCTATGCCTAGTTATAGGATGGTATCACTATTCTTCCATGCTGATATTCTTTAGAATGTTTTCCAAGTAGTTCTTGAGGTTCACTTGGGCCGTTAGGTGATTCTATTCTTGTTCATTTTACACAGGGCTATGAGAACCCAGTGTAGTAGATCATAAGGAGAATGGACGTAAGGGCTTCTCTAGAGTGTCTTTAATTTACTATGTGAAACCATGGGGGAATTGACGTTGAGTTCTTATACAGAGAGTCTTTATTTCCTCTACATGGGCCACAGGGGGAATGAGATGTTGAGTACTTCCCCAGAGCACCTTTAGTATGATATGAGACTATATGGGGAATTGACATTGAGTGATCCCTCAGAGAGTATATTCCTAGCTGAACCAGAGGGGTGAGACTATGTGTG
Organism: Viscum album; assembly: GCA_963277665.1. Taxonomy (NCBI): domain Eukaryota; kingdom Viridiplantae; phylum Streptophyta; class Magnoliopsida; order Santalales; family Viscaceae; genus Viscum; species Viscum album. Next base: position 816,857,136 of record OY728146.1, on the reverse strand, counting down.
CCTCCCAGAGGGTTGCTAGTGCTTGTAGGTTGAACCATAGGGGTTAGGCTGTGAGAACTACCCAGAAGGTTACTTGTTTGTTTTACTTGCTTGTGTGGCTACCTACCTATTTGTTTTACTTGCTTGTGTGGCTGATTATTTGTTTGTAAATTATATTCTAGAAACTATGCATTGTTGTTGCTGTGTACTTTCCTGTTTACTTCTTTTGTACTGTTACCTACCATATATTCACTGATTTTTAGGCACAGATCATTGGGTGGTTTCCTACTGGGACTTTGTATCATACCCTGTTTGGGCCATGCTTTTGGGCCCAAACATGTTATATTTTTGCCGTTATAAATAAGGGAAAGTGCCCTTCTACTTCAGGTTCTTGATTACACTAGAGCTAGAGAGCATGGGACTAAGGCAAGGCTTGTTATGCTAAAGAGTTTCTCATCTGTTGTTTTTCTATTGTACTTTGGTTTATTACTGTATTCAGCATTGTGACTTGTTTGTATATTTTCCTAGACATATGTGTATCCTGCATCATTTACATATATTTATGCTCCAGTTGTTTATTTATCAGTCTTCCGATGTTATTGATGTTGGATATTTACTATTTCCACTATTGTTTGTATTTGTGTACTCCCACTGTGTACTCTGCCAATGAGGGAATAGTTTCCCCACTATCACACCCAAGGTCGTTGCTGCTAGTCGGAAACCTCTGACATTTGGGGAAATGTTCGTGAGGCCAGGTGACCAACCAGGTACGTGGCCCCTCTGGGTGGCTTCCAGAACCGGGGCATTCCAAACAGGTATCAGAGGAATTATTTCTCTTGACTTACTGTTTGGAGCCTATAGCCAGGTATAGGATGGAATAGGTACTTGGTAATAAGTTGTGCCCGGGAGTAGCTAACCAATGTACAGGGAAAAGCCATACTACCTCGTTTATTTCATTTTTACTGGTTTCCAATTTTACAGTTGATTTTATTTCATCGTTGGGTGATTCACATTCTTTGTGCTATTATCGTTGTTGTTATTGCGGTTCTATTTCTATCACACCCGATGAGATGAGGGTATGACATCTCATGCATCATATAGGCACTTGTTAGAAATCACATGCCATGCATTCTTGTCATGCCATCTAGGATGCATTAGTGATTTCATGTTTTTGTGATAGATGTGATGTAGTATATGCATGATGTTGTGATAGATGCTTTGATATAATATCTACTATTTGATAAAGGATTTGTTTGTATAGTGGATTGCTTAAATGGACTCCAAACTCTTGTTCTTGAGGTGTTATGGGCCTTTATTGACAAGAATTTGGTGGATCATTGATCTTTTTACCTTGTTGTGACTTGTATAAGATGCCAAAAATTGATTTGAGGAGCGTATTGTCCCTCACGGTTCGGAATTTGGCACCATAACACTTGTTTTTTGGTATTCGGTGCAGTTCTGAGGCTACTATCCAGAAAAACCCAAAATACCTGGTGTGTACTTTATGAATACACACCATGAATTCTATAGCCGTGTCACTGACTGTGCAAGAAAGGACACGAGGTTGTGAAAAATCTTTTAGGAACATGCCGTGTACTATTTTACACGTCGTGTAGTACGATCTAGGTACCCGGTCGTGTCACGAACAACACGGATAGGTGTTATCCTTTCTCATAAACACAGTGTCTACCTAAAACACGCCGTGTAGCTTCATCCGTGTAGCTAACCACATGGTCTGTTAGGAATTCTTATTACACGCTGTGTCCTTCTGGAACATGTCGTGTAGTGTGACCTGGGTACACAGGTCGTGTCACTAACAACATGGGCCCGACGAAGCTTGTTAAGTACACCCCGTGTATAACTTGAACACGCCATGTAGTTTATTCTTAGGAGAGCCATGTGGCTTAACCGTGTAGAAGGACTCGGGAAGGGAAGATAATTCAAGTACACGCCATGGGTTGGGACAACACTCTGTGTATTTGGAGTGTTACACGACCGGTTTAGGTATAAGTACACGATCATGTGAATGGGTTAAGGGAACACGCCGTGTAGGGAAAGTACACGTTGTGTGGTCATGTTTTGTATAACTTGGAATGCCTTATTTTACATGTTCCTTCTTGTGCCTTTAGTTTTTAAGTTCTTGCTAATGTTGATCTAAGGTGCACATTTTACCATGTAGAGTCATGGCACTGAGACGTCCTCCTATTACATGCCAGTTGCTAGGCGGTGATCAGATGCCAGATATGGCTGATCAGGGACTTCCCGCAGATCCTCCTATTGGGTCGGCCTTGGTACCAGCAGTGATACCAGTTAGATGAGCCAATGCATAGTTTATCGAAGGTTTTCTGAGGAAGATGCAGAACTTCTAGGGTGCTCTTCCTTCTACCACATCTATGGCAGACTTGACGTGGGTTTTCTAGCAGCCACTTCCTCCAACCTTCTAAGGGGAAGGAGGACCTCAGGCTATAGAGTCATGGATAGAAGCCATGATGACGATCTTCGAGAATCTGGAGATACCTCCAGAGAGGTGGGTCAAGCTAGCTACCTACATGCTACGAGACTCCACCAAGAGATGGTGGGATGTGATCTCACATGCAGGTCATCAGCTGGTTATGGCGTGGGAGGAGTTTCAGCGCGTCTTTCATGACTATTTCTATCCGGAGACCCTGAGGGCCGACCGAGCCTAGGATTTCATGAGCTTGGAGCAGGGTACTCTTTATGTCATAGAGTATTCCTCTCGTTTCACTGATCTTCAGTGATTCACACCCCTCCAAATAGCAGATGGGTTGTTCTTTGCAAGGAAGTTTGAGGATGGCCTCAGATGGGAGATCCACTCACAGGAGAATATCTTCAGGCTGACTTACATCATTTTCATCATCAAATAGGAACTGATTGTAGAGCGTAATTTATGAGACTCCAGAGTTTAGAGTGAGGGTGGTTCCGCTTCCAGGGTTAGTACTTCACCAGCTGACAGCAGGAAGCGCCGTAGGGAGTCTACGCGCTGTGATCCGAGGCGGTGAGACGCATCTCCAAGTATCCAGGTGGTATGCTACCAGTGTGGAATGACTGGGCATACAAATCTACAATTCTAGAGAGACCCAGTGGAGTGCTGATCTTTCAGCAAGATGGGTCACCTTCAGCGCTTCTGTTAGGTTTTCTCATGAGAAGCTGGTGACAACGGTTCATCCATGACTCCTTGTTCAGGATTAGTGCCACCAGTTTCTCAGTAGTCTGTGAATTAGAGTTCTTATGGCCATTCAGGCCGAGGATGAGGTCATGGCTGGGGTTGTCAGTCGTCGTTCTATCTGCAACAGTAGGGAGTATCTGCAAATAGCAGTCAGGCAGGGCCATGGTACAGGTCAGGCTTTTCCAATGGAGCAGACTCAGCCGGAGCAGGATCTTGAACCCTCTACAGTTATAGGTATGGTCTTAGTAGCCTAAGTTTTATCTTCTATTCTTTCCAAATATAGGGTCTCCCCATATCCTTATCTCTATTTCTTTTTTGGAGAGCCTTGGACTCTTTATATTTTCCTCTATCAATACTTTGACTCTAGACCCACCATTGGGAACGAGGACATCTAGTGTACATCAGTGCAGAGAGTTCCCTCTTGAGGTTGTAGGGTGTCACTTCTTATGGGACCTCTATGTCCTAGAGATTACAGGCTATGATTTCATTCTCGTAATGGAATTTATAGTTCCCTTCCAAGCATTCGTTGATTGTTATCACTACAGGGTGAGTTTTATAACACCAGAGGGTGGAACTTTTCTTCATCGGGTCGAGTGGGATGTCCAGGCGAGTCGAGCAGGACCCGAGCATCATGGACTAAGAGGAGTTACATCCCATACTGCTAGTCTATATTTGGATGACCAAGAGACATCATAGTTAGACTTTCCTCCAGTGATGGATCGTTTCATATATGTCTTTCCAGAAGACTTTTCAAGTTTTTTTCTAGAGTGTGAGGTATACTTCTCGATTGAGCTCATGAAAAGAGAGGCACCTGTGTCCATTACTCATTATAGGATGGCTACACCTGAGCTACAGGATCTCAAGAAGCATTTGGATGAGTGGCAGGCAAAGGGTTTCATCTGACCCAGTACTTCTCCTTGGGGTTCTCCTGTCCTGTTTTTGATGAAGGCAGACGGAATCCTTAGGCTTTGTGTGGATTATTGGAAGTTGAACCAGTTGACGGTTAAGAACCGATATCACTTTCCTAGGATTTATGGCCTCTTTGATCATCTTCAAGGATATCGGGTGTTCTCAAAGATCTATTTGAGGTCCGGTTATCATCAGTTGCATGTTAGACCATTAGATTTACCTCTTACAGCCTTCAGGAGAAGGTATGGTCTATACGAGTATATGGTTATGACGTTCGGCCTCACAAACATGCCTATAGTTTTCATAGCACAAATAAAACGATTTTTTCATCCAGACATAGACTCTTTCATGGTGGTCTTTGTGGACGATATCCTGGTGTACTCACACACTAGACACGACCATGCTACCCATCTTGATATCATTTTGAGAACACTAAGAGAGCATCAATTATATTCTAAGGTCTCGAAATGCCACTTTTGGATGGATCAAATTCACTTTTTGGGTCACATTATCTCAGAGACAGGAGTATCAATAAACCTAGAGAAAGTGAGAGTAGTAGTTTCCTTGGAGAAGCTGAAGAATGTCTTTGAAGTGCGAAGTTTTATAGGACTGGATACTACAGACACTTTGTATGGGACTATTCTCATTTAGCAGCACCATTGACAGGTCTGGCCAAGAAAGGGGTGAAGTTTTTATGGTCATAATATTGTGAGTCAGCCTTTTAGGAGCTGAAAGGGAGATTGACTTCAGCACCAATACTAGTCGTGCCAGATCCGGGCAAGAGCTACACTGTTTACTGTGATGCTTCAGGTATCGGGCTGGAAGCTATACTTATGCAGGGAGATGGAGTCGTTGCGTATGGGTCTCAGCAGTTGAAACCACATGAGAGGAACTACCCAATGCACGATCTTGAGCTGGAGGCAGATGTTCATGCCTTACGTTGTTGGAGACACTATCTTCTCGGAGAGTACTTTGTGGTTTTCACCAACCACAAGAGTCTGAAGTACATATTCACCCAGCATGATCAAAATCTGAGACAGGGTAGGTGGGTTGAGTATCTTCAGTCCTTTGACTTTTAGCTTGACTATACGCCAGGAACGGGAAACGTAGTGGCTGATGTGTTGAGTAGGAGGACTCTGATACAATAAGTTCATGAGGCCAGTAGTGAGTGGCGGATTATTTCTCTATTCTATGAGATGCATTTGGAGGTGCACGACAGACCGGGGAAGACGTTCCTATCTTCTGTAGCTGTTACCTCTACTCTTATAGATCAGATACGAATGAGGTGGCTATTAGACTCAGAAGGCCTAGTCTTGCAGGAGAGTGTGTCAGGAGAGGACCCTATTCCTGGTTGGACAGTGGGTGAGGATGAGATCTTCCGTTTCAAGGGATGAGTATGGGTGCTAGTAGACATACACGAGGAGCTGATGTGGGACTTTCATTCATCAGTTTGGGCAGTTCATCCGGGCTTCACCAAGATGTATCGTGATTTACATCACCAGTATTGGTGTCCAGTTATGAGGAGAGATTTTTCTGGTTTTGTCATGAGATGTTCCACTTGTCAATAGGTGAAGGCGGAACATCAGCGAACTGCAGGTCTTTTATAGAAGTTACCCATTTTCGAGTGGAAGTGGAATGATGTCTCGATGGACTTTGTGACTGGTTTTTTGAGATCGCCTCAAGGGAATGATGCATTATGGGTTGTCATTAATAGATTCCTGAAGGTTTATCACTTATTACCGATCAAGGAGACCATTAGTGTTGATGAGCTAGGATAGTTGTACATCCGATAGATTGTACGCCTGCATGGAGTTCTGCACTCCATCGTTTAAGACAGGGATGCATGTTTTACTTCTTGATTCTGGCAGGGTATTCAAAAGGCTTTGGGTACACATATACTTTTGAGTACAGTATACCATCCCCAGACAGATTGTCAGTCCGAGCATACGATTCATGTGCTTGAGGATATGCTCTGAGCTTGCATTCTAGACTTTGGAGGTTCTTGGGAGAAGCATATACCTTTTGTGGAGTTCTCCTACAACAATAGTTTTCAGGCAACTATTCATATGGCACCTTATGTGGCTTTGTACGGTAGGCCATGCTGATCACCTCTATGCTGGAAGGAAGTAGGAGAGGCAGATTTTCTAGGACCTCATCTTGTTCAAGAGACCTCAGACCAGATAGAGTTGATTCAGAAGAGGATGTCTACAATGCAGTCTCAAAGAAGTCTTATGCTGATCAGCGGAGATGACCTCTGGTGTTCGAGGTACGGGATTAGGTTTTACTGCATGTCGCACCGAGGTTGGGACATAAGAGGATTCAGAGACAGGGTAAGATTTCACCACAGTACGTCAGGCCGTTTGAGGTGTTGGAGAGAGTTGGTCTGGTTTCCTATCGGCTACAATTACCTCAGAGGTACTGGGCTATGAAATACGTCTTCCACATTTCTCATCTCCAACGTTACTCTTCAAACCCATCCCATGTCCTCTAACTTGATGAGGTTGAGCTTGAAGCGGACACATCTTTTGAGGAGAATCCTATTTGGAATGTTTATCGCAGTACGATGGTTCTCCGTGGTCGATCTGTTCCTATGGTACGGGTGCTATGGCATCATAGGCGAGTATAGGCCGAGACTTGGGAGAGGGAGACCGATGTACGATCGCAGTGGACAGAGCTGTTCGGGGTTTCTTCTTCTACGCCTCGCTAGGTAAATTTAGGTATGAATTTCTTTTTAAGGGGAGAATTTTATAAGAACCTGAACCTTCTTTTCAGGTATGTTTTTCCTTTTTCTGATGTTTTTGAAAAAATAGGAGTTTTTGGAAATTTTTGAATTACACGCTGTGTACTTTCTGAGTACACGCCTTGTACATCGTTTCCGCTTAAGGTAATGTGATGTTCATGTCATGGACACACATACAGCCATATAGGGGTGACATGGAGGCCGCCTAAAGCTGGGTATGGAAAAGCCTAGTACATTCCGTGTAGTCTAAAAGTACGCGTCGTGTACTTTATTTTTTTCACTAAATGGACTGGGGTCGTGTATTGACCCCAGAAACGTCTTCTTCTCTAGTTTCTTCAATAGAGAGAATCCTTACGGCTGTGCATCTTTGACGAAACTCCGAGCTTCCATCTGTTCTCAGAATAAGCTGTCGTCGATTGCATTGGAACCGCAACGGTAAGCTCTTCTTTCTCTTAGAGCTTCGTTTTCCATTTCCTCATCTTTCCAAATTTATCGTGGGTTGATCGTTTTGGGATTTTTCATATATCTACAATGTTCCAATAAGATTCAAGCTTTTAGGTTCGAGTATATCAATCTTCTAACGTCGAGGTAGGTGGTTTGTGACTTTCTGTAGGAAGTCATTGAGTATTTGTGAAAATTCCACCAATACACTTGAACGGGGTATTGTGTGTTCCATGTTTGTCCCTTTTTGTTTGCATGATTTTCTTATATGCTTGAGTAGAGTTTTTTTATTGTAAATAGGGTAATTTACTATGAATTATATGTTTTTCCTATGCATGTTTGCCTGTTTATGACCTTTTGGTCTAGTTTTTCCTGTTAGGCTATTTCCAGTTCCATGCCTAGTTGTAGGATGGTATCACTGTTCTTCCATGATGATATACCATATAATGTTATCCAAGTAGTTCTTGAGGTTCACTTGGGATGTTATGTGATGCAATACTTGTTGATTTTACACAGGGCTATGAGATCCTAGTGTAGTAGACCACAAGGAGAATGGGCGTAAGGGCTTCTCCAGAGTGTCTTTAATTTACGATGCGAGACCACAGGGGGAATTGACATTGAGTTCTTCCTCATAGATTCTATAGTTCCTTGAAGTGGTCCACAGAGGGAATGAAACATTGAGTGCTTCCTCATAGCACCTTTAGTATGGTACAAGACTATAGCGGGAATTGACGGTGAGTGCTTCCTCCGAGAGTCTATTCTTAGCTGAACCGGAAGGGTGAGACCGTGTGTGCCTCCCATAGGGTTTCTAGTGCTTGTAGGTTGAACCATAGGGGTTAGGCTGTTACAACTACCATGAAGGTTACCTGTTTGTTTTACTAGCTTGTGTGGCTGCCTACCTATTTGTTTTACTTGCTTGTGTGGCTACTTATCTCTTTGTAAATTATATGCTAGAAACTGTGAATTATTGTTGTTGTGTACTATTCTATTTACTGCTTCTGTACTTTTACCTACCATGTATTCATTGACTATTAGGCACAGATCTTTGGGTGGTTGCCTACGGGGACTCTGTCTCAAACCATATTTCGGCCATGCTTTTGGGCCCAAATAGACTATATTGTTACAGGTATATATAAGGGAAAGTGCCCTTCTACTTCAGGTTCTTGATTGCACTGGATCTTGAGAGCATGGGACCAAGCCGAGGATTGTGATACTAAGAAGTTGCTCATCTATTGAATTTCTTTTGTACTTTGGTTTAGTATTATATTCAGCATTGTGACTTGTTTGATTATTTTCCTAAATATATGTGTATCATGCATCATTTACATATATTTCTTCTCCAGTTGTTTATTTATCAGTCTTCCTCTGTTATTGTTGTTGGATATTTACTGTTTCCATTGTTGTATGTATTTGTGTACTTCCACTATGTACTCTGCCAATAAGGGCATAGATTCCCCATTATCACACCCAAGGCCCTCATTTCTAGTCGGCAGCCTCTGGCATTCAGGAAAATGTGCTTGAGGCCATGTGACCAATCGGGTACGGGGTGCCTCTGGGTGGCTTCCGGAACCGGGGTGTTACATTATGGAAGAAATGGATACTGTGGGAGGTGCCCACTTTGTATTTCTATGGTTTTTTATATTATATTTATGGTCTAATTCTCTAAATCTCTAAACCTAAAAATATCTTCAATGTGAATTCTTGAAAATATATGTTTTACTATGTAATAGTTATGGATATGAATAATATGTTGTTTCCTGAAATTATATATTTTTCTATATCATAATCAATAAAAATATATATTTATAAGTGAAATGTGACAATCAGGTTGTGATCGTTGGTTAGTATTACCATTGGAAACAATAATAATTTTTAACTTCATTACTATAATTTATAAATAGAAATGATAATGAATAATTAATGTAGAAAGAAGAGTGGATGTCCTCATCCAAAAGACTAGGGCCATATGAAGCCCATTTGTCTAAGCTTGGGAAGGAGGTAGCATCACTAGGCTTCGCTCTGGACCAATCCAAAGCTGAGCTTCCACATGTTAATCTTGAACTAAATCGCCTACGAGAGAAGTTCAAGTTTGTGAAGATTACTACTTGGGTGATGTTATTAGAGGCACCCCAAGAGTCCATCACCATCGCACACCTTACCATTAGATCATATGTGGGTGTTTTAAGGGGTTATTTTTTCAAGACCCTAGTATCTTAAAATGTAATCATATTGTTTAAATAAAATTTTTATTTTATTATTTCTGTTTTAATAATAGTTTTGCTTAAAATTTGTGATGGAATTTGATAAATTGATATTTCGAGTAAAAATTATACTTTTATTACTATATTAAAAGAATTATTTATTAAAAATATTTATTATAATGAAATAGTGTTATAAAAACACTCTTTTTTAATTACAAATGATAAAATAATTTATGTTTTTTCAAGTGTCAAAAAATTTACAATGCATGTTACTATGCATTTCTATATGCTATTAATTTTAATAAATCAGAATTGTTTTAGTTAAAATAAAAATTTCTCATATTTTTAGATTTTTTATGATAAAATAGATGTTATTTTTGAATTCATAACATTGATATTAGGTCACTCATAATTTATGATATTTTTATAAAATATTTTGTTTTCGGTGAGTAGTAAAAATATAGTTTTGAGTTTTTGGTGTATTTATTGACATCATAATAATGTATTATGTAATATAAAATGATTTCAACTCTCTTACATTAAAATGTTATATGAGGTTCCCCATGTGGCCAAATACCATGGGAAAATACCATGGGAAAGCCCATGGTTTTTGAAATACCACTACTGAGGTGTCCTCATAAATTAATAAAAACGTCTTCCCTATTGCTACAAATACCCACCCGTTCTTTCACTTCCATTCATTCCAAAATCATTATACATAATTTTATAAGATTTTTACCTCCCAAGGAGTCCTCCCAATGTGACCTTAGTCCCCCAAGTTCCAGATCATCGAGTTTTAGGAGTCACTCTTCAATGTAAGGGAATTCCCAACTTCTTTTTTCCTTTCTAGTTCTCTTTTATGTGGTATATCTTTCAACATTCCATACCATGTTCTTATTTACATTTTATTATGTCCCTATAATTTATTATAATTATTTTATGAATGGGTGATCCTTTTCCCCTCTCTTTTTCTTGGTTTATAAAACCACATTTCATACTCGTTATGCTGTAGAATTTTCAAAACAAAATCTCCCTCTTTTTCTTAAGAAATTATTTTATTTTCATTATATGAATACCCAAACCTCTTTAATTTCAAGGGGTATTCATCAATACATAAAAATAATTTATTTAATTTATTTAATTGATATATGTAAAATCTTTATTCCCTTTCTAGGCGTTACAAATGACATATTGATTATCTTTTTAAGTAATTTTTAAAACGCCATGATTTTGATATGAAACCCATTTCTTTTGTTATCTATGGGTTATTTATGAAATGTTTGATAATGATCTATATGGATCACATGAAAATAAATAAATATTAATGGTTTTCCCGGATATATCTCCATTTATTTGGGTGAAGAAATTAATCTCTAGAGATTACAAGTTTACAATTCCTTGGCGAATAACCTTGGTCATTTTTATAACACCATGGGGATAGACCATGGTGATATGCTTATTAATGTATAAACTAAATTTTGTTTCCAAATTTTCAATTTATTATTCAATTCATAATTATTATGATATTCCTCTTTATCATGCCTTTACGATATACATCATGTTCTTATTGATATTTATCAAGTTCACAGGTAAACGATTTCACTTGTTTCCCTTACTGGGCCTTCTGCTCATAATTTCCTTTGATGTATGACCCCAGGTTATGAGATGAAATAAATTTACTTCTTATGAACCTTTATGAAGCCTTTTATGTGTAATAGAATAATGTTTTATGTTTTCATGTATTATATGCCTCATTTTCAAGTCACTAAACATTATAAGATCCTATTTTAGTAAAATGTCATTTAATGTTATATAATAAAAAGGTGGGATGTCATAGTTGTTATCAAAATATGGTTTAGTTTTTTGTAGAAATTAGGATTTTAAAAATTTAGTAAAAACCCAATAGAAAATTTTAAATATAGAAAAATTTCTTGGTATATTGGTGAAATATTAAGTAAGTGGTTTCTGAACAAATAAATCTTTGTCAGGATTCAAACAAGTGGATATGGCTTTGGAATATATGTATCTAGGGGTAAAAACCAAAAAAGATATCCTTGAGCTAGAAATTAACGGGAACTAGTTCACAACAACCGGTATTGCTACACACCTATTTTGACACTCCCGAGGGAATATTTTTGGTTAATCACAATATTTTTATGAACCATTGTGAAGGATTTTAGATAATGTAATTATTGATAATTAATAACATGATTAAGAATGATGTTTTATGAGATAAAATTATTTAGAGTTATAATATTATTAAATGAAAAAAGTTTCTCATTAAGGTTATCTTATTTTAAAAAATGGATGGAAATAGGAGGAACCATAAAAAGAGTGACTTCAATGAACGATGCACTGATGGCCCTCTGATGGAAGATGGAATTGAAACATTCATGAGAATGATGAATAAAATGACCCACGTTATGGGAAATAAATAAAATCAATAAGATATATTGATTTTGTCAATAAGGGAATAACATTATGTTGATCCGTTTATGCATCAATGACCACCAATGTTTGGTGGATCTTCTGACCCATTGATTGCAGAACGGTGGATAAGCTCTATAGTAAAGTTGTTTTTCGTACTTCGTTGTTCTAAATAAGAGAATGTCACCTTGTATATTTACCACTTAGAGGTAGAAGCTGATTAGTGGTGGCATCTTATTAAAAACACAATGGAAAGAGGGGAGATATAATATATGGATTGATAAGATTTCATAGGGATATTCTTCAATAAGTATTTCCCTTGTTTAATGAGAACGAAAATGGGGAAGGAATTTCTCAAGGTGATGAAGAAGGAGAATGAATCTGTGGGAATATATGAGTTGAAATTCAAAAGGATTTCACATTACACCACTATATTTTTCATGGATCCAATTGGTAATGTTGACATATTCACCAATGGACTACAATCAAATTTATGGAAGAATCTAGCCAACTAAGACTATAAAAAATATAAGAAGATCATACGAAGTGCTATGAAAGTATAACTAGAGTTCGGTGAGATAAAATGGTCCCAAAAGTCCAATGAAAAAAAGATATCAATGGATCCAATATTGTGGAGGAGATTTGATCAGGGAAGATGTGGAAATAAAGTGAAACTTCCCATGTGTAATAAATATGGGAAGAATCATTTAGGGAACTATCTTCTTGGTAGAAGGAAGTGTTATAAGTGTGGAATATATGTCCATATCTCTTGGAATTTTTTGTTGTGAGGTGAAGACTCAACTTCCCAACACTAACGACAAAGGTCAGAGGGTGAAGGCCCTACCTGAAGTCCAAAGAATCATGTGTGGATAGCTTGGGCACTTTTCCAATCACTGTCTGAATCTAAGGGAAGTAAAGGGTAATCACTATCAACCTCAACATAAGTAAAGGGATTAAGTTCATTATTTTTATATCACGAGAGATGAAGTTAAATATCCAAATCATGTGGATGAAGGTACCCTTATTATTCTCTCAAAGATAGAAAGAACTTTATTTGATTTTGGTTCTACACATTCCTTTATTTCCTCTATATTTTCAAAGAATATAGAATCAATTCATGAATAGTTAAAATTAGAGTTATCATTCAATAATCTTGAATGTATTATCCAAGCATCAATGGTTATTAGAAACTCTCGTATATACTTTAGAAAGAACAATCTTTTCACAAATATAGTAGTCATTACTATGTTGGAATTATACATTAAACTAGGGATCGACTGGCTCCCAAAGTATAATACTAATATCAAATACAGAAGAAAGGAAATATCAGTAGTCTTGAATGGAAAACCTAAATTTATCTTCCAAGGAGAGATATCTCAACCTGATCTTTTTCGAGAATAACCTCATGTATCCTTCTTTAATAATTTAATTGGTGAAGAAGAAAAAGGAAATGAGTGTATAAGGATAGATAATGTCCCCATAATTTTGTAATAAATTGACGTAATTCATGAAGAGTTACCTGGACCTCCCCCAAAAAAGAGGTAGAGTTATCCATTAAACTCATGCATGGTTCCAAGAAAATTTAAAAAACCGCATATAAAATGGTGAATGTGGAGATGGATTAATTAAAGAAGATACTCAAAGATCATTTAGATAAGGGGTTTATCGAGCCAAGTGAGTCTCCATGGGGAACACCTATTCTCTTTGTGAAGAATAAGGTTTCATCGATATGGTTATACATTTATTATAGAGAACTGAATGAGATCTTGGTAAAGAACATGTACCCTCTTCCAAGAATTGATGATTTATTTGACTAACTTCATGGGGATCAGTTCTTCTCCAAGATTCATCTTAGATTTTTTTATCATCAATTGAGGGTAACAAAAGAAGATATTTCAAAGACTCCCTTCCGATCAAGATATGGGCATTATGAGTTTTTTGTTATTCCCTTCGGATTAACTAATACACCTGCTATTTTTATGGATTTGATGAATAGAATCTTTAAAAATGGATGAAATTTGAAAATGTTATCTTTTATTTCTACTTTTTTAGGTGTATTTGTAGATAAAACACATAATCGATCTATTTTATTAACATAATGATATTTTTAAGGGACTTTTCCTCAAAATCATTTCATTATGGAATTTCTTGATAATATGTGCATTTATTCTTTCATAAGGGGTATATATAGCCACTAAAACATTTCATATCCATATTTCATCTATACTAATTTTGTTTATTGTTTTTTAAATGTATTAATTTATGTAGATTAATATTTAAATGTTGAAAGTGGTATGGGAAACCTTGAACATTTAAATATTTTATTATCAAATATTTTATGTATGATATTAATTTACATATTTATTTATATGGATATAAAAGGATTACACATGAAATTTTTTATCTATATTGAATTTCATTCAATGTTTTCCAAATTAATATTTTTATACAAAGTGTTTTACTTCCTTTACAAATTGAAAAAAATGGATTGTTTTTCTTATGTATAGCGATAACCATTTTTTGATACATGGATTCCTCTAAAAGCCTTGATTTTTTAAAAGGAAAATAAATCCCTTGTTCCTTTTTTGGGTATCTTGGTATTGAAAATGGGTCCTTAAAAATAGAATTTTTATATTTAAATATTTTTCATATGATATTAGAATAAATTCTCAAAAGGTTTTGTGATGAACTTATTTTATTCCAAAAATTTCAGTATAGCATTTTATGAAACGGTTGAGCCCGAAATAGGTTATATTAAGGGTTGATTCATTTTATAGATCACGGGTGAACTTGAAACATCTTATATATAGCGTTTGTCCCCATTATAGCTCACAGGTGAGCCTTTTATAGCTTATATGAAGGTATTAGCCCCATTATATCTCACAGCTGATCCCAATAAAGCTTATATAATGGGTGTTCCGAATTATAGATCTCAAATTCATTGGGTAATAATAATATTTGAATTAATCCATATGGTTATTCCAATTGAGAGAGTCTTGAAAGGGTTTTATGTATTTGATGTGAAATTTTTTTTATTAGACCATAACTATTAATAACAACCATAGAAATACAAAGTGGACATTTCCAATAATGTTCATTTCTTCTATAACATAAAAACTTTTAAAAATAAACATGTTTTAGTTTCAGGTTTAATCATCATAACTTTTCATTGATTCCGTACTTGACTCTATTCTCCCTTAAATCCTATGAAACCCTTTAAAACATGGAATAAGAAAAAAAAAGCTCAGTAAGGGACATAAAAAAAGAAAACCATTATTCTAGTTAAAACATGGTAATCCATTTAATGTTCTTTGATAAGATGAAACAATACATTTTCATATGAATAAAACTCATACTTTTTTCTCAATGAAAAATACTAAAACCAATAAAAAGCAATTAAAAATCATTTAGGTGACTTAAAGAATGACATAAATAAAACCCTTTCAAAACAATTTTAAATTTGAATAACAATATGGATGACTTCCAATATTATTATTATTTAAATAATTGTAGATTTATAATTGGAATCACTCTCCGTATAATCTATATCGGGCACACTTGTGAGTTATAATGGGTATCATACCTTCATATAAGCTTTAACGGACTCACCCAAAAGTTATAATGGAGTTCAACCTTTGAATAAGCTGTGTAGGGATCACCCATGAGCTGTAATGGGGCACAACCATTCATATAAGCTATATTGGCTCACTATGTTCATATAATTCTCAATTACAATTTCATAAATAAAATACGCTCATCACAAAATCCTTTTGAAAACTTCATCTAATCCCATATGAAAAACATTTCCATATAAAAATAACATTTTCATTTAAGAACACATTTTCAATACCAAGATACCCAAAAAAAGAAATATTTATTATCATTTCCTTTATAAAACATTATGGATTTTAGAATAATCCAAGTATCAAATAACTCTTGTTGTCGTATACAAGAAAAAAAATTCCTTTTGTTGTTTTTATAAAGAATGTAAAATGATTATTATAAAAAAATTCCTTTTGAAAACATTGAATGAAATTCAATATAGACTTAAATTTTTTTATATAATCCTTGTATATCCATATAAATAAATATGTAATTTAATGTCATGAAGAAAATATTTGACAATTAAATCTTTAAATGTTCAAGGTGTCTCATACCACTTTGAACATTTAAATATTTTTCTCTATTAAGTAATACCTTTACAAAAATAATAAATAAAATTATTATAGATAAAAATTTATTAATAAATTTCATAGTGGCTATATATACACTTAAAATATAATAAATGTGCATATTATCATGAAATTTCTCAATGAAAGGAGATTGAGATGAAATCCCTTACCTCGAGTCTAAAATGTCTCGTACATTCTTTTTCTTTCTAAATAATAATATAATGTTAATTTATACTTTATTTAGAACCTTTTTTATTTTAATTATTCTTTTTATATGACTTATTATCATGTTATAACAAATACGTAAGTATTTAAGTTCATATCCGACATTTTATTGATATTCAGTACTAAAGTCGAAAATGAACTTGTTTATGGTGTAAATTTTATATGGGGTCATAAGTGAAACATATAAAAAATATAAAAAATGATATAAATATATTATATAAATTAATTATATTATTATATATAATAATATTTGAAGTCAAACTAAAAACACCATTCATGGAGACGGTAGGTCGTACATACACATTGACACTAATTTTGTTTTTCCTGTCTTATTGAAAAAGTGAAATTAAATGAAATATATATATATAGATATTTATAAATATATAATATCATTATATTAGAATTAATATGTCATTTATATGATATATTTTTACTATGAAAATCATTAATACATTATATTTGATGTGTGAACGAATCACATCATTTGGAGGTTGTGGTAGTCCTCACGTCCCGAAACAAAATTATCGTATAAGAAAAATATAGAAACCATGATGTTATGTTTAATATAACATATCCAGAATATTAAATGGGTATTAATATAAATATTAATATATTATTTGACCTGAATAATGGTTTTAATACCACTCATGAAGGTGGTAAAGGAGAAGAACAAAAACAATATTCACGGAGGCGATTAACAAACATAACATGGACAACAATTTTGTTTATTTTAATAATAGGAGGTAAGAAATGAAATAGATATGATATATTCCATTAAAAACATAAAAATCCATTATATACATGATTATGGAGTAATCATGAGTTTATGGATGAATTTGGTGAGTAGAAAATAGAAAAAAGAAAAGAAATTAAGAGAGGTACTATGAGAAAATTACCTCTTGAATATCCCCTCCTTGAAAGACCCTTGAGGACCTTGGATTTTGAATTTTTGTGCGACGAGTAGAACATGAATGTGGGAAGAGTGAGGAGGAGAGGTTTTGTCAGATATTTACGATCTAAAAGTCTTTCTTTGTCAAAATTGGCTGGTGGAGAGGTGGTATTTACAGATGAAGATAGGTGGGTTTAAGCGATTAATATATTTATTATTTTATATTAAAATCCAATAATATAGAGGTGAAATTAAATTCCATGACTTTGGATTGTAATTAATGTTTCCTAGGATGTTTATTGTAAATAAAAACCTCAAAAAATCATTAAATATTGTATTTTTTAGGTTTGTTATGTTTTTATCTTTAAACATTAACCTTTATCAAAATTTTACTTTTACTACGGTAAATAATTTTATTACCATGGTAAATATTTTATTCTTAAATAATTAAATTAACCATGAAACCTAATAAGAAACTTATAATTACAAATATGGAATCAATTTTACCTAATTCTATTCACATAATTTTTAAAATTATATTTCAAATTAAATCTAAGGATAAAACTAAAAAGTGGGTTTTTAAAGTGAAACGTTCCAAACATTAAAATGTTCTTATATCTATTTTTAACTTGAAATTGATTCCAGTTACCTATATTGAGTTAATTTATAAAATCATAATCTAACTATACTTTTAAACCAATTAATAATATAATCTTACAATATAAATAAATTAGATGAAATGACCTTTTAAATTAAAAATGCAGTATTTTTACTATTCATTACAATATGAATTTACTTAGAAAAATAATAAAAATTCAACCAAATAAATATTTTTGTCCCTATTTTATATAAGAAGTTTATTTTTTTATATATAACATATAAAACTGAAAAAAAAACTAGATTTGAAATGGGTTCCCCATAAAAAGTGGTAAAACTACAATTCTTGAAAAAATAATTCTTCTATCTGAATAATTGTAGTTGTTCTTATATCATTTATAGAAATCATATTACATGAATATTAAACATTAAATTTGTTATATTAAATATATATTTCATTAATAAAATCCATCAATAAATATTTTATTATTTTATGAACTTTCATATTTGCATTTAAATAGTTTTTTTTCAGAAAAACACATCCTTTATATTCAAATGGTTTTTATTTTCATTTATAATTAATTTTACAACCAATGAATCATTATATAAACTTTTTTAAACCCTATTTTCATATTTTAGTTATTATTTTTCATTCCCTCTAACCTAATGGATATGAGATAACTATAAATTTAAATAATAATATTAATAATATATTATTTTTTGGTATAACTTAGTCATGTTTGAAACATAAGATTTCAAGTAAACCAATTGTTGGGTGTCGGGTATGCTATCAAACATAGAGTCCCTTTAATAAAAAAAATATAATTCATAGATATTAATAAATATAAAAAATTATTATTCTATAATTACCTGGTATGTTACATGCTTCCCCCCTTTTGAAAATTATGTCCTTACAATTTTGAATTTGGGCTTGGTAACTAAATTTTTACCTTTCAAAATTACTTCACTAAAATACCACATCAAAAAAATAGTCAATAAAACCTCTACTTTAAAATAAATAAATTTAAGTATAAATGTCACATGAGATATCATATATTAGGGTACCATGTATGAAAACATAGACATGGATGATAAAACTAACTCTCAAATACTAACATAGAGTTATAGAGAATATAGTCATTAGAAAGTTGTCCATAAAAAACTATAAATATGTGATAGGTAAAAAGACTATTGAGAAAAGTAAATCAATAACTTTTTTGTTTTAAGATCCTTTTGATATAGTTAATGAATTCATTTACTTCTTAAAATAAGAATATAAATGAACATACTTAATTGATATATTTCTATTTTATATGCACAATTTCATCCTTATAATATTAGAAAAATTATGATGTACATACATATGAATAACCTTAAGCATAAAATATCACATAGACTATAAAAGATATCAATATATTAAAACTAAGGTCCAAAAGTAATGGCATATATCCAAATTAAACAAAATATTTACATAAACATAAAACCATAAAAATAGATGAGAAATTTTCTTAATAACTTATTATCCCATCACATAAAACCTCAGAAGGTGTGTATAAGTCCTTGTACTTATAGTTTTCCTTTGAAAAATACTAGGCTCTCATAAGATTCCATCACTTCACCAGATGTCTCAACATCAACTATAGTAGTAGAAAAATATTTTCCCAAACCTTTTTGTTTCTGAACACAATGATTCCATCCCTATGTAAATAACTTTGGACACTTATTTTCATAATTTCCCAACTCATTGTAGCTAAAGCATCTTACTATAGACTGGTTATCTGTTATCTCATTGTTTGACTATTTAGGACCCTTTTCATTGCAGTCACAAACCTTGTGACCAAACATACCACACAGGTAACACTTTTCAAATCATGACATTCATTCCCCAAAATTTATTTTACCACACTTGAAATAAGTTTTAGGCTTACCTACAGAATTATTAGTTGGTTTCTTCTCTATTTCCTACCACCTTGACCATTTCTTAATCTTATCATCTCATGCCACATAAGTGCCAGAAAAATCCATTTCAACTTTCTCAGCACAACAAACCACTTTTTGTAAATTTTAATTTTTCAGGAGGCTAGAGCTCTTCATAGCCCAAATTTCAATATTTAGTAAAATCTTTTAATTTTAATATGAATGTATCAAATAAAATCTAGAACATACCTCACTAATCTTGTGAGATTCTATTCATATATGGAAATTGAATCTTCATCCATTTTCTATAATTAGATAAATTGTTTCTCCATCCCATGCTGAACAACCTTAGGGAAATATTTATCATGGAAAATATAATTAAATTATTCTCATTCAATGGAATCAAGATCATTTTTCTCTCCAGTATTCTTAACCAATGATCACCATTGATCATCTTCACCTTCAAAATGATATATGGAAAGAGTTTCCTTTTGACATATCAAAAATACCATGACATAAAATATCTTCTCTAGGGTATTGATCAATCCTTCACCTACTAATCGGTTAAGATAATCCATCGAATTATGGGGGATTTTTCCTTATAAAATGTTCTATTACTGACATATTTCTCTGTGGATGTTTCAGATGATCTTTAGTATGGATACCACCACCATTTTAAGCATGAGTAAACTATGATAGCATTGAAAAAAACTATTTAGTTCTGATTTAGACCACCTCATGATCTTGATTTGAAAGGTTGTTTTAATCTTGATGACTTCCTATTACAACTCTCTTATTTCCTCTATGGAAACCCATTCTGAATAGACATAGTTTAGATGAAGCAATATGGTAATCTTAAAATGATACATCATTTCAACTTTACCATAAAGTAAAATACACTAAAGTAAATAAATTAACACCATATTGATATTTTCGCACTTTAATGCTAGTACAAGTAGTGGTTGTAATACCCCTTTAGGAATTTGTCACTCTACGTTCACTTGATAACATACGAGACACCTTGTAGTATAGTCAACAATCTGCATTTTCATATTATCCCATCAATAATGATCACGAAGTTCCCTATGCATTTTTGTGCTTCTAGGATATATAAAGAATGTAGAGTTATGAGCTTCATCCAACAGAACCTTCTTTATTTCTGGAATATATGGAATACATATTCTTCTATAAATTTTCAGTACACCTTTTTGATCAATATTGAACTCGAGAAACTTCCCATCCTTCACAACCTCAAAATTCTTCTGTAAAAAAGGATATTCTTTTTTATATTTTTTGATCTTATCTAGTTATGATGGTTGATAAATCATTTGGAAGAGGGTTAAAATTCTTTGTTTGTAGAATTTCATTTAAAGTTATATAATATAAATGAGGGATTCTATAGTTGGTATCAAATTATGGTTTGTTATTGGCGGAAATTAGTATTTAAAAACTTTATGAAGAACCCTATAGAAAAGTTTAAATATATGAAAACTTCTTGGTGTTTTAGTGAAATATTATGTATGTTGTTTCTGAATAAATAAATCCTTGTCTAGATACGAACAAGTTGATGTGGATCTCCCAAAGATGTATACATGGGTAAAACTCGAAAACAGTAATTTTTTCTAGACTCGAATGGGAAATAGTGCACAACAATGGGACTTGCTTTGCTCTTGGTTTGACACTCCTGGGGGAAATTTTTTGTTAATAAAATGCTTTTTATGAACCATATTTATGGAATTTTAGAAAATATAGTTGTTGATAATGAATAACATGATTAGCCATGATGTTTTAAGACATAAACCCTTTAGAGTTATAAGATTATTAAATGAAACAATTTTCTCACTAAAGTTTTATTATTTTAGAAAATGGAAGGAAATGGGAGGAACCATGAAAATAGTTACCGTAACAGACCATGCGCTGATGGTTATCTGATAGAAGAAAGATTAGAAAGTTTCATGAGAATTATGAATCAAATGTCTCGAGTTTTTGGAAATAACTTGAATAATTTTGAGAGTATGATTTCACAAAGAAGGTAAGAATATTTGGTAGAGTCCTTTATGTGCCAACGAAAACCAATGTTCAGTGGATCTGGAGACCCATTGATTGTGGAATAGTGGATAATATCTATAGAAAATATATTTTTTTTACTTTGTAGTTCTAAACAAGAGAAAGTCACCCTGGCTATTTATAACTTAGAGTTAGAATCTTATTAGTGATGGGCATTGATTAAAAACACGAGGCCAGGAAGGGAGATTGAATTTATAGAGTCGTAAGATCTTAGAGGAATCTTCATTAATAAGTATTTGACTCATTTGATGAGAACCAAAATGAATAAATAATTTCTCAAGCTAAATCAGAAGGAGAATGAATCTATGGAAAGCTATGAGATGAACTTTACAAGGATTTCATATTACACCTCTATATTTTTCCGATATCTTAATGGCAAGGTTGATAGATTCTTCAATAGACTAAATCCTCATGTATGGAATAATCTATCCAACTGAGTCTATGACATCTATGGGGAGATTGTACGAAGTTATATTAAAGTTGAAATGGAGTTCAATGAGACAAAATGGTCCCATAAATCTATTGAAAAGAATATATTTTTGGATCCAAGATTGGGGAGGAACTTTGATCAGGGAAGAGGTGGAAAAAATTTAAACTTTCCACTTTTAATAAATGTAGGAAGAAGTATTCCACGAATTTATTACTTGGGAGTGGGAAGTTTTACAAGTGTGGAAGAGATGTCCATATCACTTGGAATTTTTATTATGAGGTGAACCTTCAACTTCCCACCACTAACTAAAAAGGGAAGATGGTGTGGGCCCTACCTGAAGTCTAATGCTTAATGTGTGGACTACTTGGGAACTATTCCAATAACTATCTGAATCTGAGGGTAGTGGAGGGGGATCACCATCATCCTCGGCATAGGCTAGGGGAGAAGGGTCATGTTTTTTCTACCATGATATCTTAAGTTGAAGCTCCAAATTATGTGGTGGTAGGTACACTTGTTGTTCAATCAAATATTCTAAGTACATTGTTTGATTAGGGTTATACATATTCCTTTATTTCCTCCATGATTGCAAAGAATATAGAATCAATTATTTAACTATAAAAATTAGATATATCAGTCAATACCCCTTGAGGGATTATCCATGAATCAATAGTGTTTAGAAAATCTAGTATCTACTTTAATGAACAAAATCTTATCACAAATCTAGTAATCATTCCCATGATGAAATTAGAAATTTTACTAGGGATGGATTGGATCTCAATGTAAAATTATAAGATCAAATAAAGAATCAATGAATTCATAGTTGTCGTGAATGGAAAATTGAATGTTATTTTCCAAGGAGACATATGTTGACCTGATCATTGACTAGAAGCACCTCTAATACCCTTCTTTATGGAGTTGATTAGTGAAGAAGAAAAAGGAAATGAGAGTATAAAGATAGATAATGTCCTAATTGTTTAGGAATAAATTGAAGTATTTCCTATGGAGTTACTAAGACCTCCCTCATAATGAGATGTATAGTTCACCATTGAACTCATGCATGGTTCCAAGCCGATTTCAAAGAACTCGTATGGAATAACGAATGTGGATTTGGAGGAAATAAATAGGAAACTAAAAGATATTTTTGACAAGCGGTCTATCCAACCAAGTGTTTCTCCTTGTGGATCACCTATTCTCTTTGTAAAGAGTAAGGATGGATCTATGTGTTTATGTATTGATTATAGAGAACATAACATGATCACAATAAAGAATAAGAACCCTATTCCAAGAATTGATGGTTTTTTTTGAACAACTTTGTGGGGATCAGTTCTTCTCCAAGATTGATCTTTGATAAGAATATCATAAATTGAGGTTGAGGAAAGAAGATTTTACAAAGGCCACCTTCTGATAAATATATTGGAATTATGATTTTTTTGTTATGACCTTCAGATGGACTAATGCACCTACTATTTTTATATATTTTATGAATATAGTATTTAAAAACTACCATGATAAGTTTTTGGTAGTTTTTATTGATGATATTATGATATATTCCAAAATTATAGAGTAGTTTTAATATCATATAAGGATTATATTTCAAACGTTAAGTAAGGATTGGTTTTTTGGAAAGTTTAGAAAGTCTGAGTTTTGGTTACAAAAATATTCTTTCTTGGGGAACATTGTAACGAGTGAAGGAATCTTAGTTGACCCTAAAAAGACAAAGGTTTTAGAGGAGGGGCCTAATCCAATAATAGTAACTGAGATTCATAATTTCCTTTAATTATTGGGATATTATAAGAGGTTCTTGAAAAACGTTTCATGACTTTTTAATCCACTATCCATGTAAACTTGAAATGGGGTCAAGTTTATCTGGAAAAAAGAGAGTGAAGAAAGTTTCCAAGAGTTGATGATGAGATTGGTTACTTCACCCATGTTAAATATTTCCTTAATTAGATAAGGATTAGTTATTTTTAGTGATTCATCTCTAAAATGGCTTGGGTGCATCTTCATGAAAAATGACAAGGAAATTTCTTCTTATCTTGACAGATAAAGCCGCATGAAACAGTTTACATGTAAACTTGAGGGATATCAATAAGAACATGAAGAATATTGTGAATTCATGATAAAGAGAAATATCATCATGATAAAACTCGAATAATAACTTGAAAATGTATATATAAAATTTATTTTATACATTCATAAGCATATCACCATGGTCCATACCCAAGATATAATAGAAATTACCATGGTTATTCACCAAGGTATCGTAAACTTATTATCTCTAGAGATTAATTTTTTTACCCAATTCATTTGAGCGCTATAAGGGCGCAACCTTAATATTTATTTATTTTAATGTGATACATATATATAATAATCAATTATTTCTTAAATAACCCATATGGAAAAAAATAAATGGGTTTCATGTCAAAATCATAGCGTTTTAAAAAGTTCTTAAAAACATGATCAATATCTGATTTATAACCCACAGAAATGGAATGAGGGTTTTATGTTTGTAAATTATATTATAAAATAAAATTTTTTTATGTATATATTAATACCCCTTTAAATGAAAGAAGTTATTGTATTAAAATAAATAAAATAAAATAATTTCTTGTGAAAAAGAGAGAGATTTTGAGATGACAATTCTGGAGCATAAATGGTATAAAACATGGTTTCATAAACCATTAAAAAGAGATAGAAAAATGGTCAAGAATTAATAGAATATTAGTAATATAGTATAGGTACATAATATAATGGAAATAATAATATGGTATGGAAATTTGAAACACATACAATATAAAAGAAAACTTGAAAGGAAAATAGAAGTTGAGAATTACCTTACCTTGAAAAGTAACTCCTAAAACACAATTATTAGGACCTGGGTGGATTAAGGACACCATGTGAGGACTACTTGGGATGTAATAATATCATAAATTATTAGATGATGATTTTGTAATGAATTTAAACTAAGTAATGGGTGGGTATTTATAGAAAAAAAGAGGATGTTTTTTATTAATTTCTGAATACACCTTAGTATTTTTATTTTCCAAACCATGGTATTTTCCACATGAGAAACCTCATATCATATTTTAATGAAAAATATTTGAGCATCATTTTAAATTAAATAATACTTTATTATGATGTCATTAGACCCACCGAAAACCCAAAACTATATTTTTACTATCCACAGAAAAATAAAATATTTTATAAAATTCTCATAAATTAATAATAACATAATATCGACCTTATGAATTCAAAAATGACATTTATTTTATCATAATAAATCTCTAAATATTAAAATAAATCTTTTATCTAAAAAATACTCATTTATAAAAAATAATAGTGGACAAAAAATGTAGAGTAACCTGCAAAGTAAAATTTTGACACTTGAAAAAAATAAAATTATTTTATCATTCATAATTAAAAAAAAGTGTATTTTTAAAACTCTATTTAATTATAATAATAAAAAATAATAAAATAAAAATATTTACCCAAAAAATAAATTTATCAAATTCCATCACAATTTTTAAGAAAAACTATTCTTAAAATGAAAATGATAAAATAACAAATTTATTTAAAAAATGGTTATAAATTTTAGTTAACTCGGGTCTTAAAACATAATCCATTAAAACACCTACATGAAATCTAAGGGTAAGGTGTACAATAGTGACATACACTTGGGGCAGCTCAGATAACATCGCCCGAGTGGTAATCTCCACTAACTTGAACTTCTCTCATAGGCGATTTTGTTCAAACTTAACATATTGAAAATCAGATTAGTCTTGGTCCAGAGCAAATGATTGTTATTCAACCTCCTTCCCTACTCTAAAAAATGGGCTTCATATGGCCTGAGTCTACTAGATGGGTCCATTGACTCTTCTTTCATCATTAATTATCCATTATCATTTCATTTTTTAAATAATAATTTTAATGTTAAAAATTATTATTATTTCCAATGGTCAAAACACAATGGTCACATTTCATTTATACTAATATATTTTTATTGATTATGACATATTAATATATATATTTTTCAAAAACAACATATTATTCAAATTTTCAGGTCATTACACATCTATAAGTACTTGTCCTTAAATGCTACATATTCTAGTGTTTTTGAACTATCATTCACATTAGAGGATCTTCATATTTATATTTTTAGTCAATTAGGAAAAAAACACTTAAATAGTAAACCTGTACATTTGAAGTGGATAATTATACTTAGTACCCACATTTTCCACCAAAGGAATCCATTTTCAAACAATACATGATTTCTTTTTACAATACATCTTTAATACTTTCATAAAGGTATCTTCTTTTTCCTTAACAATCATAAGAACTATTAAAAACATTCTAAAACAGGGGATGAGAACAAATGATCAGTAAAAGACATAAATAAAATAAATAGTTAGACCTGTGAAAACATGAAATCCCATTAAAAACATTTTCTTAAAAGCTTATTAGCAAGCATAGAAAATCAAATTGGAGCCATGGGATATCATTACCATGTAACTTTTATAAAAACCTGTACAAATGGAATAACTATATATTGAATATCCACCTATATATTACCCAATAAATTGGAGAGATATAATTGGGCTCACCCATCGTATAAGCTATATCATGCTCACTCATCTTTCGCAATCTATAATGGGGCTCAACACTTCATATAAGCTATATCGGGCTTACCCTTGAGTAATAATGGGGATCAATCCTTCGTATAAGCTATATCAGGATCACCCATTAAATTTATAAGTACCAACACATATATGAATTAAAATTTCAACGTGTCACTCATAAAATTACATTTTCATTCATAAGATAACCGATCCATTTTTACAAACGAAATTAAAACATTTATAAAATAGATTTTTCAACTAAAGTGTCCTATACCACTTTGAAACATTTAAAAAAATATTCTCAAATTATCATTTAAAAAAATTCCATATAAAAACTTCCATAAAATCATTTTGAAAACATTGAAATTATGTATAAATATTTATAAGAATATTGAATCAAAACATTAAAATGAGGTTTCTGAGTTAAAAAGTCCATTATCACTTGAGAAACACTTGAATAAAAATAATTATTAAATAACATTAAATAAAACCTAGTATATCATGAGAATAAGTATATTCATGATATAATATTTCAAATGGGAGTATATACACCATATAAAATTTAATTGGTTCTTTATAATAAATAAGTTTCAATGGAATTTAAATTGATATGAAATCCCTTACCTTGAGTCTGACTCATCACATACAATATTTATAGTCCTAAATAATAAAATTAGGTTAATATATTATTAATTTAGAAAAAATTTAATGTCTATTATTCCTTTTATATCACATATTACCATGTTATAAATATTACATAATTATTTTAGTTCATATCGGACTTTTGGTCGATATTCGGTACTTGAGTCGAAAATGAACTGGTTTATGATGTCAATTGTCCATGTGGTCATAAATAAAACATCTACAGAATATAAAAAATAATATAAATACCTTATAGATTCTATATATATTTATTTATAATAATATTTTAAGATAAACTAAAAACACCATTCATGGAGACAGTAGGTCAAATGTATGCATTAACGCTATTTTTATTTTTTTCCTCTCATATTGAAAGCGTGAAATTAAATAAAATATATATAATTATATATAAATATATAATATCATTACATTATTATTACTATTTCATGTATATCATATATTTTTACAAAAACAATATTTAATACATTCCATGTGATGTCTGAAAAAATCACATCATTTTGAGGAGGATGTAGTCCACACATCCCCAAACAAAGTTATAATATAAGAAAAATATGGAAAGCATGAAGTTGTGTTTAATATAACATATCTAGAATATGAAATAGGTTATAATATACATATTTAAATATAATTTCACAAGAAAAGTGGTTTTGAGACCATCCATGATGGTGGTAAAGGAAAAAAATAAAAAAAAACATTATTCATGGAGGTGATTATATGGAAAACTATGAGGAAGGAGAGGTTATTTGGAAAATTAGAAAGTGTGTGTTTTGGTTACAAAAAGTTTATTTCTTGTGGAACATTTTAACCAGTGATGGAATCTTAGTTTACCCTATGAATACAAAAGTTGTAGTGTAGTGGCCTCATCCTATAACAGTAACTAAGATTCGTAGTTTCTTTGGATTAGCAGGATATTATAGGTGGTTCGTAAAAAAATCACAAATTTATGATCCATTAACCAAGTTAACTCAAAAATGGGTCTAGTTAATATTGAAAAAAATAGTGTGAAGAATGTTCCCAAGATATAAAGAAGATATTGGTGAGTTCACCTGTGTTAACTCAACCCTCAATCAGAGAGGTATTCGTTATTTTTAGTGATACATCTCTCTAAAAGGGATTGTGTGCATCCTCATGAAAAATGAAAATGTATTTTATTATGAATCTTAACAGCTAAATACTCATGATTATATTTATCCTAAACATGATCTTGAGTAGGATGCAATTTTTTTTATCTAATGATATGGAGGCATAATTTTTAGGGGGATTAGTGTGATATATACATAGACCATCAATGTCTGAAGTATATTTTCAAGAAAAAGGAATTGAACATGAGATAGATGAGATGGTTGGAACATCTTAAATATTATGATTTTTCAATTAATTATCATCTAGAAATAGAAAAAAAGTTACTGATGCATTAAGTAGGAATGAACCTATTTTTTAGAAATGATGATTATTCAAGGAGATCCCTTGATCAAATACATAGTGAAACTAGACATGGGAATTATATTGGAAGGGACATCATCAACGCTATCTAAAAAGATTTCTCAACCGTCATTAGTAGATAAGATCAAGAAATATCATAATGAAGATCATTTGATAGAGAAGAAGTTTAACGATGTGAAGAATGGAAAGTTTCTTGAGTTCAATATTGGTCAAGAAGGTGTACTAAAATTTCATACAATACTATGTGTTCCATCTATTCCAGAAATAAAGAAGGTGATGATGGATGAATTTAATAGATCTACAATTTATATACATCCTGGAAGCATGAAAATGTATAGGGACCTTCATGATCATTATTGGTGGGAGGATATTAAAAGGTTGATTATTGACTACACTACAAGGTGCCAGATATATCAACAAGTAAAGGAAGAGTGAAAACTTCTTAAAGGGGTATTACAACTGCTGCCTATACCAGCATGTAAGTGGGAAAATATCACTATGTTCATTGTCACTGGTCTCCCGAGAACATCCAAATGAAACAATGAGATATGGGTTATAGTTGACCATCTCACCAATACTTCCCATTTTATCTCTATTTGGTAATATTTCTCTCTTGATCAACTTTCCAGTTTTTACGTGAAGGAACTGGTAGGGTTATATGGAGTTCCACTTTCTACACTATATGATCATGATCCAAGGATTACATAAAAGTTTTAGATAAGTCTTCAATATGCTATATGTACCAAATTGAATTTCACTATATACTATCACCCTCAAACTGATGGCTAATCTGAAAGCACTATTTAGACACTCGAGGACATGCTGAGAACATTCTCAATGAAATTTAAATAAAGATGGGATAAACATATCACATTAGTTGAGTTCTCGAACAACAAAAGCTTCCACTCAAGCATTCCATTGGCACCCTATGAAGCTCCATATGGGAAGATATCTATAACTCCTACTTGTTGGGATGAAGCTAGTGATATAAATCTTCTTGGGACTAATCTTGTGAAATAGATGACAAAAACGTTTCATTCCATCCAACAATATATTAAGAATTATCATAGTCGGAATAAGAGTTATGTCAAAAACTGTCGAAGGGACATGGAGTTTGATGATAGTGAAAAGGTCTTCCTTCTAATTTCTACATGGAAGAGAGTCATGTGGTTTGGAAATAAATGGAGTAAGGGATAAAAAATAAGTAATTAACTCGTTGCTCAATGAAAATTTTAAACTCAAGAAAACATTTTCACATAATGATACCTTTCATCCATAAAAACATACCTCATGAAATCATCAAATTCACGAAAATAATTCCTAGAGATCATAAATCATAATTGTAGTTTATGGAATCCATATCATACATACATTGTATATTTCCTAGAAACATAGTGAGTAACCTCCATGGTTATGTTTGGAATACCCATCACAATATATTATCTAAATATCTTAGGAGAAATCCTATTGTTTAACTCCAACTCATTACACAATGCATTAGAGATATATCATCTGCTCACCCACCTTTGGTTTATCACAAAATCACCTGTATGCATAATCAATTACCAATAACCATGATGTAATCATAACACATAAAACAAGCATAAAGTAAAAATAACATTTCCACTCTGAAATTACATTTAATTTTTACAAATCCATGCACTCATAAATGAAAAAACTTTATTTGAAAATAAATTAGTAAATTGTAATGTAAACAACAAAAAATTAAAGTTACATAAAAGTGATAAATTCCATTCAAGGTGAATATGTTAAAAAATACATTCAAATATAATTGAAATAATCAATCCATTTTTTAAAACATTTTAAATAATTTAAAAATAATATTTTTTAATAAAAGTTTTCCATACAATGTTGAATTTTTTTGAAAGTATTTAATATTTTAAAACATTAACTTTAATAGAAATAAATCCATAAAACACATTTTTAAAGCATATACATGAAATAGAAGGATTTATAATGTTAAATCTTTAAAAAATTTAAAATCGAGTTTTAGTTAAAGTACTTTATACAAAGATCATATTTTTATAAAATATATTGATTAAATTTTTTAACTATATATAAAAATAAAAAAAAATATAAGTAAAAGATAAGATATTAGAAATTCATTTCACACATAAGAGTTTAATGACATAATCAAGAGGTAGAATTTTAACCCAAATAATGGATAATGGGTTAATAAATTCTTTTATCACTTATAATCTGTCAAAATATATGACCCATAAAAGTAATAATCATCAAATAAAACATTTAATGACCAGAATATAAAGATATTAATGGTATTTTATATCAAATTTCATTATATATACCCCACATAAAAGTAATTAGTGGTGAATATTGCATATATCTCACAAAGGTAAAAAGTGAGGCGATTAAATACTTATAATATTCATATCAATGATGTAAGAATTTATCAATGGGGTGATTATGTGTAGTAATATATTATTTACACAAAGAGAGGTGGACATAAAACATAAACTAATAAAAATTGATTCAACACATACTAACTATGACATCCCTCATTTTTATTATATAACTTTACATGACATTTTACAGACAAAGGATCTTTTAATGTTTAGTGTATTGGAAGTAAGGAACATAATACATGGAAAAATGGAACATGATTATATTAAAAATGAAATTATTCTTCAAGGTTCATCCTATTAATATTTATTCCATCTCATAACCTGAGGACATACATCAAACAAAACTGTTAGAAGAAGGCCCAATTAAGGAAAACAAGTGAAATAGTTTACATGTGAACTTGAGCGATATCAATAAAAACATTAGTAATATCATATAGGAATGATAAAGAGGTACGTCATAATGTTAATAACTTGAGTAATAACTTGAAAATTTTGGGGCAACATTTAATTTAAACATTCATAATCATATCACCAGGGTCCATCCCCAAGGTGTCATAAACATTACCAAGGTTATTCACCAAGGCATCATAAACTTGTCATCACTAAAGATTAATTATATTACACAATTCATTAGAGAGCTATAAAGGTGCACACTTAATTTGTATTTATTTTAATTTGGTCCATATATATCATAATAAATAATTTAATAAATAACCCATAGAAAATAAAAGATATGGGTTTCATGTCAAAATCATTGTGTTTTAGGGGCATAAAAACATGATCAGTGTGTCATTTATAACCCAAGGAAAGGGAATGAGGGATTTATGTATGTGATTTATAGAATAAAATAATTCTTTTTTATGTGTTAATTAATACCCCAAAAAAATTAAAGAGGTTTTCATATTCAAAAAAAGAAAATAAAAGATTCTTTGAGAAAAAGAGGGAGATTTTGAGATAAAAATTCTACAGCATAACGAGTATGAAGCATGGTTTTATAAACTAGTAAAAAGACAGTGGAAAAGGGTCAAAAATTCATAAAAGACTCATAATACAGTATAGGGATAGAATTAAATAGAAATTATAACATGTAATGGAAATTTGAAAGACATACCACATAAAATACAACTTGAAAGGAAAAGAGAAGTTGAGTGTTCCTTTACCGTGAAGAGTAACTCCTAAAACTCGATGATTGGGACCTTGGGGGATTAAGGAAAAATTTAGAGGACTCCTTGGGAGGTAATAATATCATAACATCGTGGATAGTGATTTTTTAATTAACAAAAATTAAGGAATGGGTGGGTATTTATAACAAAAGAGAGAAAGTTTTGTATTAATTTCAAAGGACACCTCAATTGTGGTATTTGCAAAACCAAGGGGTCGCCTGTGGTATTTTCTCATGGTATTTTTTCTAATTGGGACACGTCATATTATATATTATTGTACAATATTCTAACATAATTTTAAATTACATAATACATCATTATGATATCATTAAATACACTGGAAACTCAAAACTGTATTTTTACTATTAATCGAAAAACAAAATATTTTATAAAATTCTCAAAATTCAACATAATCTAAAATCGATTTCATTAATTAAAAAATGAAATTTATTTTATAATAATAATACTCTAAATATGATAAATTTTTATTTTAACTAAAAAATACTCATTTACTAAAAAAATAGCATATCAAAAATGCATAGTAACATGAATAGGACAAATTTTGACACTTGAAAAAAATTAAATTATTTTATCATTTGTAATTAAAATAGAGTTTTTTTATAACACTATTTAATTATAATAAAAATTATTAATAAATAATTATTTTAATATAGTAATAAAAGTACTATTTTTACCAAAAAAATTAATTTATCACATTCCATCACAATTTTTAAGCAAAACTATTCTTAAAATGAAAATGATGAAATAAAAATTTTATTTAAACAATGTGATTACATTTTAAGTGACTAGATCCTTGAAACATAACCCATTAAAACACCTTCGTATGATCTAAGGGTAAGGTGTGCGATGGTGATGGACTCTTTGGGTGGCTTGAATAACATCGCTTGAGTGGTAATCTTCATTAACATGAACTTCTCCGGTAGGATATTTAGTTCAAGATTAACATGTGGAAGCTTAGATTTGGCCTAGTCCAAAGTGAATCCCAGTGATGTTACCCCCTTCCAAAGCTCTAAAAAATGGGCTTCGCACGACCTGATTCTAATAGATGAGGTCATCGACTCTTCTTTCTGCATTAATCATCCATTATCATTACTATTGATAAACCATAATTATAATGTTAAAACTTATTATTCTTTCCAATGGTCAAATAACAGTCAAAAACTGATGGTCACTTTTAATTTATAATTATATATTTCTATTGATTATGACATAATAAAAATGTAATTTTCCAAAAAAACAAATACTCTCCAAGATAGGTTAATTAATTCTCAAAATAACATGAATATCCATAATTCCATAATTGAAACATAGAATCTTCCAAAATAAAATGAAACCATTAATCCTCAAATAAAATCACATAGTGTTTTATTTACCATAGTCATATTGGGTTCCCAAATTAGTGAAAGTATTCTAAAATAACATTTATCACTTAATCACCAAATCATTTTCCAATACTAATGATATCCATTCGATAAAACATAAGCTCCAAAAATCATCTTTTTCATATTAAATAAACTCATTTATCTAAAAAAGAAAAATTCATACTAATCAGAAACATCACGTAGGACAGTGGTAGGTGATGCACCCTTGTCACCCTTTGATTGTGGGTAAGATTCTTGCGTCCTTTCCAGACGTGATGTGTTGTCACCCATATTGTGGGTTTTCCCTTTTTATAAAACCCAAAAATAACCATAACAAGTTTTAACCACAAAGGTTTTCTTATAACTCTCATTTTCATCCCAACTAATAATGACCTCAACACATTAATTCATGAAGTCTAATATATATTTTTCATTTCACCTCTACTATAAAAAAGTTGAGACTGAAGCCTCAGTTAATTCGATGAAGGGGGTACAGTACTATGAAAACCATGTAACAAGAAGTGTAGGGATGGGCTAGGCGAGACTCACACTCAAGACCTCACCAAGACCCACAGGGGTAACTACCAACTAAGCTTTACACTATGGGAAAATGTCACCACCACTACAATTTAATAAAACTACTCAAAAAAGAAAGAATATCATACCTTGATCATGGTGTCCACCTAGTTTCATCTTCCTTTTAAATGTAGACAAAAGCTCCGTGAATTTCAATAATGATATAAAGATTCTTAAAAATCACTTGCTCCCTATTTCCAAATACTCCTTGTACAACTTGGGTCGTATGGGTGTCTTTAGAGAATTTGTTTTCTAAAATAATCTCGTATGATATATAATTTCAAAATATTAAATAAGTCATGATTTTTATAACACAATTGGACCTAGATTGACTTGAAACTTTAAATCAATGGTCCTTTTAAAATACCATAAGTATGTTCTGAAAGACTTTATTTTAAAAGAATGTATAAATAGGTTGAGTAAGGGTCTCCTTCTTCAAAATCTTTTTGAAAATACTAATACGATTTCTAATCTTATAACAAGGTAAAATATTTAAAAATGACTTGAATTTATTTACCATTTTTAGAAAATATAATAATATTGAGAAAATATGATTTGATTAAAACCAACCCATAATCTATGATGGTATCGAGGTATATAGGAGTTGTTTGATATCTCATAAAACTATTTTCAAGAGATTTGTATGTTATAAAAAGATTCAAAATCATCTGCACATGACTTTGCAAAAATTATTGCAATCATGTCATTAAGAAGAGAAAAGAATGTTGTTTGATATCCTCCTCCATCCATTTATTACTTTTTGGTATGAAAAATTAAATTCAAGAGATGAACTTTGAGGTTAAAATATTTTATGTTTATTTTTGAGGATTTTATATCTTTTTTGTTAATTATATAAAATTATATAGTTTTTTAAAATAGACAACACACATCCCATATGAAAACCCATAAATTCGGACAATGATGAGGGAATCAAACCCACAACCGAAGTTTGATAGGGATTTATCACCTTCTAATAGCTTATTTAAAGTCCCTAGATAGTATGAATTTTTCTTATTTTAGTTAAATGAGTTGATTAAATAAGAATAAGTTGATTTTAGGAACTTAAGTTTCATCAAATGGATATCATTGGTATTGGAAAATTATTTTCTAATTATGTTATAAATATTATTTTGGTAGATGTTCACTATAATGGTAACTTAATAGGATTAAGGTAAATAGAATACTACTAGATTTTAAATTGAGGAGTATTGGTTGAATTATATTTGAGAATAATATAGGATTTTATTTATAGACTTATGGGTAATTTGGTTATTTATGGAAATGACTGACTTATCATAGATAATATGTGATTACGTTAATTTAATATTTGGTATTTGACATTATGAGTTGTTGACGTTATTTGGAGTTAAATTTTAGAACTTATCATGGATGATAATTTTATTAAATCCTTCTGATTTTCGGGATTTAATCATAGTTATAATATTTTTGAGAAATTTTAAGGATAGTTATTTTTTAACGTTCTATGTTGATCTTTTGGTATTACAGTAGAATTATGGAGATTAAAAGTAATTTACATCATCCAATGGTTTATTTTTTAGCTTATCCTAAATATATTGGTTTTGGTTAATGTTTCAAGACATGATAAATGGATAGTTAATCTTTTGTGGGTTATGTGATTCTATAGAAGTATATTCATCTTGAATACCAATCATTTAGAGAAAATATTTGTTCTTGGTGGAAATTGATTAAAGGATGAAACTCCAATTTTCAAGTAAGTATGTTTCCTTATTTTCTTATTCAAGGAATTAAAAATTTCCCCCAAAATTATGAAAATTATGTTAAAACAAAAATGTTTTCTATTTACTTTTCCTACTATGAAATCAATGACCTTTTAACCAATCACAAGTTTTTGGTTTTTTTATTTTCAACACTCTCCTGATCATGTTTTCTATCACTCCCCATCAAAACATGATAGTTAATTTTTCATCAATATCCATATTTTACTACATGGAATCCTAATATGTGTTATCTCGAGTGACATATTTTAACTTAATTTCTTTAAAAGTATAAGTTTTATTAAATCTTTTTATGATATGGGAATTCAATTATTTAATTTTTAAAAGTCATACCTTAGTTACCATCCTCGAATTAAAATTAAGAGGATGCAATTTCCCAAAGGGGGTAGAATGTAACATCCTAGGTAATTATATAATAAGACTTTTTCTTATGTTTTAATATATATGAATTAGATATTACTTTTAGTTTAAAGGTGGAATGATGTGAAATATAATACCTGACACACTACAATGGGTTTCCATGAAATATTATGTTTCACACAAGACAAATATATAATAAAAATTACTAAATTATTAGTATTATTATTTTAAATGGAAATGAATTCCTAGACATTGTATTGGAAGGAATGAATAGTATTAACTAGATTTTGATAAAATGTTTTACCCATGTTTATAAAAAATTCTTCGGTACACAATTAATTATAAATGAAAGTAAAACCCTTTTTTAAATAAAAGGAAATTTTTTTTTCTAAAAAAACTATTTGAATGAAAATAAGTGAGTTTGTAAAGTAATAAAATAACTATATTTTGGTTTTATTAATTTAATATATATTTAATATGTTCAATTTAATTTTTAAGATTCATCTTATATGTTTTCTATACATTTTAAAAGAAAAAAATCATTTTTTTGGATAAAATAAGTATTTCTCAAAAAAAAGGATGTTTTGCAACCTTTTGATGGAGAATCCATTTTAAATCAATTTTTTAAAACATTTATAATATATATTTAAAAAAGTAAAATTTTTATTTTTAATAGAGACATAAAATTTTACTTTGGATAATTGTTTTGTATTTTTCTGTTAATTTTTGTTTTTTAATGAATAGTTAAAAATACTGCATTTTAACTCAAAACTATTTCTTTCATCTAATTTATTTATATAGTTATATTTTAATATTAATTGTTTTTAAAGTATAATTAGAATAAATTTTTATAATTTAATCCAATTTATTTCATTTTAATCAATTTCAAATTGAAAATAGATATAAAACATTTCAAACATTTGAGTATTTCACTTTAAAACCCCTCTTTTTAGTTTTGATTGAAAGAATTAATTTAAAATGAATTTTTCTTAATTATATGAATTTAATTAGATAAAATGGAATATATATTTGGAATAATAAGTTCTAAATTAGGTTTTAAGGTCCATTTTGTTTTTTAGATATAAAAAAGTTACTATTGTAAAAAATTTATTTACCGTTGTAAAAGTAATATTCTGACAAGTGTCAAAGTTAAAATTTAAAAGATTAACATACCAAAAAACTCACATTTTAATTGTTGTTTGAGGTGTTTATCAACCCTCTACATTCTATAAAACATTAATTATAATCCAAATTATTGTAATTTAATTCCACCTCCATATGGTTGGATTTTAAGATATGATAATCAATAAACTAATCCCTCGAACCCACCTCCCCTCAAGTATAAATACCACCTCTCCACCTCCCATATTCAAAACACAATGCTTTTTATATCATAAGTTATCTTCCCAATCCTATAATACTAACTTTCCACACATCCAAGTGCTTGCGTTCTAACCAAAATACCAAATCGAAGGTCATCAAGGGTCGTTCAAGGAGAGGGTATTCAAGAGGTAATTTCTCAAAGTATCTCTCTTAATTTCATTTCTTTTTCTACTTTATCTTCACCTAATTAATTCATAAATTCATGATTACTCTATAATCATGTATATACAAGAGTTTTATTTTTCTAATGGAATATATTATATCCATTTCATTTATCACCAACACTTATTCAAATAAACAAAAATGTTATCCATGTTATGTCGATTAATCTCCTCCGTGAATAATGTTTTTATTCTCTTTCATTTACCACCTTCATGGATGGTCTTAAAAAATTATTATGGTAAAATAATATTTTAATATTTATATTATAACCTTTTTAATATTATTGATCTGTTATATTAAATATACCTTCATGATTACCATTTTGTTGTTATACGATTACATCGTTTGGGGATGTGTGGATTATCACCTCCTCAAAATGATGTGATTCGTTCACACATCACGCAGAATGTATTAACGATTGTTTTAGAAATAATTTATGATATAAATGAAATATTTATGATACTTTAATGATATTATATATTTATATATATTTATATACATTTCATTTAATATCACTCTTTCAATACTACAGGATAAAATGAAAATAGCGTTCATGCGTTCATACGGACCACCATCTCCATGAATGGTTTTTTTAGTTTGTCTTCAAATATTATTACAAATAATTATATAATGAATATATAATATATTTATATCATTTTTTATATTCTGTATATAATGTAATTTTGAATACAAGGACTACTGATATCATACCAAGATCATTTTTTACTCAAGTACCAAATATTAACAAAACACCCAATATGAACTTAAATAATTATGTAATTTTTATAACATGGTAATAAGAGATATTAAAGTAATAATAAACATGAAAAATTTTCTCAGTAAAGTATAAATTAACCTAATTATATTATTCATTAATAAAAATAATTTACGAGACAAGTTAGACTCTAGGTAAGGGATTTTTCTAACTCAATTTCCATTCATTGGGTTATACGTCAACTTTGTTGATTTTGTTATTCCAAGATTATGTGTGGAATAAATTTTTATATTTTATATTTTTTATTTACAATTATATTTGTTTTGATATATTTTTTCTAAAAAGAATCACCCCATTGATAAATTCTTACATCATTGATACGAATTTTTTAAGGATTTACTCAACTCACTTTTTACCTCTATGAGATATATGCATTATTCATCACTAATTACATTTTTATGGTGTATATATAATTATAATTAATATGAAATATCATAAATATCTTTATATTCATCTTATTAAATGTTTCCTTCGATGATTATTAATTTTATGGGTCATACAATTCGACAAATTATAAGTGGTAAGGGAATTTCATAACCCAATTTCCATTCTTTAGGTTAAACTTATTCTTCATGATTATGTCATAATATTATTACATAACAAATAACATTTGGATATATTTTATTCAATTTATACTTTAAATATGTGGATTTATAGTGAATACACATAATCGATCTATTTGATTAACAAAAGGATATTTGTAATGGACTTTTTAACTAAAGCATATTTTTAAATGTTTTAATGATTTATTATTGTAAATATTTATCATTAATTTCCATTTTTTAAAAACGGTTTTAAGAATTTATTTCTATGTACATGAATGTTTTAAAATTATAATTCCTTTTAAAATTTTGAAGTTGGTATCAGAAACATTGATTCCTAATATTATTTTTAAATGTTTTAATTGTGTTTTGAGAATTTATTGATTATATCAATATCATGAAAGATATCTTGAGGAAATTTTATTTTTCTATTATACATGTTTTATATGTTATTATTATGTTAAGGTTCTTGGTAATTTCTTACGTATATAGGTGGTTT
This sequence comes from Viscum album, assembly GCA_963277665.1. NCBI lineage: Eukaryota > Viridiplantae > Streptophyta > Magnoliopsida > Santalales > Viscaceae > Viscum > Viscum album. The sequence continues at coordinate 816,817,250 of OY728146.1, read as the reverse complement.
TTTGATAACCCGAGGGAGGGTGAGCGCATGATTTCACTCCAATGCATTGGATAATGAGATGGAGTTCAATAATAACGTTTCTCCTAAGATGTGTAAGGAATAGACTATGATGGGAATTCCAAAAATAACCATTTAGGTTACTCCTTATGTTTATATGAAAGATACAACGTAAGCATGATATGGATGCCACAAGTTACATTTAAGATTTCTAATTGCTAAGAATTTCTCAAGAATATTTTGATTTAATGAGGTATGTTAAATAATTTATGTTTTATGGGTGAAAATTATGATTTTGTTATAATTTTTCATGATTTTTAAATATTTATAGAATAACGGTTTCATTACTTATTTTATATCCCTTACTAATATTTTTTTTCCTCATACCATGTTTTTGAAATGTTTTCTAGAGGTTATAAGGATGGGTAAGAGAATAGAAGAATTCAAGATGAATGTTATGATGATTTTTATCAATGAAAATAATTCATGTTTTATTTTAAAATGTTTTAAATTATGAAAAAATGGATGGCTTGTGGACATTTTTACTTTTTAGTATTAGAAATGTTATGTAATAGATAGTTAATCTTTTTTGAATTATGTGATTCTCTAGAAGTTAAATTATATGATCTTATACAAACCTTTTTGGTTTTTTTAATGTTCCAAGATAAGATGAATAGACAGTTAATCTGTTTTATGTTTATTATAGTGTTTTAGGTGTAAAAAACATCATCTTGAATACTCTTGTTTAAAGAAAAAAGATGAGTTTTTGGTGAAAATTGATGAAAGTATGAAACTCAACTTGATATGTAAATATGTTTCCTTATGTTCTTATTTAATCTTGTAATTGAATTCCAGAACTTTATGAAAATGTTCTTAAAAAAATTCGGTTTCATTTTTTTAATATGAAGTCAAAGACTGTTTAACCCATCAAAAATTTATGATTTTGTGATATAATAGTTGTCCCTGTATACAAAAAGAAAATTCTTTTGTCATTTTTTAAATAAATTAAAATGATTTTTATAAAAATATTCATTTTGATACCATTTAATTTAATTCAGGATAGACATAAAATTTCCTTTAAAATCCTTTTATATCCATTTAAATAAACATGTAAACTAATATTATGAAGAAAATATTTGATCATTAAATCTTTAAATGTTTAAGGTGTCACATGTCACTTTTATCATTTAAATATGAATATCCATGAATTATTACATTTACCAAAACAGAAAATAACATTATTATGGATAAAATAGGGATATGAAATGTCATAGTGGATGTATATACACCTTATAAAAGAATAAAGGTTCATATTATCAAGAAATTCCTCAATGAAAGGATATTGAGATGAAATCCTTTAAATGTCACATAATCTTGAGTTTAAGTCAAGAATTAAAATTGAGAATATTTTCAGGATTAATGTTTTAGAGAATTAGGAAATAACTATTACATAACATTTCATATATTACAAAGAAGACCAATCTACACACAATCTATTTTTTCTTTATTTAAAACATTTTAAAATAAAACTTCAATTATTTTTATTTATAAAAATATTTATAACATTATTCTTGATTTCTTACCTTATCTTACTCATATTTATAACTTGTGGAAAGTATTTCAAAAACATGTGATGAGTGTAAGAACTCAGTAAGGTACATAAATAAAGTAAATTTTTAGTCTTGTGGAAACATGAAAACCCATTAAAACATTTTCTTAAAAACTTTTTAGCAAGCATAAAAAACAATATAGGTTCCTTGGGAGATCATTACCATATCATTCTTGCCATCACCCTTAAAAAATGAATAATCATATAGTTGACTACCACCTCTGGAATACACAATGCATTGGAGAGATATAATGGGGCTCACCCTTCGTATAAGATATATTGGGACCAACCATCTTTCATGAGCTATAATGGGGCTCAACCCATTGTATAAGCTATATTAGGAAAACATGGGAGTTATAATGGGGATCAACTCTTTGTATAAGCTATATTGGGTTCACCCAATAAATTTATAAGTACCAACACATATAAGATTTAAATTTTCAACATCCCACTCTTAAAATTTCATTTTAATTAATAAGAGGACCAATCCATTCTGAAAAAAGAATCTAAAACATTTATAAAATATATTTTTCAATAAAAGTGTATCATACCACTTTCAAACTTTTAAAAGATATCTTATTGATTTAAAATTTTAAAACATTTATGTTCATATATATAAATCCATAAAATTATTTTTTATACGTGGACCTTAAATAGAAATATTTATAAGAATAAATCATCAAAACATTAAAATGGGGTTTTGAGTTAAAAACTCAATTACCACTTGAGAAACACTTGAATACAAATAATTATAAAATAAAATTATAAAAAAACTAGAATATAATAAGAATAACAATATTAATGATATAATAGTTCAAATTAGAGTATATACATCATATAAAAGTGAATTGGTTCATAACAACAAATAAGTCTCAATGGAATGTAAATTGAGACGAAATCCCTTACCTTAAGTCGGACTCATCACGTATAATATTTATAATCCTGAATAATAAACATAGCTTAATTTATAATTTCTTGAGAGACTTTTTCATTTTTATTATTCCATTTATATCACTTATTACCATGTTATAAAAATTACACAATTATTTATCTTTATATTGGACTTTTTGTCGATATTCGGTACCTGAGTCCAAAATGAACGTGTTTATAATGTCAATAGTCCATGTGGTTATAAGTACAACATATCCAGAATATAAAAAATGATATAAATATATTAGATATTAATTATATAAGTATTTATTATAATCTATGAAAACAAACTAAAATTATCATTCATGGAGACTGTAGGTCATACGTACATATGAGGGATATTTTTTTTCCCTGACGTATTGAAAGATTGAAATTTAACGAAATTTATATAAATATATATACATATATAATATCATTATATTAGAATTAATATTTCATTTAAATCATTTATTTTTACTAAAAAAATCTTTAATACATTCCATGTTATGTGTGAATGAATCCCATCATTTTGAGTATGCGGTAGTTCACACGTTCCCTAAATGAGGTTATCGTATAACAACAATATGGAAAGAAAGAAGTAATATTTAATATAACATATCCATAATATGAAATAGGTTATAATATAAATATTAAAATATTATTTGTCCATAATTATTTTTTTAGAACCATCCATAAAGGTGGTAAAAAGAAAAAGAAGAAAAACATTATTCACGGAGGCGATTAACCGGTATAACTTGGCCAACAATTTCGTTTATTTGAAAGAGGAGGTGAGAAATGAAATGGATATGAGATATTACATTATAAACATAAAACTATATTATATAAATTATTCTATTTTATCCATGAATTAATTTATGAAGGAGATGAGGACAAAGTAGAAAATAAATAAATTAAGAGAGTGCTTTGAGAAAATTACCTATTGAATATCTCCTCCTTGAAAAACCCTTGAGTACCATGGATTTGGTCTTTGGGTGAGACCAAAAGAACTTGGACATGGGTAAAGTGAGTAGGAGAGGTTTGTCAAGATATTTTAGGGTCTAAATTTCTTTTTGGTTAGAAAATGGTAGGTGGAGAGGTGGTATTTAAACTTGAGGTGAGGTTGGTTCAAGTGATTAGTTTATTGATTATCTTGTATTAGAAGCCAAACATATAAAGGTGGAATTAAATTACATGAATTTTTCTAGTAATTAATGTTTTATAGTATGGTTTCAGTCAATAAACTCCTCAAATAATCATTAAAGTTTTTAGTTTTTAGGTATTGTAAGCTTTTAATTGTTAACTTTAGCCCTAATCAAAATTTTACATTTAGTACGGTAAATAATTTTTTTAGGATGGTAACTTTTTTATACCTAAAAAAATGGGAATTACAACCTAATTTTTACCTTATAATTCCCAATATTGAATCCATTTTTTCTAATTCAATTCACATAATTGGGAAATTTTTATTGAAAATTAATTCCCCAAACAAAACTCAAAAAATGGTTTTTAAATTGAAATGGTCAAAATTTGAAATGCATTTTATGTCTATTTTAACCTTGAAATTGATTCCAATTAACTAAATTTGATTAAATGAAAAAATTAATTTAATAATACATTAAAACCAATAAAAATTAAAAATATATATATAAATAAATCAGACAAAAAGTGGTTTTGAGTTAAAATGAAATATTTTTCACTATTGTTTAAAAAACAAAAAATATCAAAAAAAATACAAAAAAAATTATCCAAAGTAAAATTTCATTTCCCTATTCTAATTAAGAAGTTTATTTTTTCAAATAGAACTTATAAAAGTTTCAAAAAAATATTTCAAATGGGTTCTCCATTAAAAGGTGGAAAAACGTTATTTTTTGAGATATACTTTTTTTGTCCAAAACATAATAATTTATTCTTGTGTCATGTCTAAAAAAAATATAAGATGAATTTTAAACATTAAATTGAATATATTAAATAAATATTTCATTAATAAAAAAAATAGTTATTTTATTACTTTATAAACTCACTTATTTCCATTTAAAACGTTTTTTAAGAAAAACATTCTCTTTTATTTAAAAATGGTTTTACATTAATTTATAATTAATTGTGTACTAAGGAATTAATTATAAACATGTGTAAAACATTTTTTAATAATTAATTTAATATTATTCCGTCATGTTAAAAAACATTAAGGAATTAACTACCATTTAAAATAATAATACTAATAATGTATTATTCAACAATATATCACAATACTGTGTGCAACATAAGATTTCAGATAAATCCATTATTGTTTGTTTGGTATTATATTACACATAGTTTCCCCTTTAAACTAAAATTGATATCTAATTAATATATATTAATATAATTGAAAAGGACTTATTCTTTAATTACCTAGGATGTTACATTCTCTCCCCGCTAGAAATTGCGTCCGTGTAATTTTAATTCGGTGTCGTTAACTAATGTATGACTTTACAAAATTACATAATTGAAATCCCACAACAGAAAAAGAGCCAATAAAAAATCCACCATAAAATAAATAATGTGAAAAATATAAACTTATATAACACATACTATGATTATATATAGTAAAACATGGATATGGAAGAAAAAAATAACTATCAACTTCTGATGGAGAGTGATATAAAAAGTGATCAATAGAAATTTAACAATTAAAAAACCACAAACTTGTGATTGGTTAAAATGTTATTTATTTAATTATAACAAAATTAAATGTAAAACATTTTTGTTTTAAGATACTTTTCATATATTTTAGTAATTATTTTATTTCCTTGACTACTCACTTCATAAAACATACTTACATGACAAGTAGAGTTTCATCCTGTAGTCAATTTCCCACACGAAATACTATTTTACTCCAAACAATGAGTATTCAAGATGAATAGACTTCTATAAAATCACATAATCGAGAAAAGATTTACTATACATTTATCCTCGTTTTAAAAATTAAAAAAAACTAATATATTTAGGATAAGATAAAAAATAAACCATTAGATGATAAAAAACTACTTTTAATCTTCAAAATTCAACTATAATACCAAAAGCTCAACATAGACCACTAAAAAAATAACTATCCTTAAATTTTATCAAAAATATTATATCTAAGATTAAATCCCAAAAAATTTAAGGATTTAATAAAATAATATTCTAATGTATGTTCAAATATTTGACTCTAAATAACATCAACCACTCTTAATGTCTCATACCAATTATTAATTTACCTAATCACATATTCACCATGATAGGTTAATCATTTCCATAAATAAAATAATTCCCCATAAGTCCACAAATGAAACAATAGATTCTTCCAAAATATAATTCAACCACAAATCCTCAATTAAATAACATATTATTCTATTTAACTTAATCAAATAAAGATACCATTATAGTTAAAGTCTTCCAAAATAACATTTATCTCTTAATCACTAGATAATTTTTTTTAAAAAAAAGGATATCTATTTGATAAAACTTATGTTCCTGAAATTAAATTATTTTTATTTCATCAAAAATATTTACTAGAAAATAAAAATTCATACTAACTGGGGACTTCACGTAGTCTAGTGGTAGGCAATAAATCCTTGTCGCACTTCAGTTGTGTGTTCAATTCACGCAGCCATATCTGATGTGACGGGTTTGTCAAATAGTCTGTGTGTTGTCCTTTTCCAAAAAATATATAATTTTATAAATTTTCAAAAAAAAAAGATATGAAATACTAAAAAATAACTGTAACATATTTTAACTTCAAATTTTTTTCTCATGCCTTTTATTTTCCATCCCAAAGAGTAATAAACCGTAATTACATAAAAAATAAATGTCTCCAAAAATACAGTTAATCACCTTAAAATTTTTGAATATAAAAAATGAAAATGTATTTATAGGATATTTAAATTATGATCAAATAGGAAATTATTAACACATATGATATCCCTATATCATAAGAAGATATATTAATCTATAAAATTTTCTAAACCATAATTTGATACCAATTATACAGACTTGTCCTTAAACATCAAATATTCTAGTGTTTTTTGAACTAGAATTAACATTAAATTATATTTTTAGTTTATATTTTTATATAATTGGGAAAAAACTAATAAATATTAAACTTGTACATTACAAGTGGATAGATATACTCAGTATCCACTTTTTACATCAAAATAAACCCTTTTAAAATAAAACATGATTTCTTTTCATGACACATCTTTAATACTTTTGTCAAGGAATGTTCTTTGTCCTTACCAATCTCAGTACCTATGAAAAAAAATTAAAACCTATTATAAGTATAAAAACCCAGTAAGGGAAAAAAATAAATTAAATCTTTAGTCCTATAAAAACAATAAAATACAATAATTATATTAAAATAAATAGTTTATGCATGTTTATAATTAAATAAAGAATTAATGTTAAGGGTTAGTCTATAATTTTTATGTTTAATATAATAATCTTGAGTTAATTCAATAATTCACATTGAGGATATTTTTAGGTTTTGAGTTTTAGATAATTAAGCCATAATTATTACAAATTATTTCAAATATTACAAAGTATTCAAGTTTAAACGCCATCCATTTGTTTCATAATTCAAAACATTTTAAAATAAAACATGAATTATTTTCCTTTATAAAATTATTCATAACATTCATCTTGAATTATTATTTTATATTACCCATACTTATACCCTGTTTAAAACATTTTAAAAACTTGGGATGGTCACAAAAGGCTCAATAAAGGATATAAAATAAATAATGAAACTGGTAGTCCATAAATATTTAAAACTCATGAAAACATTCTCACAAAATCATAGTTTTCACCCATAAAACATAAAATCATTAACATACATATGGAAATCATAATATTATTGAAAAATTAATAAAAATAATAAATCATAAAGGTAACTAGTGTCATCCATAACATACTTAAATAGTAGCTTTTACAACTACAAAGGGAGTATCCTTCATGGTTACATTGGGAATACCCATCACGGTATATTCCCTAAATCTCTTAGGAGAAACCCTATCGTTTAACTCCGTCTCATTAACCAATGCATTGGAGAGCTATCATGGTGTCACCCACACATGGTTTATCATAGAGCCACCCATATACATGAATTACTCCCAAATACCATAACAAAAGCATAACACTAAAAACAAGTATTCAGGAAAAATAACATTTCTTCTTTGAAATCACATTTCTTCTTTACAATGATGCACACTCACAAATGAAAACACCTTATTTTAAAATAAAATGGTAAAAATTTAAAGTATAAATAAATACATAATAGTTAAAATAAAGTGAGAAATTTCATTCATGGTTTATATGATAAAAAAATACATTCAAAGATTTAAAAATAATCAATCCATCCACATTTAAATCATTTAAAAAGAATATTCTAGATTCAAAGTGTCTTGTACCGGTTTGGAAAATTTTTAAAAGATTTAACTTTTCAAGAAAATCAAATCCATATAAATAAATCCTTAAAACCATTTTGAAAACATGGTCACTAATGAGAAATATTTATAAGAATAAATCTTTAAAACATTTAATGTGATCATTTAGTTAAATAGTCCCTTACATAGATCATTTTTTTAATCAAATAGATAGATTATGTGTATTCACTATAAATCCATATAAGGAAAGTATAAATAAAAGATAATATATCCCAAATTTATTTCTCACATAATCATGTCATGAAATAATCAAGAATTATAATTTTAACTAGAAGAATGGAAATTGGGTTAAGAAGTTCCCTTATAATGTTTGTATAAATGATGTAAAAGATTATAAATGGGGTTATTATGTGAAAAATAGTATATGTACACAAAGATAAGAGTAAATAAAAAATAATAAAATAAAAAGTGAGTCCACATATAATCGTTTCATAATAAAATCAATGAAGTATATGTATAACACAATTAATGGAAATTGAGTTAGAAAAGTACCTTATCTAGAGTCCCACTTGTCTCGTATGTTCCTTGTTATTCCTGAATAATAAACATGGGTTAATTTATATTTTCATGAGAAGATTTTTCAAAATTATTAGTCATTTTATATAAATTATTACCATGTTATATAAATTAAATAATTATTTAAGTTCATGTCAAGCCCTTTGCAGATATTTTGTACTTGAGGTAAAAATGAGATTGGTAAGATTTCAATGGTCCATGTGGTCATAATTCCATCATATCGAGAATATAAAACATGATATAAATATATTTTATATTCATTATATAGCTATTTTTACAAATCATTAACTATAAACTAAAAACATTTCTCATGGAGATGGTAGGTTGTACGTACACATGAACGCTATTTTCATTTTTCCTATTGTATTAAGAGAATGAAATTAAATAAAATATATGTAAATATGTATAAATATAAATTTTCATTAATTTAGTATTAATATGTCATTTATATCAAATATATTTTCTAAAACAATCCTTAATACATTCCATGTGATGTGTGAATGAATCAAATAATTTTGAGGAGGTGGCTATCGACACGTCCCGAAACGAAGTTATAGTATAACAACAATATAAAAGGAGAATGGTTTGTTTAATATAACATATCCTGAATATGAAATAGGTTATAATATACATAATAAAATATTATTTGACTATAGTAATGGTTTTAATAATATCAATAAATTTGATAAATGAAAAATAACAAAAACATTATTCACGAAGGTGATTGACCGACATAACATGGACAACAATTTCATTTATTTAATTAGAGGAGGTGAAAAGGAAATTGATTTGATATATTCCATTAGAAACCTAAAACTCTATTATATACTTGATTATATAGTATTCTTGAATTGCCGGATTAAGTGGCTGAGGAGAAAGTAGAAAATGAAAAGAAATTAAGAGGGGTAGTTTGAGAAAATTACCTCTTGAATATCCCCTCCTTTAAAGACCCTTAAAGAATATGGATTTTGAGTTTTGGTGAAAATAGAAACACTAGTAAATGGGAAGAGTTAGGAGGAAAGGTTTTAGCAAATATTTAAGTATTTACAAGAATTTTTTTTCGAACTTGGCTGGTAGATAGGTGGTATTTATACTTGATTAGAAGTGGGTTAAAGTGAATAATTTATTGATTATTTTATATTAAAATATAACTACATTGAGGTGAAATTAAATTACACAATTGTTTCATATAATTAATGTTTTATAGGATGTTTAGTGTTTATCCACAGCACAAAAAACCATTAAATGTTGTATTTCTAGGTAGGTTACTGACAGAGAAAATTTATGTGCATATTTTTAATCAAATAATGAAGATTTATTTATATTTTTCAATTACCAAACCCATTTATTTAAATGTTTTATTAAAATAATGGGTAATTGGAATTTTATAATAAAAATGAGCTAAATTATGAAAACTGCATAATTCTATTTTTTTGAGAGATTTTTACTACAAGGGTACTTTGGTCATAAATCTTACAATATAATTCAAAATTGGGTTATTATATTTTTGTTTAAATACCAGATTTAGTTCTTGAAAATTTTTCTTCTGAACCATGGAATGAATCAAATATCTAGAGGCCCGAAAAATTAATTGAAGTTGAGAAATTTTCTTGGTGGATAGTGTTGACCCTCTCACCATAACGGAATCACATCTCATCTTACACACCTCCAATAGAGTTTATTCCACCTAGAAAAGTTCGAGGAAACATATCCACATTTTTTAAATTGATTTTACATAGTTTGGAAGTCAGTATGGTTTCTATTGGATGTTATACTTTTGAAATAATCTTCTGGGAACCTTCATCCATAAAAGTAACTCTCAATCAAAAATTCATACCTCTTGTATCCAGTGGTCAAAGAAGATGAAATTTTGAGGATTTTTGAGAAAGATGTTTTGGAACAATATTAATTGAGGCCATAATGCGTTAAGAGGTTGTTTTGATAGACATTTATTCATGATAATTTGTAGGTTTGGTAATTTGTAGAGCTAACTGTAAAGAATAAAATGTGAGAGTGAAACAATCATAACTATCTCTAAGTATGTCCAAATTCATTTAAATTTATAGGGGAGAAAGACATCACATTTATAAACATATTTCATGTATGAGTAAACATGAAAATAATTCATTTATGGGGGATGAAATGAGTTAACTTTTGAAGAAAATTCTATCTATTAAAAGAGAGGAGCTCCTACCTCTCAAAATATTCTCTCTCATCCCATTTCCCACCCCATTCCTTCCAAGGACCCATGGAAGAGATCTCCACAAAGGGAGGCTATCCTCATTCCTCTCCCATTTCATCCTTTTTTTTATTAATTTTCATTATTTTTGTTTAATTTCAATTTTAAATCAAAATTTAGTTTTATTAATTCAGAAATTAGTGTTTCTACGTCAAATTTTATTTATTTATTTCTCTTTATCTCTCCTCTTCCACCCACTCCACCGAGTAATCTCTAACTCTTAGAAATGATAGGTTAGCCCCGAGACTTGGCCTGAGGGGAGGTCAAGGTGTTCTTGAATATGACTTAAAATTTATTTTATGTTTGTAGATAGAATTTAGTAGCATGTATGGGTAAGGCGAATGTCCATGATGTTGTGGCCACCTCCAATGAAATGCAACTCAAACTATCTATATTCTTTTATTTAATAATTTTTTTCCTCTCTTCATTAGTTAGTTATTTATACATTAGAGTTGAGCTAATAAATGGATGAAACAGATTAGATTGAACCGAGTACTGGAAGATGAAAAATATGAGACAAAGGTGTGTCATAGACTTGGATTAAAGGAGGAGGTGAAATTGATAGTGCTTAGAAATTTAATGATGTTCCACAATTTCTAAATAAATAATAGTAGTTTAAATATGAGATTCCATGTTTGGATTATCAAACTGAAATAAAACATATAAATGAGAATAATGATTGAATATTATACTAACCCCCAAAAACATGTTTTTTCTTATTAAATCATTAAATTTAGATTTTCAGGATAGTTTAAATTACCATTTTACATTTCATTATTTTAAATAATCAAAAAAAGTCCATCACTTTCATTTAAAAAAACCTTAAAAAGAGATAGATTAGGTGAATTAGATAAAGTATGTGAAATAAATTGAGAAGGATCCTCAATAAAGACAACCCTGGTCAGCCACTGTACTGCACTAGAAAAAATATAATTACTTTTACCCACACCCCATGAAAGGACTGCATCAGTTAAGCTTTTCACTTAAATTTTAATCCTTGTCAAAATTTTACTTTTACTATGAAAAATAATATTTTTACCCTGGTAAATTTTTAATTGTTAAAAATTAAATTGACCTTAATACTTAATGTGGACCTTCTAATTTAAAATATTGGATCCATTTTATCTCATTAAAGTCACATAATTTAGAAATATATATTTAAAAATAATTCCACTGGAAAAAATAAAAAGAGGGTTTTTAAAGTGAAACGTTCAAAAGTTTGAAATGTTTTTATATGTATTTTCAAATTAAAATTGATTTCAATGAACAATATTTGATTAAATTATTAAAACAAAATATAATTATAGTTTGAAACTAATTAAAAGGAAAATATGACTATATAAATAAATTATATGAAAAATAAGTTTTGAGTTAAAATGCAGTATTTCTCACTATTCACTGAAAATGAAAATTATTGAAAAAATACCAAAAACTAATCCAAAGTAAATTTTATGTACCACCACCAAATAAGAAGTTTATTTTGTAAAATATTAGTTATAAAATTATAAATACATTATTTAAAATGGTTTCAGCATCAAAAGGTCACAAAACATCATTTTTTAGAAATACTTCATTAACCCAAAAAATGAATTTGTTCTTATATCATGTCTAGAAAATATTTAGGTTGAATATTAAAACATAAATTGAATATATTAAATATATATTTCATTAATAAATCCAAAAAATAGTGATTTTATCACTTTATAAACTCAGTTATTTTCATTTAAATTATTTTTTTAGAAGAACATTTCCTTTTATTTAAAATGGATTTTACATTCATTTATAATTAATTGTGCACCAAATAATTAATTAAAAACATGTGTAAACCCAGTTTATGTAATCCAGTTAGTACTATTCATTCCCACTAATACAATGGCTAGTCGTTAACTATAATTAAAAACACAGCAAAACTTTTTGGTTCATTATATGTTCAATGTCGTAGTTATCCCTTTTGAGGCATTATGTTCCAAACTTTTAAGATGATTAATTGTATTTTTTGAGAAATTTATTTTTGAGGTAATTATGGGTTATTTATTTTTCAAATGAAAAATGAAAGGAATGGGATATAATTTGAGGTTAAAAAATGTCATGGTAATTTTTGAGGATTTTGTATAATTTTTGGGAATGTTATAAAATTATATTCTCTTTAAAAAAGGAAAATACATAGACCGTGTAACAACCCATCACATCAGACAAGGCTACCTGAATCAAACCCACAATCGAAGTAAAATAGGGCTTTATCACATACCATTGTCCTTCCTGAAGTACCTATTTAGTATGACATTTTCTTTTTAGTTAAACACATTTACGGAATAAAAAGAAGTTGATTTTGGGAACTTACCTTTTATCAAATAGATAACCTTAGTATAAGAAAATGATTTGGGGATTAAGTGATACAAGTTATTTTGGAATATTTTCCATGTTTTGGGAAACATATATACGTAAGAAAAATAGAATACTATGGGATTTTATTGGAGGATTAATTGTAGAATTTTATTTTGGAAGAATCTATGTTGTTATTATAGACTTATGTAAATTTCGGTTTTTTATGAAAATGATTAACCTATCTGGTATAATATGTGATTAGGTTAATAACTTTTTTGTATAAGATATTAATATTTGTTAATGTTATTTGGAGATAAATGTTAAAATTTATCATGGAACATTAGGTAATCAGATTTTTTTTAATTTTGGGTTTCAATCATAGTTTATATTGTTTTGAGTAAATTTAAGGAATATTATTTGTTGAATGGTGTTTGTTTAAATTTGGATATTATTGTTGAATTTTGGAGATTAAAAGTATTCCTTATCCTTACAAAGGATTATTCTTTTGTTGGGAAATTATCAAATATTTTACTAACCATTGTTTTGTTAATTTTTATGGTAGAATAAATATATAGTTAACTAATTGTGATTTTTATGTGTTTTTATAAGTTTATTATAGTGCTTCAGGTGTGAAAAATTCACCTTAAATACTCCTAATTTGGATAAAAAGATGATTTTTTGGTGGAATTCGATTACTGGATGAAATTATAATTCTAAAGTAAGTATATTTACTTATCTTCTTATAGTAAGTTTTAAAATATTTCCTCAACATTATTAAAAGGATATTAAAATAAAAAAATATTTATTTACTTTTCATACAAAGAAATCAAAGGCCATTTAACCCATCACAAGTTTTTAGTTTTTAGATTTGTTAACTTTATCCTGATCATGTTTTCTATAACTCTCGATCAGAACATGATGGTTAGTTTTTCTTCTATAACCATTTTTTCTTACATGGAATCCTATTATGTTTTATCTCAAGTGACCTTCATACAATACTTTCTTTATTTTAAAGTAGTAGTTTAATTAATCCTTTTTCCGATGATGGAATGAAAAAAAGGTATTTTGAAGAGTCTTACCTTAGTTACCAAACATAAATTCAACTTTTGAGGACACAATTCCCAAAAGGATAGGAGAATGTAACATCCCAAATTTTTAAAAGGAGATAATAAATTTGACAGCGTACATAATATGCCTCATCGAACATAAGAGAACAACTAAATATTATTATGTTACCTTATAACCTATCTCTAAAAAAGGAGATAATAAAAAGTATTAATTTATTTATAAAAATAATTTTTACACATGTATTTAATTAATTCTTTTGTGAAACATTATTTATAAATGAAAATAAAACTCTTTTAATTAAAAATGATTGTTTTTTCTAAAAAACAATTTAAATGCAAATTAGTAAGTTTTTAAAATAATAAAATAACTCTTTATATATTTTATTAATGGAATATATATGTAACATGTTCAATGAAATTTTCAATGCTCATATTATATATTTTCTATAAAAGATATAAGAATAAATTCAATTTTCTGGATAAAATAAAAATTTATCAAAAAAATATAGTTTTACCACCTTTTGAAAGTAAACCAATTTTAAATAAATTTTTTGACACTTTTATAATTTCTATTTGACAAAATAAACTTCTTATTTGGAATTAGGACATTAAAATTTTCTTTCGATGAAATTGTGGTATTTTTCTAATAAAATTCATATTTTAATGAATAGTGAAAAATACAGCATTTTAATTCAAAAAAGAGTTTTCATATAAGTTATTTATATTATTAGATTTTATGATGATATTAAAAATGGGTTTATTATGTAAGAGTTTTTTCCCTACTTCTCTAATAATATAAACTGAAATGGTCCATTAATTTGAATTCTAGTTCAAAAACACTAGAATATGTATCATTTAAGGATGAGTCCTTAGAGTTGGTAAGGTCAATTTTGACAAGGTTTAAAGTTACCATCCAAATTAGGTTGTATGGTCAATTTAATTTTTAGGTATAAAAATGTTACCATGGTAAAAAACATTATTTATCGTGGAAAAAGTAAAAATTTGACAAGGGTTAAAGTTAACAATTAAGAGCTTACCATACCTAAAAACTACAACATTTAATAGTTGGTTGAGGTGTGGCTCAACCCGAACTATCCTATGAAAAATTAATTACAATCCAAAGTCATGGGATTTAATTGCACCTCTATATGGTTGGCTTTTAATATTAAATATTCAATAAATTAATCACTTGAACCCACCTCTCCATAACTATAAGTAGCACATCTCCATCACCCTACTTTGACCTAAAAAACCTTATAGCTCCTCAAATGTCTTCCAAAATATCTCCTCCACACTCTCCCCACGTCCAAATGCTTCAAGTCTCACAAAAAGTTCAAATACAATGTATTAAAGGGTCTTTCGAGGAGGGTATATTAAAGAGGTAATTTTCTCAAAGTATCTCTCTTTATTTATTTATTTTCTAATTTCTTCACACCTACTTCATCCATCACTACATGATTACTTTAGATTCCTATATATACTAGAGTTTTATGGAATATCACATATCCATTTCATAATATTTAGTTGTTCGTTTAACCTATGTTTATTATTCATGGTTATAAAGATTGTACGTGATGATTCAGACTCAAGGTAAGTGATTGCATCTCAATTTACATTCCATTGATACTTATTTATTATTATACACCAATTCACTTTTATATGGAATATATAATCCCCTTTTACATATTATATCATGAATATTCATATTCTCATGATATTCTCAGTTTTGTAAATGTTATTCTATAATTATTTTTTATTCTTGTGTTTCTCAAGTGATAATGGACTTTTTAACTCAAAAACTTTGTCTTAATGTTTTGATGATATTTTATTATAAATATTTATATTTAATGTCAATGTTTTCAAAATTATTTTATGGATTTATTTATATATACATAAATGTTTTAAAATGATAATTCTTGAATATTTTTTTAAAAGTTTCAAAGTGGCATGGGACAGTTTGATTCAAAAATATTTTTTCTAAATGTTTTAAATTAGTTTTTAAAGATTTATTGGTTATATTATGAATAAAAATAAAATTTTATGAGTAAAATGTTGAAAATTTCATGATTATATGTGTTTGAACTTGGAAATTTAATGTATGAGCCTGATATAGCTTATACGAAGGGTTGAGCCCCATTATAGCTCATAGGTGAGCCAGATATAGGTATATGAAGGGTTGAGCCCCATTATAGCTCATGATAGAAAATTGGCCATGATATATATTTTGAGAAGGGTGAGACCCATTATATCCTTACAATTAATTGGGTATTCTGAAGGTGTAAGTCAACCGTATAATTATTCTATTTATATGTGTGATTATAAGAGAGGTATGGTATTGACATTCCAATGAACCTAAAAATTTTCTATGCTTGCTAATACATTTTTAAGGAAATTTTTTAATGGGTTCTCATGTTTTAATAGAACTAAAAATTTACTTTCTTAATGTCCCTTACTAAGATTTTTTTCTCATCCCAATTTTAAAAATGTTTTTCTCATGTCTTATGATTGGTAATAACAGAGAAAATGCCTTAATGAACCCATTAATTACAAGAAAAATCCCTATAATTTAATTCTTCCTATATATGGTTGGATTTTAATATAAGATAATCAATAAACTAATCACTTCAACCCACCACTCCTCAAGTATAAATACCCCCACTCCACCTCTCATTTTCAAACCACAAATCCTTGTAGCTTCTAAAATCTCTTTCCAAACATATCCTCATACTCTCCCCATGTCTAAGTGTTGTTGGTATCACCAAAAGACGAAAACTAAGGTCCTTATGGGTCTTTCAAGGATGGGATATTCAAGAAATAATTTTCCAAAATTACCTCTCAAATTTTTTTTCTTTTTCAAATTTCTCCTCACCTTCATCATAAACAAATTCATGATTACTCCTAAATCATGTATATACTAGAGTGTTATGTTTCTAATGGAATATATCATATCCATTTAATTCCTATCCTACTATTATTCAAATAAATGAAATTTGTGTCCAAGTTATGTCGGTTAATCACCTCTGTTAATATTTTTTTTGTTATTTTTTCTTTTACTGTCTTCATGGCTGGTCTTAAAACCATTTTTCTGGAAACATGGTGTAATTCATTCACACATCACATGGAATGTATTAAATTTTTTTGGTAATAATATATTATATAAATGGAATATTAATTTTACTTTAATTATATTATATATGTATATATATTTATATACATTTCATTTAATTTCACTCTTTCAATACAACATGAAATACCAAAATAGTGTGCATGAATACGTACGCCCTACCGTCTCCATGAACAGTAATTTTAGTTTATCTTCAAAGCTTATTATAAATACTTATATAATGAATATATAAAACATTTATATCATGTTTTATATTCTTTAGATGTTTTACTTATGACCATAGTGAAAATTTACATCATAAACAAGTTCATTTTCGACCCAAGTATCGAATATCGATAAAATGTATGAGATGAAAATAAATAATTATGTAATTTTTATAACATGGTAATGAGTGATATAAAAAGAATAACAAACATAATAATGGTTCTCAATCATGTATAAATTAATCTAAGTTTATTATTTCAAAATAAAAATATTGTACATGACGAGTCAGACTCAAGGTAAGGGATTTCATCTCAATCTTCATCCATTGAGACATTTCTTGATGTTATGAACCTTTATTCTTTTATAAAGTGCATATACAACCACTTTGACTTTCCATATCCATATTTTATCTATACTCGTGTTATTTAATGTTTTGTAAAATTTTATACTTTCATGGGGCTTATAATTTAAATGTTTGAAATGTCAAAGGACTCTTAAAATAAAACAACAATTTAAATATTTTAATTATTTATTCTTCTAAATATTTATCATTGTTATACATGTTTCCAAAATTATTTTATGGATTTATTTATATGTACAAAAAAAATTAATATTTAAATTCTAGAATTTCTTTTAAAGGTTTAAAAGTGTTATGGGACACTTTGATTCAAAAATATGTACTATAAATGTTTTAAATTATTTTTCTAAGATGGATTTGTTTTCTTATGAATGAAAAAGAAATATTATGAGTTACATGTTGAAAATTTCAATCTTTAATTAGTTTGGTCTTATAAATTAAATTGGTGAGCTTGGTATAGCTTATACAAAGGTTTAATCCCCATTATTTCTCTTGGGTGATCCCGATATAGCTTATATGAAGGGTTGAGCCCCATTATAGCTCATGATAAATAGGAGATCCTAATATAGATTATACAAAGGGTGATCCCTATTATAGCACTCCATATTATTGGGAATTTTGGAGGTGGATTTAAAATGTATGGTTATTCCATTTATAAGGGTTATTGTTAGAGTGTTACGGTAATGATGTCTTAAGTAACCTATATAATTTTCTATGCTTTCAAATAAGTATTTAATAAAATGCTTTTAATGGGTTTTCATATTTTCATAGGGATAACAATTTAATTTCTTTATGTTCCTTATATATCTTTTTATTCTAATCCCATGATTTTGAAATGTTTTACTCAGGGTTTAAGGATGGGTAAGAGAACGTGATAAGTCAAGAATATTTGTATCAAGAAAGGATATCGTGGTTTATTTTATAATGTTTTAGATTATGAATATAAATTTCTAGCACGTAGACTTGTCTACATTGTAAATTTTGAGATGTTATATAATAGTTATGGACTAATTCTCTAAGACTCTAAACCTGGAAATATTCTCAATGTGAAATCTTGACTTAACTCAAGATTATGTAATGTTTAAGGTTGGGTCTTTTTAGTTGGTATCAAAGTAAAGGTTTAGATATCATTAGGGATTAGTATTTTTGTTTAAACATATGAAGAGTTTCTTTATATATTCTTTTTTTAATCTTTATTCTATAAATTTTTCAGATTTAAGAAATTTGGTTGTAATAGAAGGAGGAGTACCTCAAACAACATTCCTATCTCTTCCTAATTAAATTCTTGTAATAATTATTTCAAAGTCATGTTTGGATGATTATGAAACTTTTTCTAGAATACAACTCTCTGACAAATAGATTTATGAGATATCAAACACATCCTATACACTTAGATACCATCATTAATCATGGGTTGTTTTTAATCAAATCTTATTTTCTCAATATTCTCATATTTTCAAATAAAAAGTTAAAACATTATCAAGGCATTTTTTTGATATTTTACCTTATCACAATATTTTGAAGAATACTATGATATCGAAAACACTGTTGAAGAAGGAGATCCTTTAAAATACTATTTATACTTTCATTTAAAATATATTCTTTTAGGGAATACTTGTGGAATTTTAAAAGGACTATTTATTGAAATTTTCTATTCAAACATGGTAATAATAGCTTATAAAAATCATGTTTTAATATATGTTTTAAAATTATATATCGTACATGATTATTTTCCAAAACTGTTTTTCTATGAACACACATACGACCCAAGTTATACAAGGTATATTTGGATAAAGGAAGTAAACGGTTTTGAAAAGTCTCTAAATAATTATTGAAATTCATGGACCTTCTATCTTTGTTAAAAACATGAAGATGAAACCAAGTTAACACCATGATCAAGGTATGATTCTCTTTCTTTTGGTAATAATTTTCTTAATCAAATAGTAGTGAAATAATTCAGAAATCTGTCAATATATATAAGACTTTATAAATTAATATTTTGATTAAATAATGATTTGGGATGAAAATTAGATATATAATAAAACATTTGAGGTTAAAACATGTTATGGTTATTTTTTTATTTTATAAAAAGGGACAAGCCATAAGATGGGTGACAACCCGTTGCATCTGGAATAGCTGCGGGAATCAAACCCATAACCAAAGGGAGAAAAGGGTTCATCACCCACCACTGGCTTCCATGAATTCCATGGTTAGTATGACTTTTTATTTTTAGTTAAACATTTTTATAGAATATGAATAAAGTTGATTTTGGGAACTTATGTTTTATAAAATAGATATCCATGGAACTAAAAATGATTCGGGAATTAGATAATAAATGATATTTTGGAATCCATTAAATATTTTAAAAACCATATATGCCTAAGGAAAATAGAATACAATGGTATTTTATTTTAGGAGTAATGGTTGGATTTTATTTTGGAATAATATATGTTTTTATAAAATATATATGGTGATTTTGGTTATTTATTGAAATAATTAACCTAACATAGAGAATTTGTGATTTTGGTAATTACATTTTGTTATGATAAATTGATAGTGATTAATGATAGTTATAGAAAAATGATAAAAGTAATCTTTGAAAAAATATTATCAAATCCTTCTAATTTTGAGTTTTTATATTAGTTTAGACAATTATTTATTGAAATTTCTATGTTAAACTTTGGTATTACTATTGAATTTTTCAGAATAAAATTAATTTTTATTCATCTAATGGTTTACTCTTTTGGGAATTAACTTCTCAAGTAGTAACCATTTTGGTTTTGGTTAATGACTCAAGATATGAGAAAAAACATAGTTAATATTTTGTGGTTTATATGATTCTAAACGAAGTTAATTCATCGAAAATACTGATTTTTTGGAGAAAAATATGAGTTCGTGGTGGAATTATATTAAATTAAAAAAATATTATTAACAATTAAGTAAGTTTCCTTATGTTATTATTCAATATTGTAAATGAATTCCACAACTTTATGAAGAGGATATTAAAACAATAGATTTTTCTGTTTAGTTTTCCTAATATGAAGTCAAACAACATTTAACCTCTCACAAATTTATGGTTTTGTGATTGTTATCTTTCTCTTAATTTTTTTTCCATCACTCTCCATTAGAACTTGATAGTTACTTTTTATTCCATATCCATGTTTTCCTATATGGAACCCTAGTATGTGTTATCTTTGGTAACCATTTTACTTAACTTTCGTTCTTTTAAAGCATACGTTTTATTGACTATTTCTCCTATGTAGAATTTTAATAAAGTAATTTTGAAAACTCATACCGTAGTTACCAAACCTGAATTCAAATTTCGAAGATTTAATTTTTTAAAGGTGGGAGGATTTAACATCACGACTTTTAAGAAAGAAATAATATAGACGATGACATACATGATACGCTATATCGAGCTTAAACGAACAAATAAATATTATTATTTAAGTGTTACTATTATAAAAAAGATATTGGAATGGTGTGGATGAATATTATTAACTGAATTATGAAAATATGGTTTAAACATCTTTATATAATGATTAATTGGTTACTAAATTAATTAGAAATGAAAATAAAAACCAATTTAATATAAAGGATGAGTTTTTATGAAAAAAATATCTAAATGAGAATAATTGTGTCTATAAAATATTCATATCACTCTTTTTGTATTATATTAATGAAATTTCAACTCAATATGATGTTTAAAATTCATATAGTATGTTTTATAGACCTTATAGAAGAAAAAAATCAATTTTATACATAAAATAAGCATTTTAAAAAAAATAAGTTTTACCACCTTTTAATGGAGAACCCATTTTAAATATATTTTTTTTATACTTTTGTAAGTATTATTTAGAAATATAAACTTCTCATTCGAAATTGGGACATCAATATTTATTTTGAATAATGTTTTTGTATTTTTATAATCAAATTCATATTTTAACTAACAATGAAAAATATTGTGTTTTAATTCAAAATTTCTTTTTTTGGAAAATTTATTTATATTGTAAGAATATAATTTTAATAGGTTTTAAATTATATTTAGATAATTATTTTATTTGTTAATCCAATTTAGGTAATTGGAATAAATTTCAAATTTAATTTATATATAAAAACATTTAAATTTTTTGAACTTTTCAATTTAAAAAAACCTATTTTTAATGAAATCGTTATGTTTATTATAATGAAATAATGTTATAAAACCACTATTTTTTAATTAAAAATGATAAAATAATTTTATTTTTTTGTAGTATTGAAAAAGTCCTATGTATTTTACTATGCATTTTCTGTCTGCTATTATTTTTAATAAATTAGAATTTTTTTAGTTAGAAGAAAAAATTCCCATATTTAGAGAATTATTATGATAAATAAATTTCAATTTTGAATCCAGAAGGTCAATATTAGGTTGTGGTAAATTTATGTGAATTTTATAAAATATTTTTTTTGGTGAATAAGAAAAATATAATTTTGAGTTTTTAGTGTATTTAATGACATCATAATGATGTATTAAGTTATTTAAAATGATGTTATACTCTTGTGTATTAAAATATGATATGAGGTGTCCTAAGTGACAAAATAACATTGGAAAATATCATTGGAAAACACATTGTTTTTCAAAAACCACTATTGAGGCGTCCTTAGATATTAAAAAAAACATCCTATATTTTTCTATAAATACCCACCCATTCCTTTATTTCCATATAAACTTTTAATTTTCAACATTTCAACATAAAATTTCATTTTCATTAATAAGTTAACTAAAACAATTAGAATAACTAATTTAAAACATTTATAGAACAAATTTTGTAATCATAGTGTCCCATAAAAAATTGAATTTTTTAAAATAAATTATATAATAAACATTTTATAACATTATTTCCCATATAAATATATCCGTAAAATAGTTTTTAAAATAAGGACAATAATGACAATGATTTAAAAGAATAAATATTTAAAACGTTTAAAAATGTGTATTAGTTAAATATTCTTTTACCATTTTGAACATTTATATTATAATCCACATCAAAGTAGAATAGTTGGAAAAACATTAAATAATATTATTATAGATAATATATGGACACTGAAAGTCAAAAGGGTTGTATATACACTTTATAGAAGAATAAAGGTGCATATAATCAAGAAATGTCTCAATAAAGGGATATTGAGACTAAATTTAAATAACTAAATGTATTCCTCAGTTACCAACCCCAAATTTAAATTTTGAGGATGAAATTTATAAAAGGGGGATGTAACATCTCGAGTTTTCAGAATGAAACTCTATATTCGATAGCGTACGTGATACACTACATCAATCTTAAAATAACAACTAAATATTATTATTTAAATGATACCATTATAACCTATACATTGGAATGGAAGGAATTCATAGTTACAATTGAATTTTGAAAATATGGTTTACACATGTTTATATAGTTATTCATTAGTTACCAAATTATTAATAAATGAAACTAAAAACAAATTGAATAAAAAGGATGTGTTTTTCTAAAAAAAATCTCTTTAAATGAAAATAAGTGAGTTTGTAAAATAATAAAATCACACTTGATTGATTTTATTAATTAAATATATATTTAATATATTCAATGTAATGTTTAAGATTCATTTTATATGTTTTCTAGACATGACATAAGAACAAATTCAATTTTCAAGATAAAAGACGTATTTTTTGAAAAAAAAATGAATTTTGACTACCTTTTAACAGTGAACCAATTTTAAATATAGTCTTTGACACATTTAAATGTTTTATTTTAAAAAATAAACATCTTATTTTGAATAGGGGAATAATATTTTACTTTGGATAATTTTTTGGTATTTTTCTGATAATATTCATATTTTAACAAATAATGATAAACACTGCATTTTAATTCAAAATAATTTTCATATAATTTATTTATAATGATATGTTATCATTATATTTGGATTTAAAGTATATTTAGATTTTTTCTATAATTTAATCTAACTTAGGACTTTTGAATAAATTTCATGTTGAAAATATATATAAATACATTTCAAACATTTGAAATTTTCATTTTAAAACCCTATTTTTTAGTTTTTTCTGCAGAATTAATTTTAAATATATTTTTACCAATTACCTAAATTTTACTACGTAAAATGGATTCCATATTTTTAATCAAAATTTCCAAATTATTTTTTAAGATCAATTTCATTTTTATGTATAAAAAATTTACCATGGTAGAAAAAATATTTGTCGTAGTAAAAGTACAATTTTGAAAAAGGTTAAAGTTAAAAGTTAACATCTTAACATACCTAAATACTGCAAAATTTAATGGTTGGTTGGATTGTGGATCGACCCTAAAAATAATATGCAATATTAATTACAATTTAAAGTCATGAAATTTAATTACAACTCTATATGGTTGGATTTTAATATAAAATTATTAATAAATTAATTAGTTGAACCCACCTATCCTCAAGTATAAATACCACCTCCCCACCACCCTATTTTGACCCACAAAGCCTTTTAGCTCCTGAAATATCTTCCCAAACCTCTCCTCCTTCCTCTACCCATGTAAAAGTTCTACTTGTCTCACCAAATGACCCAATCCAAGGTCCTCAAGCGTCTTTAAAAGAGGGGATATTAAAGAGGTAATTTTCTCAAAGTACCTCTCTTAATTTCTTCCAATTTCCTACTTTCTCCTCACCTACTACATAAATACATTCAAGATTACTCTAGAATAATTTATATACTGTTTTTTATATTTTTAATGTAATATATAATATCTATTTCATTTATCCCCTCCTCGTAATAAAATAAATGATATTGTTGTCCAAGTTATGTCGATTAATCGCCTCCATGAATAATTGTTTTTTTTTCTTTTTTCCTTTATCGCCTTCATGGATGGACATAAAACCAATTTTATAGTAAAATAATACATTAATATGTATATTATAACCTATTTAATATTCTGGATATTTTATATTAAACACACTTTCATACTTTCCATATTGTTGTTATATGATAACTTCGTTTCGAGATGTGTGGACTACCGCCTCCTCAAAATGACGTGAATCATTCACACATAAAATGGAATTTATTAAGTATAGTTTTCTTAAAAATATATTATATAAATTAAGTATTAATTATAATATCACTATGTTGTATATTTATAAATATTTATATACATTTCATTTAATTTCACTCTTTCAATATGGCATTAAAAAATGAAAAGAGCATTCATGAGTACGTACGGTCTATCGTCTCCATGAACAGTGGTTTTATTTGGTCATAAAATATTATTTTAAATACTTTTATAATGAATATATAATATATTTATATCATGTTTAATATTCAGTAGATTTTTGACTTATGACCACATGGACTATTGACAACATAAATAAGTTTATTTTCGAATCAAGTACCGAATATCGACAAATAGTCTGATATGAACTTAAATAATTATGTAATTTTTAGAACATGGAAATAAGTGAAATAAATAGAATAATAAAAATTAAAAAGTATATAAATAAATTATAAATTAATGTAATTATATTATTCAGGATTATAAATAATTTACATGACGAGTCAGACTCACGGTAAGGGATTTCATCCCAATTTACATTCCATTGAGATTTATTTTTTTTATGCAGCAATTCACTTTTATGTGGTTTATATACATCCCTTTGACATAATATATCATTAATATCCTTATTTACATGATATTATAGTTTTTTTAAAAGTTATTCTACAATTATTTTTATTCAAGGTTTTCTCATGTGATAATAGACTTTTTAAATCACACCCCCTATTTTAATGTTTTGATGATTTATTCTTATAAATCATTATATTTAAGGTCCATTTGTTCAAAATGATTTTTTTGATTTATTTATATTGACATAAATGTTTTAAAAAATTTATTATCAAATATTTTTTAAAAAAAATTTAAAGTGGTATGGGACACTTTGATTTAAAAATATATTTTATAAATGTTTTAAATTGTTTTTTCAAAAAAAATTGGTTATCTTATGAATGGAAATGAAATTTTATGAGTGGAATGTTGAAAATTTCAAGATTATATGTGTTTTTACTTGGAAATTTAATGATTGATCCCGATATATCTTATACAAAGGGTTGAGTCCCATTATTTCTTATGGGTGAGCTCGATATAGCTTATACGACGGGTTGAACCCCATTATAGCTCATGAAAGGTAGGTGAGCCTAATATAGCTTATACTAAGGGTGATCCCCAACATATCTCTCTAAGGAATTAGGTATTCCAGAGGTGGAAGTGGATCGTATAGTTATTCCATTTGTAGGGTTGATTATAAGAGTGATATGGTAATGATGTCCTAATCCACCTATATCATTTTCTATTCTTGATAATAATTTTTTAAGAAAATGTTTTTAATGTGTTTTCCTACTTTCACAGAACAAACAATTAACATTATTTATGTCCCTCATTGAATTTTTGTGCTCATACCAAGTTTTTTAAATCTTTTCCCCAGGTTATAAGGATAGGTACGATAAAGGAAGAAGTATATAAGATTTTTATGAAGGTTTTTATCATAGAAAATAATTCATGTTTAATTTTAAAATATTTTAAATAAAAAATGGATTTCATATAGATTTGATTACTTCGTAATATTTGAAATGTTATTTAATTTTTATAAACTAATTATCTAAAACATTAAACCTAAAAATATCATCAATGACAATTCTTAACATAACTCAAGATTATGTAACTTTTAAGGCCTAGTTCTTATAGTTGGTATCAGTGGATGCAATTTATTAAAGGGGCGATTAGTGGGATGTTACAAAACTCCTTTTTTCAGATGAACTTGACCCATTTTATAGTTAACTTGGTTAATGGATTACAAAATCATGAAAAGGTTCTCGCAGACATCCTCTAATATCACACTAATAAAAGGAAACTAGGATTATTAGTTATTATTATAGGATGAGTCCACTCCTCTTCAATTTTTGTCATCTTCGAGTCAACTGAGATTCCTTCACTCGTTACAATGTGCACCAAGAAAGAAACTTATTGTAACAAAAACTCACACTTTAAAAACATTATATAATTTGAAAAAAAAAACTCCTACATTGTAAACCCGTACATTACAAGGTGATAGTTATACTCAGTATCCACTTTTTACACCAAAGGAAACTCTTTTAAAATAAAATATTATTTCTTTTTATGACACATCTTTAATACTTTCATCAAGGAATCCTCTATGTCCTTAAAAATATTAAGACCTGTGAAAAACATTTTAAAACATGGGATGAGCAAAGAAAGCTCAGTAAGGGACACGCTGAAAATTAAATTTTTATTTCAAAAGCACTTTTGAGGAAAAAGTGGAAAACCATAACAACATCAAAGACTTCATGAACAACCATGCCTCTATGGGCCAGGACCATCAAGACCAAATACACTTCAATTCAAGAGAAAGGAAAAGCCCCACCCTAGAAGATAAACAAAACAATCAACGTTCACCTTCTCGTCGCTGCTCGGCTAGCTGTCCCATGCAAGAATGCACGGGCCCGGTACCGATGGCAAACGCCATACCCTCTCGATCATCCAAATCCAAATAGCGATTAGAAGGAGAACACTCCAAGCTTTAACCTCATCCGGGCCAATCCCTTGCAAGTAAACAGAATGCAATGTCCCATTAATCAAGGCCACAGCGGCGAGACCTAACAATTTCAAACCTCACACCGGTGCTGCAACGGTTGCACATCTAAAATTCCAGAGTTCATCATGGTCAGAAATTACCACCGGTTCAAATTCAACCAGCACAACCACCGTTTCCACTGCTTCGCGTTGATAAACCCTCAGAAAACGCAACAGGAATCGAAATTCATGAACCATACATCCAAAAAACATAACCCAGCCTTCAAACCGGCCACTGCCGACACACGCAGCAGAACCATATGCCCTTCGCAATACCAAGGAATTAATTGCCCATCCAGTAGAAAAACCTCAAACAAACACGAATCCAATAGAAGACCAAATCAAAGCCTGAGTGCCGATGCACGAACGAAGCTCCATGAACCGAAACGACTCCAAAATAAGAAACATTGCGAAAAAGAAAAACAAATATCAGAGAAACATCACCATTCCGCCGGGAGGAAGACCGCGAAAAACCAGATCCCGTCGCCACCGTCCGAATCACTTACGAAGAATGTTGCAACCTTCCACCTCACACATCAGGGGTGAGGCAGCAGAACTAAATCCGCAGAAGCTGGATCTCGGCCGCGGCCAACATCGTGCCGCCATGAGAGTGTCCAGCCACGATGTAAATCGCCGATGAAACCGAGACCACGGAGTCGCCGACGCCGCTGCAACTGAAGTCCACCGCCGATGTTAACCTGTTTAATGTTATTTGTGAGTATGAAACAAACCATTTTCATGTGAATAAAACTCTTATTTTTTATCAATTAAAACAGTAAAATAAAAATGCAAGAAATTAAAACTCTTAATTGACTTAGATAATCATACACATAAAACCCTTTCAAACCCCTGTCAATTAGAATAACCATATTTCATACTTACAATATTATTATTACCCAATTATTTGGAGATCTATAATGGGGATCACCCTTCGTATAAGCTATATCAGGATCACCCCTGAGCTATAACGGAGCCCATCTCTTCATAAAATCTATAAAGGGATCCCCCAAGGGTTACAATGGGGAACAATCATTTGTATAAACTATTTCAAGGTCACCCATGAGCTATAATGGGGATAACCCTTCGTATAAGCAATAACTGGCTCACCCGTTTCATGTAATTATGAATTACAATTTCATGAATAAAAGGTGTTCATCACAAAACCCTTTTGAAAACATCTTCTAATCCCATATGAAAAAAATCCATATAAAAATTTCATTTTCATTTAAAAACCCATTTTCAATTCCATGATATCCAAATCAAATAAGGTATTTCTTTTCCTTTCAAAAAAAATAATGCTTATTTAGGAATCCATGTATCAAATAATGGTTACGGTGGTGGATAATTCATTATCGCCGTATACAAGAAAAACATTACTTTTGTCATTTTGTAGAGAAATTTAAATGCTTTATATAAATTGATTCCTTTTAAAAACATTGAATAAAATTTAAGATAAATATAAAATTTTCTATATATACCTTTTATGCCCATATAAATAAATAATTAAATTAAAATCATGAATAAAATATTTAAATGGTCTTGGTGTCCCATACCACTTTGAACAATTAAATCTTGATATACATGAATTAATACATTAAACAAAAAAATAATTAAAATTATTATAGATAAAATATGGGTATTAAATGTCATAGTGTTTTTATATACACCTAATAAAATAATAAAGGTTCATATTATCATGAAATGCCTTAATGAAAGAAGATTCAGACGAAGTCCCTTTCCTCGAGTCTAAAATGTATCGTACATTCTTTATCTTATTGAAAAATAATCTTAGTTTAATTTATATTTCATTTAAAACTTTATTAATGTTAATTATTATTTTTATATCACTTAATATCATTTTATAACTGTTACATAATAATCTATGTTCTGATTATATGTTTTATCGATATTCAGTACTTGAGTCGAAAATGAAATTGTTTGTGATGTCAATAGTGCATGTAGACATAAGTCCAACATATCTAGAATATAAAGAATTATATAAATATATTATTTATTATTTATATAATTATTTATAAAAATATTTCAAGGCAAATATAAACACCATTTATGGAGACAGTTGGTCGTACGTACGCATGAATGTTATTTTCATTTTTCCTATCATATTGAAAGAGTGAAATTAAATGAAATGTATATAAATATTCATACATATATAATATCATTATAGTATAATTAATAATTCATTTATATCATTTATGTTTACTAAAACAATTCTTAATAAATTCCATGTGATTTTTGAATAAATAACATCATTTTGAGGAGGCGATAGTCCACATGTCCCCTAAACGAACATATCGTATAACAACAATATGGAAAGCCTTAAGGTATGCTCAATATAACATATAAAAAATATAAAATATGTTATAATATACATATTTAAATATTATTTTACCATAATAATGGAGTTAATACCATCCATGAATGTGGTACAGGAAAAAAGAACAAAAACATTATTCACTGAGGCGATTAACCGACATAACTTAGAAAACAATTTCATTTATTTTAAAAAGATGTGGTGAGAAATGAAATGGATATGATATATTACATTAGAAAAATAAAACTAAATTATATAAATTATTCTATATTAATAATTCATTTATTTATAAAGTAGGTAAGGATACATTTGAAAATAAAAGAAATTAAGACATGTACTTTGAGAAAATAACCTCTTGAATATCCCCTCCTTGAAAGACCCTTGAGGACCTTGGATTTGGACTTTTGGGGATACCATCCACACTAGTATGTGGGTAGATAGAGTATGATAGTTTTTTGTAGATATTAGAGGTTATACAAGGCTTTTCGGGTCTAAATAGGGTGGTGTAGAGGTGGTATTTTTACTTGAGGAAAGGTGGGTTCAAGTGATTAATTAATTGATCATTTTATATTAAAATCCAACCATATAGAGGTGGAATTAAATTCCACAAAATTAGATTATAATTAATTTTTTATATTATGTTTATGGTCTATTCACACCTAAAATAACCATTAATGTTTTTTAGGTATGTTAATCTTGTAACTTTTAACTTTAACCCCTGTCAAAATTTTACTTTTACTATGGTAAATAGTTTTTTTAACATGGTAAATTTTTTATACATAAAAATTAAAATGAACATAAAACCTAATTTGGACCTTATAATTCCAAATATATAATCCATTTTATCAAAATAAATTTACATAATTGGGAAAAATTATTTGAAATTAATTCCACAAATAAAACTAAAAAGTGGGTTTTTAAAGTGAAACGTTCAAAAGTTTGAAACGTTTTTTATATCAATTTTCAACATGAAATTGATTCCAATATACTAAATTGTATTAAATTATAAAAATTTATTCTAATTATATTTTAAATCAAGTTAAATTTACAATATAACTATATAAATAAATTATATAAAAAGCATTTTGAGTTAAAATGCAGTATTTTTCACTATTTATTAAAAACCAAAATTATCAGAAAAATACTAAAAATATAAAGAGTAAAATTTTATAGCCCACATAAAATGAAGAAGTTTATTTTATAAAATAAAATTTATAAAAGTGTAAGAATGATATTTAAAATTGGTTCTCTATCAAAAGGCGGCAAAACGTCATTTTTTCAAGACAGGCTTATTTTATCCAAAAAGTTTAATTTTCTCTTATGTAATTTCTAGAAAATATATAAGATGAATATGAAACAATAAATTGAATATATTACATAAATATTTAATTAATAAAATCAAAAACGAGTGATTTTATTACTTTATAAACTCACATATTTTCATTTTAATATTTTTTTCAGAAAAAACATTTCCTTTTATGTAAAAAGGGTTTTACATTAATTTATAATTAATTATGCACCAATTAATTAGTTATAAACATGTGTAAACTAGTTTTTCATAATCCAGTTAATACTATTAATTCTATTCAATATAGCGGCTAGGTGTTAACTACCATTTAAAATAATAATACTAATAATGTCTTATTTTTTTGTATATCTCAATCTTGTGTGCAACATAACATTTTAGATAAACTCATTGTTTTTTGTCAGGTATGCTATTTCTCATAGTGTACCATTTAAACTTAAATTAATATCTAATTCATAAATATTAAGATATTTAAAAAAATTATTCTTCTATAATTACCTGGGATGTTACATTCTCCTATATTTTGGAAATTGTGATTGGTTAAAAGGTCATTAATTTCATAGTAGGAAAAGTAAATAGAAAATGTTTTTAATTTTATATCCTTTTCATAAATTTGAGGGATTATTTTAATACCTTTACTAAGAACATAAGGAAACATACAAACTTGATAAGTCGATTTTCATCCTTTACTCAATTATCACCATGAACTCGTCCTTTTCTCCAAATGATGAGTATTAAAGATGAATATACATTTATATAATCTCATAATACACAAAATATTAAATATGAATTTTTCATTTCTTGAAGCATTAACCAAAACCAATATATTTTGGATAAGATAAAAAATAAACCATTGGATGATGAAAAACTACTTTTAATCTCTAAAATTCAACTATAATACCAATAGTTCAACATGAACCATTCAAAAAATAATTATCCTTAAAATTCCCCAAAATAATATAACTTATATTAAAACCCAAAAACCATAAGGATTTAAAAATTTAATCTTCCAAGATAAGTTCTAACATTTATCTCAAAATAACATCAACCACTCTTGATGTATCATACAAAAAATTAATTAACTTAATCACATATTCTCTATGATAGGTTAATCATTTCCATAAATAACCAAATTTTCCATTAGTCTACAAAAGAAATCATAGATCCTTCCAAAATATAATTAAACCACAACTACTCAACTCAAATTGTGTAGTATTATATTTACCATACTCATATAAAGTTATAATAATAATGAACGCCTTCCAAAATAACATTTATCACTTAATCACCGAATAATTTTCCAATACCAAGGATATCTATTTGATAAAACATAAGTTCCTGAAATCAAATTATTCTTATTTAATTAATCTGTTTAACTAAAAAAGAAAAATCCATACTACCCAGGGACTTCACATAGGCTAGTGGTTGGCAATAAATCTATGTCACACTTCGGTTGAGGGTTTGATTCCCACAGCCTTGTCTGACATGAAGGGTTGTCACACGGTCTATGTGCTACCCTTTTTCAAAAACTATATAATTTTATAACACTCCCAAAAATGAGATAAAATCCTCAAAAATCAAAAATAACTCGAACATTTTTTAACCTCAAATTTTATCTCATGCCTTTTATTTTTCATCCTAAAAAGTAATAACCCATAACTACCTCCAAAATAAATGTCTCCAAAAATACCTTTAACCGCCTTAAAATTTTGGAACATAAACTCTCAAAAGGAACTTATAAGAAATTGAAATTATGATCAGCCTAAATATTATAAACTCATATGATATCCATATATTTTAGGAAGACATCCTAATCTCTAAATTTTTCTAAACCATCCACTGATACCAACTATAAGTACCCATCCATAAACATTACAAATTCTAGAGTTTTTTAACTAGAATTAAAGTTAGAGGACCTTTTTAGTTTAGAGTTTTAGATAATTAGGACAAAATAATCTTACATAGTAAACTCTTACATTACAAATGGGAAGTTATACTCTTTATATACTTTTTACACCAAAGGAACCCCTTTTAAAATTAAACATAATTTCTTTTAATGAAACTTCATTAATACTTTTATCAAGGAATATTAGTTTTCCTTGCCATATTAAGACCTATGAAAATCATTTTAAAACATGGGATGAGTAAAAAATATCAGTAAGGTACATAAATAAAGTGAATTGTCGGTCTTGTGAAAACACTAAAACCCATTAAAACATTTTCTTAAAATCATATTTGTAATTATAGAAAATAATGGAGGTTCCTTGTGACATCATTACCATATCACTCTTACAATCACCATTATAAATGGAATAACTATATGGTCAACTTCCACCTTTAGAATACCCAATGTATTGGAGAGATATAATGGGGATCACCCTTCATATAAGCTATATCAGGCTCATCCGTTTTTCATGATATATAATGGGGATCAACCCTTTGGATAAGCTATATTGAGCTCACCTAGGAGCTATAATGGGGATCAACCCTTAATATAAGCTATATCAGGCTCACCCATTAAATTTACAAGTACGAACACATATAAGATTAAAATTTTCAATATGTCACTCATAAAAATTCATTTTCATTCATATGATAACTAATATATTTTGAAAAACTAATTAAAAAAATTATAAAAAATATTTTTTAATCAATGTTTTCCATACCACTTTGAAACTTTAAAAAAATTTATACTTACCATTTTAGAAAATTTTTGTCTATATAAAAAAATCCATAAAATAATTTTGAAAACAAGGACATTGCATAAAAATATTTATAATAATAAATTACCAAAACATTAAAATGTGTTTTTTGAGCTAAAAAGACCATTATCACTTGAGAAAAACTTGAATAAAAATAATTTTTGAATAACATCAAAAAAACCTATAATATCATGAGAATAATGATATTCATGATATAATATGTCATTTTTAGAGTTTTAGATAATTAAACCATATCTATTACATAACATCTCAAAATTTACAATGTTGAAAAGTCTACACACTATCCATTTTTTCATAATCCAAAAAATTATAAAATAAAACTGTATTTACTCTCTTGATAAAAATATTATTGAATTTTTATTTTCTCTTACCCATCCTTAAAACTAGTGTAAAACATTTAAAAAACTTGGTATAAGCACAAAAATCTCAGTAAAGGACATAAAAAAGTAATTTTTTTGTACTATGAAAACATAAAAACCCATTAAAAATATTTTCTTAAAAATTATTATTAAGAATAGAAAATCATATATGTACCTTGGGACATAATTACCATATTAATTTTACAATCACCCTTACAAATTTAATAACCATACGGTCTACTTCCACCTCTATAATATGAAATTCATTGGAGATCTATAATGGGGATCACCCTTTATATAAGCTATATCGGGCTCACCTATCTTTTATGAGCTATAATGGGGCTCAAACCTTTGTATAAGCTATATCGGGCCCACCCATTAAATTTCCAAGTACTAGAAAATATAAGCTTTCAATTTTCAACATGTCACTCATAAAATTTAATTTCCATTCATTAGATAACGAATCCATTTTGAAAAACTAATTAAAATATTTATAGAACAAATTTTTTAATCAAAGTATCCCTTACCACTTTAAAACTTTAAAAAGAAATTATAGAATTAAAATTTTATAACTTTTCTATCCGTATAAAAAAATCCATAAAATTATATTTGAAAACATGGATAATAATGATAAATATTTAGATAAATAAATCTTTAAAACATTTAAAAATATGTTTTTGTTAAAGAGTCCTTTACCATTTTGAACATCTAAATTATAAGACACATGAAAGTAAAATATTTTAGAAAACATTAAATAACATGATTATAGATGAAATATGGTTACATAAAGTCAATGGGGCTATATATAAAATTTATAAAAGAAAAAAGTGCATATCATCAAGAAATGTCTCAATAAAAGGAGATTGAGATGAAATCTCTTACCTTGTGTCTAAGTGGTAATCTACTATAATTTAGACTTCTCTTATAGGTGATTTTGGTCAAGATTAAAATGATAAATATTAGCTTGGGCCTGGTCTAGAGAACATCCAAGTGAAATTACCTCCTTCCCAAGCTCTGAAAAATGGGCTTCGTACAGCCCGAGTCTACTGGATGAGGTCATCGACTCTTCTTTCTACAGTAATTATCCATTATCATTTCTATTTATAAAAAATTATTATTTCTTCCAATGGTAATATTAACCAACGGTTATATAACGGTCAAGACCTGATGGTCAAATTTTATTTATACTTATATTTTTTTTATTATGATATAGTAAGACATACATTTTCAGGAAACAACATATTATTCAAAAGTTAGGGTCGTTATATTCTTCCCCCATTAAGATATTGTGTCCCAAAAATTTCAACTTGTACCCTTAGAGGACCTTTTTAGTTTATAGTTTTTTAGAATTAGGACAAAAAATCTTATATTGTAAACCTGTATATTATAAGTGGTCATTTAAACTCGGTAAACACTTTTTACCAAAGGGACAACTTTTAAAATAAAACATGATTTCCATTTAAGACACCTCTTCAATACATTCATCACGGAATATTATTTTTCCCTCCCAATATTAATAACTATGAAAAAAAAATTAAAATGTGGTATGAGCACAAAATCTTATAAAGGAACATAATGAACGTAAATTGTTAGTCTTTTGAAAACATAAAAACCCATTAAAAACATTTTCTTAAAAACTTATTAGTAAGAATATAAAGTTGTATATATTCCTTGGGATATCATTAAAATATCACCCTTATAATAACCCTTACAAATGGAATAACTATATGGCTGACTTCCACCTCTGGATTACCAATTCATTTGAGAGTTATAATGGGGCTCACCCTTCGTATAAGCTATATCAGTATCTCCCATATTTCATGAGATATAATGGGGATCAACCATTTTTATAATATATATAGGGAAAACCCATTAAATTTACAAGTACCAAAACATATAAGATTTCAATTCTCAACATGTCACTCGAAAAATTTCATTTTCATTCATAAGATAAACAATACATTTTTAAAAACAAACTTAAAACATTTATAAAATTTTTTTGAATTAAAGTATCCCATACCACTTTGAAACTTTTAAAAAATAATCAATAATTAACATTTTAAGACATTTATGACCATATAAATAAATCCATAAAATTATTTTTAAAACATAGATGTTATATAGAAATATGTATAATAATAAATCATCATAACATTAAAATGAGTTTTTTGAGTTCAAAGGTCCATTATCACTTGAGAAACACATGAATAGAATTAATTCTATAATAACATTAAAAACCTAGAATAACATGATAATAAATATATTCATGATATAATATTTAAAAGGGGGGTATATACACCATATAAAATTGAATTTGTTTCATAACAAAAAATATGTCTCAATGGAATGTAAATTAAGATGAAATCCCTTACCTTAAGTCCGACTCATCAAATAAAATATTTATAATCCTGAATAATAATCTTATGTTGATTTACAATTTTTTGAGAAATTTTTTCATGTTTATTATTCCTTTTATATAACTTATTACCATGTTATAAAAATTACATATTTATTTAAGTTCATATCGGTCTATTTATCAATATTTGGTACTTGAGTCAAAAATGAAGTTGTTCATGAATTCAAAAGTCCATATAGACATAATTCCAACATCTTTAGAATATAAAACATGATATAAATATATTATATATTCATTATATTATTATTTATAGTAATCATTGAAGATAAACTAAAAACACTGTTGATGGAGACGAATAGTCATGCGTACGCATGAACGCTTTTTTCATTTTCTCTTATCTTATTGTAATTTTCAAATTAAATGAAATGTATATAAATATGTATACATATTTAATATAATTATAGTAGAATTAATATTTTATTTATATAATATATTTTTACAAAAAAAATTTATACATTCCATGTGACATATGAACGAATCACATCATTTTGAGGAGGCAGTAGTCCACACATAGCCAAACGCACTTATTGTATAACAACAATATGGAAAGGATGAAGTTATGTTTAAAATAACATTTATAGAATATGAAATAATTTATAATATACATATTAAAATATTATTTCACAAGAATAATGGTTTTAAGAGAAACTATGAAGGAGGTAAAGGATAAAGAACAAAAACATTATTCATGGAGGTGATTAACCGGAATAACTTGGACCACAATATATTTTACTTTAATTAGAGGAGGTGAGAAATGAAATGGAAATGAGATATTATATTAGAAACATAACAGTCTAATATATAAATGCTTCTAGAGTAATCATGAATTAATATATGAAGGAGGTGTGGATAATGTTGAAAGAGAAAACAAATTAAGAGATTTACTTTGAGAAAATTACCTCTTGAATATCCCCTCTATTCAAGACCATTTGGGAACTTGGATTAATATGAAATACCACATTTTTATTACATAATTTTACAAGAAATTTTACAAACATGGGATATTTTAATGTTTAGTGTCTTATAAATAAGGTACATAAAACATCAAAAATTAAAAAAATTATTTTATTCCACATGAAATTCTTCTTCAAGGTTTATCCTATAGGATAAAAATATGAATGTAGATGCTAAAAATAAAAGAGGGGTGAATTGTATACTTTAAAAATTCCTTTTTAACCTTTAATGTTGGTATAAAAACTTTTGTTTTCAACCTTAAGAAAAACTATGTTTAACAAAGTTAAACAAGGTAAATTCACAAGTCCTCTTAGTTCGACAAACTTTCTAGGTTCCAGAAATGTGGTTCCGGAAATGAAACATAAGAAAAGTTTATAAGGAAAAGATTCTACTTTAAATCATATAGAATTTGACTAATTAGAGTATACAAAAATAAGGAAGTATAAGATAGTTATACTTTCCTTATCAGTCAAAATTCAGCGGAAAATAAACTTGAAATAATACAAGTAACATGTATGAAATCTTTTAACCCAAAGAGTAGGGTATCCAACAACCTTGGATAAAGGTCACTTGATTTATACTTTCAAGAAAGTCTATCATAACCACACCAGGGTAATCTCTCAATAAGAATATCGGAATCTATCTTTCTATCCCTGCAAGCCCTCAACTTCAAGGTAGTTGGAACCTTTGTCTTCCCCACCAAGGAATTCCTCAAACTTTAAGGTAGTAGTCACCTCTATCTTAATATCCCTGAAATCCCTTGAATATACTCAGTAACATTCAGAGCCACACAAAGTAATCTGAACAAGATGTTCAGTACACACTAAGAATGAGAGTCTCTCTCTATAGAAATCACTTCACCAGCATGTAATATCTAGAGTTATAGAACAGTATCAAACTAATTCAAATGAGCTCCTATTTACTGGCTCTTCTACAATGGTTATCTCCATCCTCCAATGTTCATATTTCTCCTTGAATCTTAGAGAGACCTGTACACGTGTCACTCAAACAATGGTTACTTAGAAATAGATTGTGTGACATCATTTCATAACTATAATAAGGATGAGAAAAATATGGTTTCTTGAACAAATCCATTTTTCAGAGACTAAGGAAAATAAAAGTTCAGATTCTAGCAAAAAACTAATCAGTGTCTAAAATACATAGATATTCAGATTTAGTTTTCCAAAGAATTCGCAACCTAAATTACACAGAATTATGAACCTGAATTTCAAGGATATTCGGAGTCTGAATTTATAAGAATTCAGAGTATAAATTCATAAGAATTAGGAGTCTGAATTCATAAGAATTCAGATTCTGAATTCATAAGAATTTGAAGTATGAATTTATAAGAATTCAGAGTCTGAATTTAGAGGATTCGGTGTGTGAATTCCTAAGAATTATGAGTCTGAATTCATAATAATTAGGAGTCTAAATTCATAATAATTCGGATTCTGAATTTGTAAGAGTTCGAAGTCTGAATTCATAAGAATTCGGTGTCTGAATTCATAAAAATTTGGAGTTTGAATTCATAAGAAATTGGATTTTGAATTCATAATAATTCAGAGTCTAAATTCATAGAATTTGGAACTGGAATTTGGATCCTAAAGTAAAATTCTCTATATCCTTGTATTTATAGTATTATGAGGTTTAATAATAAGAAGCTGAATTTTACACTTAGGAATAAAATGAGTTGAGTTAAAATATGAACAATGAAAAACATAGTAAGGATAAATTTTCCTTGGGAAAATAAAATTTTTCATTATTAGGATAAAACATAGAGGAAAAGAAAATTTCCTTAAAATAGATTGTTTGTGATTTTCAAAACATGAATGAATAGAAAATTCATAATGAAACCTTATTGACTCTACAATATCACCCTTTTTAGAAATCACAAACATCCTTATGAAAATAATATAAGGAATTATAATTCTTATGATATTGAAAATAAAAACTTATCTACCTTTACTTATGGATCATAGTGAATATGACTAACTCCCCATTAGGTTTTGAAATCTCTAAGGATCATATTCTTGATTTCTTGAATGAAATTTTTCATTTTCTTGCCTGTGAAAAACTTCATTGATAAGAACTCCCCCTTAGATGAACTCCCCCTAACTTAGGGAAATTTCTTATTTTTTTAATATTCTTTTTGACATTCCTTTCTCCCCCTTTGTGATTTTCCAAAAGGATTAAAGGGAATAGAAAGAGAAATATGGTACCTGAAATATTAGTACTAAACAACCAAATATAGAGAATATAAAAAAAATCATTATGATCAACAAAATTTGTACAAGAAGGAAAATACAACAAAATATTGGATTTGGAAAAATTTATCCTTCCTTCGCCTTCAGAATCAACTTTTTAACTATGGTTTTTAACTTTTTGACCTCCTTGTGATCCTCCTCTACATGTTTGAGAAGCTGATCTTGATCTTTAATTTTCTTCTCTAAGGATTTAATTTTCTCTTTTTAAGCCTTAAGAGATTCTACCTGGTCCTTTAGAACTTCTTCTTTATTAGCAAGCTTCTATTCAATCTCAATTCTGAGATCCCTTTCCCTCTTCCATCTCCGAACAACTAAATAAAAATTCCCATTCATATCTTTCACTTCTTGTATCCGAGTATTCTTTTCAATGGTTAGCTTTTCCTCAAATCTATTAGTGAGATCCTTATTATTCACATCTTTGGTTTCAAAAGTATCCTTGACACTACCATGAAATTCATAAAATATTATCATTTCCTATATTGTCTTCCTTGAACAGCTTGTCATCTTCTTTAATGATCTCTTATGAGCCTCATATCCACGGAGAAATGATTTTAATTCTGCCTCAAGACAAACACACTTATCTATCACCATGGATAGTGAATCTGATTTTTTATTTAAGTTTTCCTAAAGCATCTACAATCTTGAGTCTATGATTGGAAATAGAGGGATAGTTCCAACAGGCTTTTTCAAAGATTGAACAACAAAGTCATGTCCAAGAGAAGATGATTCTATATCCGAGACTTTGTTTGGTAAAGATTATTTCTCTATTTCAACTTCCTTCCTCTTTGTTGAAGCACCAACTTCTTTCTTCTTGACCACTACTTTTCTAGGTGTATCAACAACCACCTCTTTTCCCTTATCAGCTTTCAGAATGACTTCTTCTTGATTGGGTGATTCGTGTTCACTATCAGATAGCTGAACAATTTTGTCTTCATCTACCTCTTCCTTCTCAGCTCCTACCTCAACATCCTCCAGCTATATAAAATAATTATTGGAGATTTCTTTTTTAAACAACGTATTTACCTCTTCTTCACCCTTACCATCTATTACTGATGTAGAAAGTTTTGAAGACTCGAATTCGAAGGTTCGGATTGATAATTTTCCAGAAATACTTTCCTTCACATTAGAGTCCTCTACATGCTTTATCATATCTTCGGTATCACCACTACCTTCTTCTTCTTTTTCTTCCACTTCTTCTTCTTGAACAATTTCTTATTCTAGACGTTTTTCTGGAATCACCAAATTCTTTCACTGAGTCTCTAGAAGTGATTCTATCAAGAATGATTCAGGTATAGGAATTTTTTCAGAGACTTTTTCAGAAGCCTTAAGTAGTGATTGTACAATCATAGGTTCAGATATCTTCTTCTCCCGCTTCTTCTCTTTCTATTGATTCTCAAGCTCTTCAAGTGCCTTTTACTTCAAAGAGTTTGCATCTGCATGGTCCAAGAGAAACTTAGACTCCCCTTCTTTTTGATTTTTCTTATCTTCTCTCTACTTTTCTACTACCTCATCAGGATAAGATTTTTTTCTTTGGCTTTGGGGGTGCTGACTGAATTTCCTTTGTCGCATGGGTTTTTTCTTTCTCTTCCACTTCCTTCAACTTCCTCTTTCTTCCACCCTTTTTTGAGGTTTCACTCACCTCCTATTTCATTGAATGATCTTCAACTTCCTATTCAGGAAAATCAATTAATTCTTTGGATTCGTCGGAAAAACCAACTTTCATCCTTCTCAAGGTGTCATCACTCAGCAACATGACTTTTCAATTTCTTAACTTATATTTTCAATGCATTTTGAAGGATTCTAAACATCGAACAATCATATTTGACAGAATTCCTAGATATATAATAATCTGACCCTTTAGATTTCTATTCATTATATTATCAATCACAACCAAGATATTCTTAACCAAGTTTATCTTTCTTAAGTTTACAAAGAAATCCATAATGTACATATCACTTTTCTTCAAAGTATCCTTGTCTCATTTTCTCAGTATGACAAACCATTGAAACCAAAATTCAAGAATCCTATGGTTTGTATATAGATGAATTATCTTCAGAGTATTCACCTCTTAAAGACCAAGACAAGTTAGAGCCTTCTCCTTTTAAAAAGATCCTTTTACATCAGGTAGCTTGTATAAGAAAAACTCTGCTTCTCCGTCATAAGGAATTCCTATCGGACTGGTTTCTTTCATGTATGAAAGAAAATATGTCTTCTTGTAGCACTTAAAAGAAAACTTGTTTCTACACTCTT
Organism: Viscum album; assembly: GCA_963277665.1. NCBI lineage: Eukaryota > Viridiplantae > Streptophyta > Magnoliopsida > Santalales > Viscaceae > Viscum > Viscum album. Next base: position 816,775,189 of record OY728146.1, on the reverse strand, counting down.
CCTTGAAAAATCTTTCGGACTCATATAACTCATCCAACAAGTCTGGATACACCAGATCTTGTGCCTTCGGTTTCGATATGCAAACACATTCCCACTCATTCAGCTTGATATTCTTAGAGATAATATAATCATACATAGAAAAGAAATTTGGATGAACCAACCTTTCTCTATAAATCTTCCATTCTGGGATTGGGTTCATAGTCAACATTTCTTTATGGGAATAGACATCAGTAGACATTCGGAAGTAAGGAAGATCTGAAATGTTTGGAACAGTCTTATATAGGAAGGGCAGATCTTCAGCACACAAGAGCTTGGAGTTTGATGTGGGACAAGAATCAAGAGGCCGTTATATAGGAAATTGAAGTGATAATTCAGATTCTATACTCAATCCAACGGTTAAAAAACCTTCTGATCTGATCTAACTTCTATATGACCAAAGTAGAATTTGTTAGATTTCAATCTTTTGAGGTTTCTAAGAAAAACATTCATATTTAAGGAAAAGTGAATATGAAAAATTTTAAACCAAAATAAAATACCTACAATTAAAAGTTGATTATAAAAAAAATAGGAAAATAAATCACACCTTTCATATTTCTAGGAAGATTATTTGTAATGAGTAAAATTCTTCTTGAAAAACATTAGATTCTAAGAATTTTGATTATGAAAAAAATTTAACTACGAAAAATTCAGACTACGAAAAATCTATCTATGAAAATTTTCATTACAAAAAATATAACTATGATATTATTTATTATGAAAAATCTAAAAATGAAAATTTTCATTAAGAAAAATATTACTACAAAAAAATTTATTACAAAAAATCTAACTACCAAAATTTTCATTACGAAAAATATGACTACGAAAATTTTCATTATGAAAAATTTAACTACCAAAATTTTCATTACGAAAAAATCTAAAAAAAATCATTATTAAAAATTTATGTATGAAAATATCCATTATGAAAATTTTATGTACAAAAAATCTAGAAAAAATAGATTATGAAAATTTTAATTATATGTAAAAAAATTCATTACGAAAGATAAAAAAACTTCATTACGAAAATTTTAGATTAAATAACAAGAAAATGTACTCCCACTGTGAAAAAGAGTTTGTTACTGTAAGGAGATAGGTTTCAACAAGAAGTTAATAAGTAATATTACCTTGCAGTTATCATTCCTAACTTATGTTTAATGTATTCAAATCTATCGGAGGTTAAAGATTCTGTGAAAATATCAACAAGTTGATCTTGTGTTCTGATTAATTGAAGAATGATATCTCATTTGTGTGTGTGATCCCTAATAAAGTGATTCCTAATATCTATGTGTTCTGCATGAGAGTAATGTGTAGGTTTCTTACTTAAGGCAATGGCACTAGTATTATCCCACAAAATTTGTGTTTTGTTAAAAATCATACCATAGTCTGTGAGTGTGTGTTGTATCCACAATACTTGAGCACAACAACTTCCTACAGCTACATATTCTGCTTCATCAGTGGAAAGTGATACTGAGTATTGCTTTTTTCATGACCAATAAACTAATGAATCTCCTAAGAAGTGACAAGTTCTGGATGAATTTTTCATATCCATTCTACATCCACCAAAGTCCGTATCCGAAATGCTTTTTAAAAAAATTCATTTCCTGATGTATAAAAGAGTCATAAATCCATGGTTCCATTTAAGTACCAAAAAAATCTTTTCACTACCTTTAAATGAGATTCCTTAGGATTTTATTGATATCTTTCAAATAAGCAAACTAAAAACATTAATTCTGTTCTACTAGCTGTCAAGTATAGTAAACTTCTTATCATACCTCTATATGATGTTTGATCTACTGGTTTCCCAGCTTCATCAAGATCAAGTGAATTTGATGTACAAATTGGAGTACTAATACTCTTAGTGTTGTCATATACATACTTTTTAAGAAGATATTTAATATACTTATGTTAGGATATATAAGTTCCTTCTGGTTTTTGATAAATTTTAAAACCTAGGAAAAATGTTAACTCACCCATCATAATCATTTCAAACACAGATTTCATTAGATCTGCAAAATAATTAGTTAAAGATTGCTGAGTTGAAGAAAATATAATGTCACCAACATAGATTTGGATAATAAAAAGAGATTTCTTATAATGTTTTATAAAAATGGTTGGATCTGCATTTCCTTAACATAATTATTTTGAGTCAAAAATCATATAAGTATATCATACCAGGCTCTAGGAGCTTGTTTAAGTCCATACAAAGCTTTCGTAAGTTTGAAAACATGTTTAGGATGTTTTCTATCTTCAAAACCAAGTGTTTGTTCAACAAAAACATCCTCTTGAACATAACCATTAAGGAAGGAACATTTAACATCCATTTGAAAAATTTTGAAATTGAAGAATGCTGCAAAGGAAAGTAGAATACAAAAAAATCAAGTCTAGCTACTGGAAATAGGTTTCTTCATAGTCTATTCCTTCTTGTTCATTATAGCCTTTAGTAACTAATCTTTCCTTATTTATTAAAATTACTCAATTATCATCAAACTTATTACTAAAGACACATTTTACTTCAATCACAGAAGTTTCATTAGGACTTTCAACCAAGTTCCAGACTTTATTCCTTTCGATTTCATTTAGCTCATCTTGCATGGATTTGATCTAATCATCGTCACATAAAACTTTATTAGTGATTTTTGGTTCTAATCGGGAAAGGAATACTAGATGTTCTTATTTATTTTGTAAGGAACTTCTAGTCCTTACAGGTTGATTTAAATCCCCAATGATACTATCACTGGGATAATTCTTAAGAAACAACCGATTTGGGTTTTTTGAAACCTTTTCATCAATATATGGTAGGAAATATTCCGGAATAAATGTCTCAGAAACATTTTCTTGAAAATTTTCTTTATCATAAGGATATTCTATCAAAGGTTGATAATATGTTTTTGAAAACACATCCGAGGATGTAGGTTGGGGTTGTTTAAAAATAAAGGGATCAGTTTCCTCAAATTTAACATGAACTATTTCTTCAATAGTACATGTATTTTTATTAAAAACTTTATAGGCCTTAAGGGTTGTGGAGTAACCTATGAAAATTCCTTCATCATATTTGGGTGAGAATTTCTATAGATTATCTTTAGTATTCAGAATGAATACCTTGGATCCAAATACCTTTAAGTAGGAAAGTCTAGGTTTTCTACCATTCCATAACCCATAAGGAGTTTTATTAAGAAAAGGTCTAATCAAAACTCGATTTATAGTATAACAGAAAGTACTTACAACTTCATCCCAAAATTTTTTTTCTATAGAATATTCACTCAACATGGTTCTAGTAATTTCTTGAAGAATTTTATTTCTTCTTTCAACAACACAATTCTGTTGAGGAGTTCTTGGTTCTGAGAAGTTATGAGTAATGAATGTTCTACTACAAAAGTTTCAAAATCAGAATTTTGAAATTCTCCTCCATTATCACTATGAATAGTTAACAATGGAATATTTTTCTCAATTTTAACTTGGGCTCTAAAACTTTTGAAATAATAAAAATGTTTAAGTTACTTTTCTAGAAAATAGACCCACATAAATCTAGTGTAATCATCAAATAAGAAAAATACATAATACTTGCCTCCAATGCTTCCAGTTTTTGTTGGTCCAAAAAGACCCATATGCACCAACTATAATGCATCAGTAGTTTAGACTTCACCGATTGATTTAAAACTTCATTTATGTTGCTTTCCATATTGAAAAGGATCATAGACTTTTGAAAAATCAAATCTTAGCTCTCGTAGGTCCTTAACAAGTCTTTTCTTAGAGAGTTTACATAGGTTACTAAAGTTACAGTGACCTAACCTTCTAATCCATAACCAAGAACGATCCTCCATTTCACTAAGGTAAGGTAGATCTTGGCTCCTAAGGTCTTCTACGTTTAGTGTGTATACATTCTCTTGACTATGGGTAGAAATAATAAACCCCTCCTTGGAACTGTGTACTAAGCACTTGTCATTCCTAAAATTCAAAAGGTAACCTTAGTCACATAACTGACTTATGCTAATAAGGTTTTTCTTAAGACCCATAAAAAATAAAACATCTGAAATCAAAGTTTTTCCATGAAGAACAATGATACATATACCCATAATTTTTCCTTGAGCATTATCTCTAAAATTTACTTTTCCTCCTTTCATCTCGATAATCTTTTTAAAGATTTTTTTGTTACCAGTAATATACCAGGAACATCCACTATCCATGTACTATGTATTGTTGTTGGTACATTTTTTATTTTCATGAAAATAATAATGTCATACTTTCAGAACCCAAACTTTGTTGGAATCAAAAATTTCAGAAATCAAAGTTTTAGGTATCCACATTTTCCTAGAAAAATATGCTTTATGAAAACCTAAAGACTGGTTTTTGTTTAAAGAACAAATTTTTGCCCAATGTACACCACACTAACATTTAGTACATAATGGGTCACTTTGATAAAAAAAATAGTTATTACTGAAAACTCATTTTGAATTGGTATAACCAAAACCAGAACTATTCCTTAAAGGTCATATTTGTGAATAAATCTTGTCAAAATTTTCTTTACCTAAGGTATAGTCTGACAAACACTTCCTCAAGGAAAATATTTCTGACATCAGTTAAATAAACAAGTTTTTATCCTCCAAAAAATTAGTTTTAGAACTAGAGTTAGTCACTAAAATATTTTTCTTAGAAATTACATTTTCATGATCTTTAGAAAGTTTATCCTTCTCAGAATTTACTTCCATAAGATTTTTGGAAATACTTTTAAAATAGAAAATTTTCTTATCAAGATCTTTGGAAAGATCTGATATTTCCTTATTAAGAATAGTATTTCTATAATTTTCCTTCCTAAGATTTTTCTTGAGTTTAGAATTTTCATTCTCAAGAAGTTTAGAAAATCTACAAAATTCTTCATAAGTAGGAAAATTATTATCTTCATCAGAAGGGGATTATTTATCTAAATAGTTATAGTATTTATCATCACATTAATTTTAAATTCAAATATACATTGATGTTAGATTTATCATTTTTTATCAGGAAGAGTCACCACTACTGGCACTCCAGGTGTCATTATATTTCAAAAAAATATTAACCTTAGCCTTGTAGTACTTCTTTCTATTCCTTTGAGAATGGTTTTCCTTTCTATCCTTTTTCTTAAGCGTAGGATAATCTGGTCTTATATGCCCTACTCTTTTGTATTCGTAATAAGAAACATCTGGGTCTTTCGTTTCTTTTATTTCTTTATTTTTGTATATATATTAAAATTTCTTCTATCCAACAATCTTATTCATTATTCGATCAAGATTGGTTAGTTCATTTTCTGAATATTCACATCCACTAGATTCAGATTGAATAACAACCTTCTTAGATTTAGATCTTGTAACTCTCTCAGGAGTCCTGGCTTTCATATGATTTGAAGTTGTTGTAAAATCATCACTTCGATTTCCATTATTTTTCTTATTATTATCAGTATCTCTCTTCATTATAGTTTCATGTTGAAGAGGAGTTCCAAATAGTTCATCAAGACAAATCTTGGAAACATTTATATTCTCATCTATAAATGTCCTCTTATATTCCCATTCATTAGGCATGATGTCTATGATTTTATCCACAAGAGTTGCATCCTCTAATCCTTTCTCACTCATATATTGTAAACTATAAACAATAGTCATGAACATTTGTTATACCTTACAAATGGATTATTCATAAGGAAATCAGTAACTATGATATTCAACTCCGATCATGGATCTTCTAGTTTCAATAACTTTTGATGTCCCAAAGTGAGTTACTTCGATCTTCTTCCAAATACAATTTGCTGCTTCACAAGATGAAATATAGATATTTATATTTCTAGTAATGGAATAAATCAAAGTATTTCTTACCATATAGTTTAGTTGTTATTCATTCATTTCTTGGTTGGTGAAGGTATTAACTACTTTATCAGGGATTTTACATCCTCCAGTAAGCATGAAAAAATTTTCTACTCTAGTATTGATAAAAAATGTATTCATATGATCTCTCCAATATTCATAATGATTCCCATCAAAAATATGTGGTCTAGTAGGATTTACTTTGTCAATAGAACCAACATTCATTCCTACCATCTTAAGAGAAAATAACTTTCCACAAAAATATTTTTAATAGAAACAGTTTATAAATAAGAAAAATATTCCTAAACAATGAAATATTGTGAACAATGAAAAATGAGCAAGAAAACTTATATGTGAATAGAAGTATTTTAGATACCTTCTCTGATACTAATTTTAGGATCAAAATATGAATGTATATGCTCAAAATAAAAGAGGGTTGAATTGTATACTTTAAAAATTCCTTTGGAACCTTTAAAGTTGGTATAAAATCATTCGTTTTCAACCTTAAGAAAAATTGTGGTTAACAAAGTTAAACAAGGTAAATTCACAAGTCCTCTTTATTCTATAAACTTGTGAGGTTCCAGAAATATGGTTCTTGAAAAAAAACTTAAGAAAAGTTTATAAGGAAAATATTCTACCTTAAAGAATATATAATCATACTAATCAGAGTATACAAAAATAAGGAAGTATAATATAGTTATACTTTCCTTGTCAATCAAAATGCAGCAAAAAAATCTTGAAATAATAAAAGTAACAAATATTAAATATTTTAACCTGAAGAGTAGGGTATCCAACAAGCTTGGATAAAGGTCCCTTGATTTATACTTTCAGAAAATTATGTCTTACCCACACCAGGGTAAGCCCTTGATAGGAATATTAGAATCTGTCTTTCTATCCCTGCAAGCCCTTAACATCAAGGTAGTTGTCACCTCTGTCTTCACCACAAATGAAGTCCTCAAACTTTAAGTCATTTGGGACCTCTGTCTTCCTATCCATGGAAGCCCTCAAATGTACTCATCAATATTCAGAGTCACACAAAGAAATCTAAACAAGATGTTCAGTACTCACTAAGCATGAGAGTCTCTCTCTCTATAAATCACTTCACCAGCATGTAATCTCTAGAGTTGTAGAACAATATCGAACTCATTCAAATGAGTTCTAATTTATAGGCTCTTCTCCAACGGTCAGCTCCCTCCTCCAAGGGTCATATTTTTCCTTGAATATCATAGGGACCTGTACAAATGTCACTCAAACAATGGTTAGTTAGAAAAAAATTGTATGACATTGTTTCATAACTATAATAAGGATGAGAAAAATATAGTTTCTTGAACAAATCCATTTTTAAAATTCTAAATAAAATAAAAGTTCAGAGTATAACAAAAATACTAATCGGTGTCTAAAATACACAGATATTCGGATACTGTTTTCCAAAGATTTTGGATCCTGAATTCCATAGAATTTTGAACCTGAATATCAAGGATATTTGGAGTCTAAATTCATAAGAATTCAGATTCTGAATTCATAAGAATTCGGAGTCTGAATTCCTAATAATTTGGAGTCTGAATTCATAATAATTTGGGGTCTGATTTCAGAGAATTCAAAGTCTGACTTCATATGAATTCAGAGTCTGAATTCAGAGAATTTGGAGTCTAAATTCATAATAATTCGGATTCCAAATTCATAAGAATTCGTAGTCTGAGTTCATAAGAATTCATATTTTTAATTCATAAGAATTTGGAGTCTTAATTCATAAGAATTTGTAGTCTAAATTCATAAGAATTCTGAGTCTGAATTCAAAAGAATATAGAGTCTGAATTCAGATAATTTGGAACCTGAATTCGGATCCTAAAACATAATGCTCTATATCAAAGTATATATAGGATTCAGAGGGCTAAGAATAAGAAACCAAATTTTACACTTAGGAATAAAATGATTTGGGTTAAAATATGAACAAGGAAGAACATGGTAAGGATAAATTTTCCTTGGAAAGGAAAATTTATCTTTATTAGGATAAAACATAGAGGAAAAGAAATTTTCTTTAAGATAGAGTGTTTGTGATTTTCCAAACATGAAGGAATGGAAAAATCATAATAAATTTTTATTGACTCAACACATCCTAAGTAAATTTATTGCATCTCATAACCTAGGGACATATATCAAAATAAAGGGTGAGAATAAGGCCCAATAAGGGAAAATAAGTAAAATAGGTTACATGTGAACTTGAGTGATATCATTAAGAACACAAGGAATATCATAAATTCATGATAAACATAAAAACCATAATGATTATTTCTTGAATAATAACTTGAAAAATTTGTAACAACATTTAATTTAAACATTCATAAGCATGTCATCAAGGTTCATCCCCAAGGTGTCATAAAAATTACCAAGTTTATCCACCAAGGTATCGTAAACTTTTCATCCCTATAGATTAATTTCTTTACCCAATGAATTGAATAAATATCAGGGAACACCCCTAATATGTATTTATTTTCATGTTATCCACATATATCATATTCAAAAAATATATAAATAACCATAGAGAATAAAAGAAATTGGTTTCATATTAAAATCATTGTGTTTAAAAAAGTTCCTAAAAACATGGTCAATATTTCATTTAACCCCATAGAAAGGGAATAGGGTTTTATATATGTCAATTATAGAATAAAATAAATAATTTTCATGTATTTATGAATACCCCTAGAAATTAAAGAGGTTTCAGAATTCACATAAAAAATAATAATAATTTCTTGAGAAAAAGAGAGATAATTTGAGACGTAAATTCTACAGCATAATGAGTATGAACTAATGTAATGACCCGCCAATCCCCATTGTATTAGTAGATCAATGAGTCAATACAAGGCCTTAAGGGACATCATTAAGGAGCCAAAGGCTAGCAATAAATGCCGAAGGGTTTCAAAACAAGTGGGGCATGATTTACCCTTTTAGAACATACCACTGAACCAACAACCATAACCAAACAAATCAACAAAATGATACATTATATAAACTAAGAAAACTCAACCATTTAATTTATCATAAACTAACCAAGATTACCACAATGGAAACCAATACTAAATCAGAGTAAATAGAGGAAAGAGAAACTAAAATACAGAAACATGACAACCCAACTCCATGCTCCACATGCTTCAAGCTCCAACATCACGAACCAGTCCAAGTATAACAAAGTAGTGCTATAAACATGTGACACATTACCTTTTCCAGCATCCCGATATATGACATTTGCAAAAGCACCAATGTTCCAAAGAAGGGGGTTAGTAATGAAACTCAGTAGGTTTTCCCCGACGACTTCCCAACCCATGCCTCTAGGATAAAACATTTTAGAACATTTATATAAAAAATTTTATAAAACAATTCCAAAACAGTTAACAAATAAAAAGATCCATGTCAAAACCATTTTCCAACAAAACCGTCTTTCTCAAGAAAAGAAACCAAGAAAAGTTTCCAACCAAATTCACATTTTCATTTTGGCACATTCATTCCATTTCACAAATCCACACAACCAACCATGCATGCAACCAGGACCTCCCTATACTCGCGAGTGGTGAGTTATCCTTCCATTAAGTCGTCATGTAGTAGACTACCCTGACGGGGGTACTTCATGCCCTTATCCGTCCCAACCTTTTGATGGGGGTACTTCTCACCCATATCCATCCCAACCTTTTCATGGGGTACTTCTCACCATTATCCATCCTACTGCATATGAACACACACCACAACCCATTAAAATCCATGCCAAAACCATGTGTGTTCAAAACCATTAAATAAAGCATCAATCCTTTTATTGAAAACCATTTCTTTCAAGCATAAAAACCATAACCAATTTAAAATCACCATTTTAAATTCACTTCAGCAAACACTTTCCAGAAACACACTATTTCCATCACCTGTTACATAAAAGGGGTTTCAACCATTCTTTCACAGTAGATAAAAAACAATTTCAATCAAGGAAAAAAGTTTGAAACTAATCCTTCAAGTTCTAAGAAAGAGGAATCGGGAGTAAATCCACCTACCTCAAACAATTAGGCGACACCAACCAACGGATGAAGAATTCCAACAAAACCGAGTCAACTACTCCTCGAAACCATCTTAGATTCCTTCCCCTAGTACCAACAAAACAAAAACCCAACATAAAATTCATCCACTACCTTAGATCTACCCACCTTGGGAGTAGATCTAAGGATCTGTCAAGAGGGAAGAAGTATATCTATGAAAACTAAAGGAAAGTAGACTTACCTCTATCAATCGGCCTCTCAACGCCGAGGCAAGCCTCCGGATCGCTTCCAAAATTCCTGGTAAGTGTTCTCCCACCTTCACCAGAGAGAAATCCCGAGTTAACGATGTCTAGGAGAAAAAACGAGTGGGTTTAATGATAAAACGGATTAGATCCTTAAAAATAGGATCTAAGTTAACCCCGCGCATAGTTAGTCTGCACAGCTCAGCGAATCGTGCGCTAACCGTGCGGTAGTCACTACTTGTAAGGGGTGCTCCGCATGGCCTCCTCGCATGGTTTTCCCAAACTGTGTGCACACTGTGCGGTCTCCTCTGTTCAAAGTGACCACCACCTACATGTCTTCTTCATGGTTTGGGAAAACTGTGTGAAGCCCGTGTGTCACCACTTTTTCTCCCTTTAACACTTTAAAAGTCTCCAAACTTTCCCAACTATATTTCATATGCTTCATGTACTTAAAATCATAAAACAAGGGTTACTTACTAGAAACCAGGGGTACTACATTCTCCCCACCGTTGGCCTTTCCGTCCCCAGAAAGTAGAAACCCATCGCTTTCCTGAAAGAGTTCTGGCCACTGCCCTTTCATTTCTTTCCCGCTTTCCCAAGTCTCTTCCTAAATCTGACCATACTTCTATAAAACCCGCACTAGAATGATGCTATTTCACGCAAGACTTTATCTTGCCTATCCAAAATCCATACCAAGATATGTATCAATGAAGCATCCGGCTCTATGTCAGCATGATCCCATCTGACCACATGGTCAAGATCATGCTGATACTTCTTCAACTGAGATACATGGAGCACATTATGCACTGCATTGAACCGTGGTGGTAATGTCAACTGATACGCCACCTTTCCAACCCATTATAGTATCTCAAAAGGGCTTATATATCGAGGTAAAAAATATCCCTTCTTCCCAAAATGCTAATTTCCAAGCCTTGGAGAGATTCTAAAAAAGACATGATCACTCACTGCAAACGACAACGGTCTTCGGAGATGATCCGCATAAGATTTCTGATGACTTTGTGCCATCTCCATCATCTTTTTTATCAACTGAATCTTCTCCGTTGTTTCTTGGACACGGCTCGGCCCAACTAATTATGTCTTTCCTATTTCCACCCAACAAAGTGGAGAACGAAAAGGACTCCCATACAATGCTTCAAATGAATCCATGTGTATCAAGGCATGATAACTGTTGTTATAGGAGAACTCCACTAAAGGCGTGTGCTCTTCCCACGAGCCACCAAAATCCATTACACAATACCACAACATGTCTTCTAGTTTCTGTATCATCCTTTCGGATTGTCCATCCATCTGAGGATGATACTCCATACTCATATTCAACTGAGTTCCCAGGGATTTCTGTAAGGATCTCTAGAAACAATATGTGAAACTCAGATCTCTGTCTGACACGATTGAAACTGGTACACCATTCCTCTTTACAACTTCTAGAATATAGATTTTTAAGAGATCTTCTACCATATTAGTTTCACAAATAGGGATGAAATGGGCCAACTTGGTTAGACGATCCATTATCACCCAAATGTCATCCTGTCTCTGGACCGTTCATGGAAGACCTATAACAAAATCTATTGCTATATGATCCCATTTCCACACTAGGATATGTAAATATTGTAACATACCATCTGGTCTCTAATGATATGATTTAACCTACTAACAAGCTAAGCACCGCGAGACGAACTCGGCCACCTTCCTTCTCATGTCGCTCCACCAAAATTGTGCCTTCAACGCCTTATACATCTTCTGTGTACCTGGGTTTATTTCCCATCTTGAATGGTGGTAAGCATGAAGGAGTTTTTCCTGACAACCCATAGGTACAACCATATGATATCTGAAATACAAAACTGAAATTCCATTTATCTTACATCCCTCAATGGTCTCCCCACCATTGAGTTTTGAACTCATTGAAAAAAAGTGTACATCGGATGCATGTTCCTCCTTTACTATCTCCACCAAGTCAGGAACAAGTGAAAATAGAAAGAAAACTGAAATATTAGCTCAGTCTTTACATTACATACGCATGTCGGCTAGGACCAACATCAACTTCCTCTCATCTGAAGCTTCTTGTGCCAACTGAGCACACGACTTCCTATTTAATGCATCGGCCATCGAATTTCCCTTACTCTGTGTATATATCAAGTCAAAGTCGAACATTTTATGATACTCAATCCATATCCTCTGCCTCAAATTCAAATATCATTGTGAGAAAATATTCTTCAAACTCTTACGATCTGTAAACATAGTGAATTTCTCACTAAAGAGAAAATGACGCCAAGTCTTCAAGGCATGGACAACTATAGCTAACTTCAAATCATGTGTTGGGTAGTTCTTTTCATGCACTCTCAACTGTATTAAGATATAATAAAAACTTGGTCTCCTTGCATGATAATGCATCCCAACATAGATCCTGAAGTGTCTCAATACACCACGTACCACTATCCTGATTTCGGAAAAATCAAAATGGGTGTTGATGTAAGGGGAACTTTCAACTCTTGAAAATATCTTTGACGTTCCTCAGTCCATTGAAATACATTGTTCTTCTTTTTCAATGTTTTCATAGGCGAAGCTAGTCATGAGAAGTCACGCAAAAAGCATCATTAATAACTATATAGACCAAGAAAACTTTGTATTTCAGAGACATTATTCGGTGGTTGCCAAGAAAGAACAACTTATATATTTTCTGGATCCACTGAAACAAATTTCACATAAACAACATGGCCCAGAAAGCATACCTCTTGTATCCAAAAATCACATTTTGATAAATTGGCATACAACTAATGGTCTCTCAAGATTTGAAACACTATCAACAAGTGTTGCTCAAGCTCATCCCTTGTTCTTCAATACACCAATATGTTTTCCACAAACACCAAAAAAAAAAGAATCTAGATATCGATGAAATATCTGATTCACCAATGCCATAAATATTGCTGGTGCATTCGTAAGACCAAAATGAATGACTACATATTTGTAGTGGCCATATTTTCTTCTGAAGGCTATCTTCGAAATATCCTCCTTCCGAACTCGCAACTGGTGATATCCTAACCACAAGTCAAACTTAGAGAACCACTGACCTCCCCTAAATTGATCAAATAGGTGATCAATGCGTTTAAGTGGATACCTATTCTTTATCATAACTTGGTTAAGTTTAAAATAATCCACACATAGCCTCAACGTTCCATCTGCTTTCTTTACAAACAAAACTGGTGCTGCCCATGGAGACATGCTTGGCCGAATAAAGCCTTTGTTTTCCAGCTCTTCCAACTGCACTTTAAATTCCTTTAACTCTATTGGTTCCATCCTATAAGATGGAAGTGAGATAGTACTGGTCCCTATAAGGAGATCAATCGTAAACTCCACTTCTCTTACAGGTGGTAACCCTGAGAAGTTTTCAAGAAAATCATCAGGAAATTGATCCACGACTACTGGAAAACTATTATTCGCAGTCTCTTCCATCGATTCCAAGTTTAACATAGACAACTGGTAAGAGATAATTGACACTACTGGTTCTAAAAAGATCGTTGCACCTTCCTTCACCACTCTTTCTTCTCTAAAGAGATGCTCGAAGCCATCCTAAGTCACGAAACTGACTGTTCTTCTATAACAGTCGATGTGAGCCCTTAACTCTATCAACTAATCCATACCCAGGATTATATCATAGACATCCTTCTCCATCATAGAGAAATCCTATTTCATCTCAGTTCCATCAACCGTTATAGAAAAATTTCTACACATGAAGACACTACATTTTCTTTCACCAAGAGGAATTTGATGTTTTTTCACAGAAGGCATCATGTCATCTTTTAAGTTCAGAAAATCATAAATACAAGAAGAAATAAAGTAATGTGATTCACCAATATCGAAAAACACTTTCATGAGGGTATAATTCAAAATAATCGTACCTCTCACCATAGACAGTCCAGACTGGTCATCCACAATCACCTGTTCTGCTCCATAAAATTGCATTGTTGCTGCGCTTTGCTCCTTATTGCCTTGTAGAGATTTCCATGCCTAAGGAGTCATGGTATTCCATGAATCACCATATCTAGATCTGTTTTGTCAGAGAGACTGATTTTTTTCCTCGCCCTGTTGAGGCATAAGATGCTTGCGACACCTGAGAAGTGTCACGAACACCCAACTATGGAGAACTGTGACAATATCGCTGAAGATTTTCCCATCTTGTTGCAATTGTGGCATTCTCTCGGTGGTGCTGTACATTCTCGTTTCATGTGATCAATTAATCCACATTGAAAACACCTGGCTTTCATCATGGTTCATGGAGGAAGATTCACTGATCCAGCCATCTGATTCTGATTCACACTCCTACCATGGAAGTAGGTGTCCCTCTTCTTCTTGTTCCCAGCATTATAGTTCCCACTTATTCTCGTGGGTATCATCATACTTTCTCCTCCCATAACTTCTGAGATGTCTCTTTCAGCTCCTGTTTCTCTGTTTACTATCTCTGTATAATCCATAATATAGAGCACAGCTATCTTCAAGGGAATCTCCTATCGCAACCCTGATTCAAAGATGCGGGCCTTCAGCGACGCACTTGCAGAAGCTTCTGGTTCAAAGCACACTAAATTCATGAATTTAGCTGCATACTCTATGATAGAGAGATTCTCCTTCTTCGGGATAAAAAAGTCCATCGTCCTCTAGATCTTGAACGTGTGAGGATAGAATTGTTTATTGAACAATTCCTCAAATTTCTCCCAACCCAGGCCTTGATCCACCTTGTCCTGCACAACTAGATCCCACCACTATTATGCAAGATCCTCCAGCATATACGTCGCCAACTTTACTTTCAATTCTGTTGGTGTTCTGATAAAATCGAAGATACGATTCACCCTACTCAGCCACACCTCTTCCCTTTCTGGTTCAGAATCTCCCTGAAATATGGGTGGATTATGCTTCTAGAACTGGATGGAATGGTCTACATGGATTGACTCATCCCTTCAATTCCTCATGTCCACAATCTGAAATTCTTGAAATATACTTTGTACTAGATGTTGGTTCACCTTTGGCTGAGGTGCGTCCCAATTTCCGCAGCCTCTTCCGTTTTGTTTCTATGACACCTAACAGGTTCCATTTTCTATACAAACAATGCACGTCGTTAGTCTCACTTCCTAGAAACTGAAGGCATAGAATTTCAATATCCCTCACATCACTATCACAACATTGATTTCCCAACATCCATATTTTCCCCATTTACCCATTTCTGAAATATCTTTTCATTCTTTTGAAAATCAATCCATTTTCAAATACATCAATCCTTCTCTTTTCAAAGTATTTCATTTGAAAACTAGCTAAAAAATTATCAGAAATCATGATTTTTCATCAAATCGTAATCCATTTCTCAAAATGATGTATGCATTCCTAGTGGGAATTCATTCCTCTAATGCATGTCATGCTCATCTCATTGGCTAAACCCATGACAATGAGATGTGTTATCCTATAAGTGTCTCCAAAACACTTATGTACCCAACTCCCTGGTAACTTAAAGTTCATCATAAAAAGGCTAGCTACATCTTTTTATGCTCTACATTCCATGTTCCGACAATCCTACTCCTTCCTCAGATGACCACCTAAGGAATAGACATGTATGAATTCAAATCCAAGACCAGCAAAAACTGATGACTACTTGTTCCACAAAGAAAGGAACAAGAAGATTGCATATACCCCAAGGACCGAACAAACTGATACCATTTGTAATGACCCGCTAATCCCCATTGTCTTGAGATCTCAACGAGTCATTACTAGGCCTTGAGCGACATCCCCAAGGTGCCAAAGGTTGGAAAAAAATGCCGAAGGGTTTCAAAACAATTGGGGGATGATTTACCCTTTTAGAACATACCACAGAACCAACAAACATAACCAAACTAATCAACTAAATGATGCATGATAAAAGCTAATACAACTCAACCATTTATTTTATCATAAACCAACCAAGAGTACCACAACGTAAACCAACACTAAATTAGAGTAAATAGTGGAAGGCAAACTAAAATAATAAAAGACGAAAACCCAACTCCATGCTCCACAAACTCCAAGCTCCAACGTCACAAATTAGCCCAAGTATCACGAAGTAGTTCTATAAACATGTTACACTTTACCTTTGCCAGCATCCCGGTATATGACATCTGCAAAAGCACCAACGTTCCAAAGCAGGGGGTGAGTAATGAAACTAATTAGGTTTTCCCCGATGACTTCCCAACCCATGCCTCTAGGATAAAACATGTTAGCACATTTATATAAAACATTTATATAAAACAATACCAAAATAGTTAACAAAATAACAAGTTCCATGTCAAAACCTTTTTCCAACAAAACCATCTTTCTCAAGAAAAGAAACCAAGAAAAGTTTCCAATCAAATTCACATTTCCATTTTGGCACATTCATTCCATTTCACAAATCCGCACAACCAACCACGCATGCAACCTGGACCTCCCTATACACGCGAGTGGTGAGTTATCCTTCCACTAAGTCGTCAATTAGTGGACTACCTTGACGAAGTTACATCACACCCTTATCCATTCCAACCTTTTGATGGGGGTGCTTCTCTCCCTTATCCATCCCAACCTTTTAATGGGGGTTATTCTCGCCCTTATCCATCCCAATGCATATGAACACACACCACAACCCATACAAATCCATGCCTAAACCAAGTGTGTTCAAAACCTTTCAATAAATCATCGAACCTTTAATTGAAAACCATTTATTTCAAGTAGAAAAACCATAAATATTTTAAAATATACATTTTAAATTCACTTCAACAAACACTTTCCAAAAACACACAATTTCCATCACCCGTTACTTAAAAGGGGTTTCAACCATTCTTTCACAGTATAAAAACAAACCATTTCAATCAAGGAAAACAATTTGAAACTAAGCCTTCATGTTTTAAGAAAGAGGAATCGGGAGTGAAGCCACCTACCTCAACAAATTAATCGAAACACACCAACGGATGAATAACGCCAACAAAACTGGGTCAACTACTCCCCCAAACCTCCTTAGATTCCTTCCCCTAGTACCAACAATGTAGAGACCCAAAACTTGATGTACATGGACATTACATTACTTTTTCGGAATACTTAATACAAAACAAAATCAGACACACAAGGACCGTAATAGTTTAGTGTCTTTGGAAACTTGGAACGTAATCTTCTAATCGTGGTGAAAGATCTTCAACATCTCCCATAAAGATCTTCCACTTTTTGTTTCCTTACCTAAAACCTTTCTTTTAATCTTCGGGGAAAATAAAACATAAAACGGGTGAGCTCAAATGCTCAGTAAGGGTAAGCATGGATAAAATAAAACATACCATATACATTTGAACATAAAAACATGAACATAATGTTTAAACATCAAAATCTTGAGCAACGACATAAAACATGGAAGTACATAAGGAATATATCATAATGGAACATAAACCATGATAAAATAGCATAGGAATAAAACATGTAATTGTTGCATCCATTAAGCACATGTAATGATTTCCATAGTAGCCAAGGCATTGCTGCCAAGACCATCTTAGTGGACAAAGTCTCTTTCTGAATCGAGTTCACTCCTCGTTCCAGTCCTGTAATACTTAACCGGATTAAGTTACTGTTCCAGCCATATCTATCTCATGAGAAATAAATCATTACCCAATGCATTGGAGGGAGATATAGGTCCCACCCATCTCATAATGAAATCATTCTTACTTGTTCCACAAAATAAACAAACATCATTCATAATAACCCAACAAATAACATGGGTTTCAAAAACATCATCTCATCATCAAATAATCCATATAAAATAAATGGATATAATTTCATAATAAGAAAATTGAAACCATGTAAATCATAGAGATATTATACATGAAACATACACATATTAAATAATGTCATATTAGATGGAAAAATGGTTTTGATAAAACACTTGAAATGAATTCTTGAGGAAAATATCATTTCTTCTTCAAATTCAATTTCTTCTCAAAGAACATCATGCAATTTTAAAATAAAGATATTTTTTTGAGAATAGTCATGAAATATTTTGGAGTAATCTTCATGAAAATAAGGCTTTATAGAACCGTAAAAATCCATTCCTGTCGTATAAGTTAAAAAACCTTCTACTCGTACTTTTGCCGGAAAAGTCAAAAAAGTACCTCGTAACGTAAAAAAAGAAAGATTCCATACATACCATGTAGTAAAAGTCAAAAATGGGTAAAAAGGATCATAAACATACATGAAAACCCTTTTATAAAACATAGACATGGATGATAGAAATAACCCCAGTAAATACTTACGAATATGCAATCTCGGATAAAAATGAGATTTGTAAAATTATCCCTTACCTTAGGTCCTATATGCTTCATACGTATCCGAACCTCCTATATAATGATTTAAATAATGCCATTTACTTATTACAGATTCAAATTCATTGTTATGATATCATAAATGTTTCACTTATGACTTTATATTACCTGTTCTTTTGTAAATTCAATGTTAAAGCAACGTTTTGGGTAAAATCATTTCATTTATCGTATGTGTTTCGACTTGTCGTTCTTGATATTAATATTTATATCCTGATTTAAATAATTCCAGAAGGTAAAACATGATTTCTATATAATATATATTCATCATATACATATTTATGTTATAGATCGATAAAAGGAATGAAATACACCGTTCATGGAGACGGTAGGTCGTACGTACGCATGAACGCTGTTTTTGTTTCCTTATTGAATTGAATGAAACTAAATAGATGACATACATATATATATATATATATATATCCAGTAGCATTCATATATTTCATTATTATTCATTATATAAACTTTATGATCATTCATGTATGGTTAACATGGAGAATGAATCTCATCGTGTCGTGGAGACGGTAGTCTGTACATATGCACGAGCGATGATATCGTTCCCATAATTATTGAATAGAATTGGAGTGAATGGTATAATATATCAGAATTAGTATGATGTTATAATAACCATATATAGTTATTCTTTAAACCATTATACCCATCCATGTAAGGTGTTGGTGGGAAAACAGATTTCACCACGGCGTGGAGACAGTATTCCGTACGTACGCACGCGTGGTGATTTCATTTTCCGTAGGATGGATAGATGGTGAAATAGGGTTGTTTCATACTTATAATAACATATCAGTATATTATTTATACTTATTTTATTACTTCATAATGAAACAACTAAAGTAGAAGAAGTGGAAGAAGGAATAATGTTGAAAGAATCGGTAACGGACATTAACTCTTCTTTGAAGCGCCTCTTTGATACCTCCTCTTAGGGCACTAAAATTGGTCTTTGAAGAAGACCAGAACCTATAGGATGTTTCTATAGAATTGGAGAAGACAATTTTATAGGGTTTGGCCGAGCTTGAAGTCTCAAAGTGGTGTGAGGAAGAGAGGGAGGAGGTGCCCTTTTATAAGGGAGGAGAGGGGCACCTTTGAAAAAACTAAAAATATTATTTTATTATAAAGTCATATTCGGTTTTTAATGACTCCACATTGATTTATTTAGAATCTAAGGTGGGGATGGGTATAAATCATCTCATCCAATAGAATTTTGACAATTTTAGGTCATTATATTAACCTTATCTTTTAGTTTTAGCTCTTAGTTAATTAGATTGACATTTACCATGTCACTTTGTATTTTTATATTATATAGTTAATAAACTTACCATATACATCCAAGAGACCCCCAAGTGGTCCCTTAATGATACAACTATCATGATATAAGTATCTTGGACGAACATTAGATTTTTAGGAATATAATAACAATTAATAATATAATATTTTTTTTAAAAAAACTATTTTATGTCAATTTTGACACTATTTGGTAATTGATTTTTGTGAAAATCATAACAGAATGATTAGTTTGAAAAAAGTTAATTAAATCAACACTAACATGTCATATTAACATATAAAATTATTTTAATTCATAAAAAGTCTCAAATTAAATCTCTCTAGGTATTTATAACATCAATTATGTCAATAATTCATTAATAAGATAATTAATTCATCATCTTTGTGTCATAAATAAATTAAATTATTTAATGTCTAAAAATTATAAATAAAATACTATTATGTAGTAAATCTCTATAGATTTCTAATGAATATTTATAGTCGAATTTATCTTATGTATAACCCTATATTAAAAAATTATTTAAGTATTAAACTTTGATTTTAACTATTTTAAACCTTCTTTAAATAAATTAATATTAAATGTCCTAATCTAATACAAGTGGGCCTAAATGGTCATATTTTATTCCTAAGGTTGTTTTAGGTCGAATTACTCTTATCCAGTAGAATTATGACATGTGTTACGGTAATAATAATTTCATTTTTACCCTTAATTATCATATTTACTTTTAACTTTGGTAAATAAAAGTAAAAAGTTACTATTCACCAAAAAAATATTTTCATCTCATTCAACCACATTTTAGTCCCTGATATTAACCATGTTGCTCGGATTTTCGAAAATCCACTCACAGAAGCGGTAAAATTAAGTTTTAGGAAAAATTCTGTTTTTTGACTACCACTTAGTGGTTTCACTATTCATCAAAAAAATGAAAGTTTCCAGAAAAATACCAAAAATTAGGCTTAAGATATATTTGATATTATGAATTCAAAAATGATGTCTATTTTACCAAATTCAAAACATATCAGTTGCATTAATTAATTTAAAAATTAATTCTCGTCGTCAAAACAAATAACGTGTTTTTAAGAGATAATAACTATCAAAAGATTGACACTTGTTTATGTCTGGTTTAAATGTGAAATTACATCCAATGACCAACATTGTATTAAATGGTAAAAATATATTCTAAATATACTTTAAAACCACTCAAATTAGTTATATATCACTATTAAATATTTCGATTTAAAAAGTTGTTTTTAATTGAAATTTAGTAATTTTCACTATTCATCATAATATGAAAGTTATCCGAAATGTACCAAAATTTCACCCTAAGCTAATTTTGATATTCCGAATCCAAAAATGAAGTCCATTTTGAAAGATAAAATTTATAATATTTCAAAAAGCGGGTATTAATATTCATAACGGCTAGTTCATAATAATATTATAATAATATCTCGTTTAGTGAAATTTGGTATTGCGTACTACACACGCTATCGAGGAAGGTCTTTATTGTGTGTAATGAAAGCAAAGTCAGGGCTTCATGTAGTGAAAGCTCTGTTTGGTGTTGCATATAATCAAAACTTATTTCATTTATACATTAAACAAAATCTATACATAATGTTGCATAGAATAGTTTCTATAAAATGAACTTGAAATTGTGTGTAACGCAAGCCAAGAATAGTGTTGCGTATACTGCAAGAAAATATGGTGTTGTGTATATCACAAGCTAATTTTGGTGTAGCGTACAACAGAAGATATTAAAAAGAATATTTTTCCTAAAATCTCAGGGTGTTACATTCTACCCCCCTTAAAATGAATTTCGCCCTCGAAATTCATCATGGTTATAAATGGTTTATTACATGAGAGTTTTTTCATATAAACCCACATCGTAAAAAGGAATACTAAAACTTTATTTAAAAAAAGGAATGTAAGAAAGATAACGAATAACCAAATAACTCATCACTGGGTTTCCACTTAGAAGAACATAGGTGAAAATATGGATATGGAGGAGAAATCTGACCATCATGTTCTGATGGAGAGTGGTAGAGAACATGGCTATAAAAAAGCCATCAATCACAAAGCCATAGATTTGTGATGATCTAAGGTACCATCTAATTCATCGGATATAAGGGC
Source organism: Viscum album (assembly GCA_963277665.1). NCBI lineage: Eukaryota > Viridiplantae > Streptophyta > Magnoliopsida > Santalales > Viscaceae > Viscum > Viscum album. The sequence goes on along the minus strand of OY728146.1, from coordinate 816,753,271 downwards.
ACTAGGACAACATTTTTGGTTTTCAAGATCATTTCCCTAAAGTTGATGAAATTGGAATTTGAAGAAATACTTCCATGATTTTGGTACAGTATCACCGTTGGTCATTCTTTGGACAATTTCCACTTCATCTCTTAAAGAAATGAAGTTGAATTTGTCATTCATGAAGTGTTAGCATATCATGCGATATAATGATGGGTCATTCCATCTATCTCAAACAAATGTTATAAAAGTTATCAAAAATACATAAGTCCATCCATAGTGAGATTAATCATATATGGTTCCTAAAATGGACTTATACTTAATATATCATATTGCTTAATATAATAAAACTAGTTTCTACTAAACAGGGACTTCCTGCAGGCCAGTGGTAGGCGATAAAGGCCAGTCGCACTTCAGTTGAGGGTTCGATTCCCATAGCCTTATCTGACGCGATGGGCTATCGCCCATCCTGTAGGTTGTCTTTTTTCTAAAACTACATTACTATAACATCCCATCAATAATATCAAAAAAACTTCTATCCTTAAAAAATACTAACTTATGTCCAATATAATCCATTCCAATTTTTAGGTTTATCCATAATACTGCAGTCCATGTCACGACCCGTCCTCGGGGCCCGTGCCGTGACTACCCCAAGCCCGCCTTCCATAGGCCAGGGGCTGGCGACTAGCACCAAAGGCGTAAAATCCCGATAACTGGGAAGGCATTGCCTTTATAAAAGAAAACAAGCACCACATAGTACAAGCGGAAAAAGTAAACACTAAGTAAAAAACTGAGTACAACAGTAAGTGCGGAAAGTAAAAAGGGGCCGGAAATACAATCCCAACTATAAAGTACAACTCGAAAGGGAAAACAACAACTAAAAAGTAAAGCTGCTACGCCGAGCTATCCACTGGAAATCCCACCTAAAGGGTGGGTACAGATAGCTCCTCTGCTCCTCAGGTCCCGCCGTCCGCTCCGAGTATGTCTCGCCCAGTGGTCCACCTCCGGGTACCGCCTCGTCGTCACGTCCACCTCTGGGTACCGTCTCGTTGTGAGGTCCTCCTCCGTGTACCATCTCTTCATATAGTCCACCTCCACGTACCGTCCAGTCCTCAAACACTCGGCCTCTGTCAGCACTGCCCGTCGTCTGCAACCAACACAACGAGGTGCGGGCATAGCCCGTGCAGGGGTGAGTATAACGATACTCAGTAGGGACCACGAGACCCTCAAGGTCTCACTAAACCAACAAGGATAACCACAAAGAAGATCTCAACAGATAACCTCTCTTAGGTATATGCCCATACATATACCTAATTTATCACGTAACCCATCTCAATCATGAGGAAACACAAGGATTGTAAAATCAACGGATAACCACTACCCGGGTATATGCCCATACATATACCTAAGTTAACAAGTGACCCATCTCAATCATGAGGTAAACACAAGGTCAAAAGTCTCAGATCAAACCAGGATTTTCATTATCGAGACCGTAACTGCTGAAGAGCTCCGTCTCTGGAGTGTACAGTGGTCCTGTCACGACTCCGAGGTACTGCTCACTAACCTAAGACTGTTGAAGAACTCCACCCATCGAGTACTGCGGGCCAGTAACTACAACCAAGCGCTCCCATGTGCCGCTACAACCAAGCACACCTCTGTCGTGGGTCTGCCGCTATAACCAAGCGCTCTCATGTGCTGCTACAACCAAGCACACCTCTGTCGTGGGTCTACCGCTACAACCAAGCGCTCCCATGTGCCGCTACAACCAAGCGCACCTCTGTCGTGGGTCTGCCGCTACAACCAAGCGCTCCCATGTGCCGGTACAACCAAGCGCACCTCTGTAACATACCGAGTCGTTCGATCAGCAGTCGTCGGGTCTCAGCCAGCTACACGGTCTCAGCCAGCTACACGTTCTTCGTACTCCGCACGCTCGTCACTGGGAGGGTCCGCTCCACGAGCTACAGGTCGATACTCCAAGTATCTCAAAGTCCCACAAATAAGTATCTCAAAGGACCGCCACGTCATATGGGTCTCAATGCAACAGACGACGCGTCAATCGGACGCCCGGTCTGTGAGTTATTTGCCTTTTCGTCCCAGGGGCCCGGTTGGTTTCGTGAGCGAACCAAACCCGGCCGTATCTCAACTGTACCCCTAACTCTCATAGGGTAAACTCATAGAGACCGTTTCTCAACGCGGTCACCAACGCCGCTGACGGTTCATCAAACGGACGTTCTGTCAGAAAGATATCAGCTTTTTCGTTCCAGGGGCCCGGTTGGATTTCGGTGCGATCCAACCCGGCCACTATCCATCTGCATCAAAAACTCGGGCGGAGGATGCCAAAAGTTCTGTATCATCAACAGGAACTCAACGCAATAGACGGCGTGTCAATCGGACGCCCGGTCTGAGAGTTATTGGCTTTTTCGTTCCAGGGGCCCGGTTGGATTTCGGTGCGATCCAACCCGACCGCACTATGTCGGCATCCAAACCTCGAGCAGAGTAAAGCAAAAGATCCATCTCATTTAGAGGAATTCAACGAAACAGACGGCACGCCAATCGGACGTCTGGTCTGTTATTTATTGGCCTTTCCGTCTCACACCCACCCTGGGAAACTTCCCAGGAGGTCACCCATCCTGATCACTACTCTAGGCCAAGCACGCTTAACTATGGAGTTTTAACCACGTAGTCTCCTGAAAAGGAAGGTGCACATTGAGTATAGTATACCGAAACGACCGTCTCGATCCAAGGATCGTGTTGCCGCTGACGGCGAGTCGTTTGGAGGCCCGTAGCCCAAGATACGATCATTTGACCAAACCGCTCGGTAACGGGGGTTTCGGGCCCGGGTCGTCCCGGCCCGAGACCCCCCGGATGGCCCGAACCGGGTCGACCCGCCCCGGACGGGGTCGACCTGGCCCGACACAGCCCGGCCCGGCCCGGCGCGGCCCGGCCCGACGAACCGGCCAGGAGCGCCGGTTCGGCGCAAGGCAGCGTCCTGGGCGCGCTGCCAGCTCGGCCGAAGGCCCAGCTTGCTGGAAACGGGGGACCGCCTGCCCCCCCCCCCCCTTTGTGAAACCCCCCCCCCTCATAATGGGGGGCCAAATAATGCCCGGGGGAATTAAATTCCCCCGGTTTCCACCAACCCGGCCGGCCCGACCTGGCCGGCCGGCTTCTTGTCAACAGGACCGGCAAGGGCCGGTCCTCTTCCGTCTTCCGGCACCGGCGGCCCGGCTGGCCGCCGGTCATCATGATCCGCCGCGGCCCGGTACCGGCCGCGACCTTCGTCATCCGGCGCGGTGCGACGACACCGCACCCCTCCGCCGCGGCCACGCTCTGGCCGCGGCGTCTTCGGTTTCCTTCGACGCGGCGCGACGGCGTGGCGTTCATGATAATTCTTTCCACGGCGCGGCGCGACGGCGCCGCGCAATAATTTCCGTGCGATTCCCGCGTGGTGCGACGGCACCACGCTATCTCGTTTTATCCGCAAGAAACATTCAAGAACAAAGGAGGGGGGTTCGGCCGTGTTTGTGCGGTCCGGTCCCCCTCTCGTTAGATGATAACACTTAATCGTTCATCCTCAAGTTTGTCATGCTAGAACCAAGAACGGAAAATAATTAAATAAAGCAACAACAAACCCCTACTTGGATATTTGTCGTCACACGTCGGGCGTCGCGGAGAATGGCGTCGCGGAGAACGGCGTCGCGGAGAACGACGTCGCGGAGACCGGACGTCGATTCCATGGATGTTGGGGTACGTCCGAGGAGGAAACGACGTCTCCTCACTTGTTGCGGAGATGAAGAAGGAAGAAGCGTTGTCGTTGGAGAGTTCCCTACGTCAGTGTCTTCTCCCTTGCCGTGGAGGAAAAAGAGGATGAAGAACCGTGATCATCGAGTCGTTCTAAGTTGAGGGATCGATGTTCTTCATCGGAGAAGAACCGTTCTTCACGGAGAGGAGGACGTTCTTCAACGAAGAAGGAGTTTCCTTCTTCTATCACACAAAGGCTCTTTCTCAAAAATCCTCCCACCACAATTCAACCTCTCAAATAAAACAAGGTTTCCCCTTTTTTTATTTTAATCATGCCATGCATTGTAAGTTCAAAATTTAAACACTTAATTGATTAAGAGTTTCAATAACTTAATTTAAGTGCTAGTTGGCATGAGTTATGAGGGAGAGAGGGAGAGAAGGAGTTTCAAAAAAAAGAGGGAGGTGAGGAGTTTCAAAATAAAGAGGGAGTTAGGGGGTTATGGGAAAAGTGAAGGGGTGGGGTTCGTGTGGGCCCCACCTCACCTTAAATCCTTCCATGGGTGGTTAACTCCAAGTGGGTCCCACCCCTAACTCCCTTACATAGGTTAAAACCACTTAAGAGAGGGTAAATTGTGGTAACATAACACTTAATCTACTTAACAAGAAAATAAAAATTGTAGATAAGTTATAAATTAAACTTCCACAATTTTTATCATCTTCTCTCGGATAAACGCAACTCCAGAAATGGTGTTCATAAGAAATTATCGGCGCTGCGGTTCCATCGGTGCCCTCGGAATTCGATTCTGGGCACCGGTTCAAAAGATAGAAATTCCCGCTCACTCGTTCACTGAACGTACCCGAGCCAAACTTCGGAAATTAATTCCGGGCACACCGGGCCTCGGAATCAGGCACCGTCAGAAACTGCGTTCTTGTAAAATTCCAATGAAAATTAAGAAAAAAAAATTCCTTGAAATTTCTGGATCATTACATTACTCCCACCTCAGGGCTTTACGTCCCCGTAAAGCTTCAACACAAACTAGGGTCACAAAAGCGGTACCGAGCACGCATCTGAGCCTTCCGCTCCTATGTGCTCACCTGGTGGTTTCGTACTGCCAAGGAAAGTGCACCCAAGGAATCGATCGTCCTCCTAGGATATGCTCCTGTCGATCCTCGATCCCTACTGGAATCTCCGTGAAAGACACCCCATCGCCATCGTCCAGCTCCTCATGGGCGATGGTATGCGAAGGGTCGAGCACGTATCTCCTCAGTTGAGATACGTGGAAGTCGCCGTGAACCTGGTGCAACTGTGGTGAATGGGTCAAGAAGTAAACCACCCCGCCTACCTAGCTGGGGACCTAAGAAGGTCCGCTGAACCCCGAAGATAACTTGCCGCCTTGGACACATCTCCGTAAACCTCGTCGAGGTGAGACCCGTATAAGGACGTGATCGTCATCCTCGAACTCCAGAGGTCTCCATTTTCTGTTAGAACTGGAACTCGAAAGGCTGCTGTCACGAGGGTAAGGTTGACCGACTCAAGAGTGATCGGTCGCACCCTCCTGTGCAAGAGTTACCCTACGTTGTCTGGGGTTTCCTTTTCTGCCGACCAAGGAAAACCCATCCCGACGTTTGCCTAAAATTGTCAATTTGAGTATGAATAGTTATTGCCCATTCCATACTCAAACAAACGTCGTAAGGCCTCGACGCTGCCACCAAGAGATTCCAACCGAAACTCTCGCCTCGAGGGTCTGACCACACCATCGGCGTAAGTGTGATTATCGAGTCTCCTCCCAAGGTATCTCCAGACGTGAGGGTCAAGTCCACGGCTTACCAGAAACTCTAGGTCTGGAACAAGATTTGTGAAAGCAAGGAATGATTCGCATCGACTTCCATTACTACAGCAGCCAGTAGTGGACACTGACTTCCCCTTGAATCATTTCTAGAGCCATTAGGTCACACTCCTTGACCGCAAGCAGCCGCATTCTTCCTCCGCCCTCCAGATCCCTGAGCCTGGCGGTAATAACTAATGAGGGAGGTTGTACCATGTTAGGATGTACACCACCTCATGCTGCTCTCCTAGCACTGCCTCCACGTCTACTGCTTCGTAGACTCATCTCTCCTTTAAGCTTCCTCTTCTTTAACACGCCCGAGTCTCTAAGAATGGCACCGGTTTCCTGTTTCTTACTGCACTGTGCAGTCTTCATCCTCTCTTGGATGTCCTGGACCTCCTTTAGTCTCACAAGAGCTGCTATGATTTCTTCTTTACCGATAAGAGAAACCCGGTCTCATCCCCTGGATGAACCACAATCGTTGCCTAATACAGTCAATCCTGACATGAATGATGCATTCATGCCATGGATGACATCGTAAGGCCTCGACGTAACTGCTAAGAGATTAAACTGTCACTCTCGCCTCCAAGGGTCGAGTCACACTGTCGGCATCAGTGTGAGGTCACTGGGTCCCCCCCAGTAGAAATCTCGAAAGTGAGGGTCAAGTCAACAATTTTAACCAGGACCACTCAACATCAACCAAACAAAAGGACAGGAAATCAAACAAAGATAAGTGTCTTTTTATTATTGCATCTCATAGTACAAAGACACGAATACAAAAGCAACATGGAACTAGAAGTAAAAAGGACATATCCACTAGTTCCTCTCCTGCCCAACTGCTCATAGAGCTCTACTGCCTTGTCCACTGCTCGGCTGTTGCTCAAGAACTCGCCGCTGATTATGTCTCGGTGGCTCCTCCAACACCCGCTGATCAATCATACGAGGAGTCGTACAGTCACATGCCAGGTGACACTTTCCGCCGCTGGAGTAACATTATCCGTTTCTGGCACACCTGGCTCTGACCCCACCTCGGGTGCCCCGCACCACCGGTCCTAAACCCCGAGATCATCCAACTGCTAGTCCGGTCCTCCTGGACCTCTGCATCATCTGTCTACTGCCCACAGATGACTCGGCTACTGATCGAAAAACACGCGGCAAAGGCAGAAGCTCTTGTACACGCTCGGGGTGTAGAGCTACTGGCACAAACTTCACCCTGAAGAAGGTCTCGAAGTCTTCCCATGCGAAGGTCATCCCATCGCAAAACTGAAACAAGTGGCTCCACCACCTGCCTGCTTCGGCCTGAAGGAGGCTGGCAGTAAATATCACCATGAAGTCTTCTGGCGTCCCCACTAGCCTTAAGACTCCCACCACAGCCTTCAGCCAATCCTCAGCCGCCTGCAGGTCCGTCTCTCCCCGGAACCTGGGTGGCCTCTGGCGCTGGAACTCGTTCAGCGCAATCAAGTGGCGTGCATCGCCTACTGCTGGGGCTGGTGGCATCGGTGGCCCAACGTATGGTAGTATCGCTGGTGCCTCCGCTGGTGCCTCAACTGCAAGAGGGCCTTGTACCGAAGCCTCGTCACTCGACAGGCTGTCAGTACGCACATACCTCTGGGCTCTAGCTGGTCGTTCGTGAAAAGGCATCCTGAAAGAAACAACGTAACACGGTCAAACGATTATACCTGGTGAGCTGACCTGGTTTGATCTGACATTTAAAAACTTCTGGAAACACACACGCAATCAGTGTTTTCATGCACAAAGTCGGAAATCAGTTGTCAGGGTCCTGGTGTATGGATACGTCGGCCGCCTGCACCAACACTGGACTCCCTGAACTGAAAACCACACTCGGTACCCTTAACACTATTGCTTCACAGAAAGAAACATCAGAGTTATAAGTTCTGCGGTAGAACCGAACTCCTTTGATACCAATTTGTCACAACCCGTCCTCGGGGCCCGTGTCGTGACTACCCCAAGCCCGCCTTCCATAGGCCAGGGGCTGGCGACTAGCACCAAAGGTGTAAAATCCCGATAACTGGGAAGGCATTGCCTTTATAAAAGAAAACAAGCACCACAGAGTACAAGCGGAAAAAGTAAACACTAAGTAAAAACTGAGTACAACAGTAAGTGCGGAAAGTAAAAAGGGGCCGGAAATATAAGCCCAACTGTAAAGTACAACTCGAAAGGGAAAACAACAACTCAAAAGTAAAGCTGCTACGCCGAGCTGTCCACTGGAAATCCCACCTGAAGGGTGGGTACAGATAGCTCCTCTGCTCCTCAGGTCCCGTCGTCCGCTCCGAGTATGTCTCGCCCAGTGGTCCACCTCCGGGTACCGCCTCGTCTTCACGTCCACCTCTGGGTACCGTCTCGTCGTGAGGTCCTCCTCCGTGTACCATCTCTTCGTATAGTCCACCTCTAGGTACCGTCCAGTCCTCGAACACTCGGCCTCTGTCAGCACTGCCCGTCGTCTGCAACCAACACAACGAGGTGCGGGCATAGCCCGTGCAGGGGTGAGTATAACGATACTCAGTAGGGACCCCGAGACCCCCAAGATCTCACTAAACCAACAAGGATAACCACAAAGAATATCTCAACAGATAACCTCTCTTAGGTATATGCCCATACATATACCTAAGTTATCAAGTAACCCATCTCAATCATGAGGAAACACAAGGATTGTAAAATCAACGGATAACCACTACCCGGGTATATTCCCATACATATACCTATGTTAGCAAGTGGCCCATCTCAATCATGAGGTAAACACAAGGTCAAAAGTCTCAGCTCAAACCAGGATTTTCATTATCGAAACCGTAACTGCTGAAGAGCTCCGTCTCTGGAGTGTACAGTGGTCCTGTCACGACTCCGAGGTACTACTCACTAACCTAACACTGCTGAAGAACTCCACCCATCGAGTACTGCGGGCCAGCTACTACAACCAAGCGCTCCCATGTGCCGCTACAACTAAGCGCACCTCTGTCGTGGGTCTGCCAATACAACCAAGCGCTCTCATGTGCCGCTACAACCAAGCGCACCTCTGTCGTGGGTCTGCCGCTACAACCAGGCGCTCCCATGTGCCGCTACAACCAAGCGCACCTCTGTCGTGGGTCTGCCGCTACAATCATGCGCTCCCATGTGCCGCTACAACCAAGCGCACCTCTGTAACACACCAAGTCATTCGATCAGCATTCGTTGGGTCTCAGCCAGCTACACGGTCTCCGTACTCCGCACGCTCGTCACTGGGAGGGTCCGCTCCACGAGCTACAAGTCGATACTCCAAGTATCTCAAAGTCCCACAAAGAAGTATCTCAAAGGACCGCCACATCATAGGGGTCTCAACGCAACAGAAGCCGCGTCAATCGGACGCCCGGTCTGTGAGTTATTAGCCTTTTCGTCCTAGGGGCCCGGTTGGTTTCGTGAGCGAACCAAACCCGGCCTTATCTCAACTGTACCCCTAACTCTCATAGGGTAAACTCATAGGGACCGTTTCTCAATGTGATCACCAACGCCGCTGACGGTTCGTCAAACGGACGTTCTGTCAGAAAGATATCAGCTTTTCCGTTCCAGGGGCCCGGTTGGATTTCGGTACGATCCAACCCGACCACTATCCATCTGCATCCAAAAATCGGGCGGAGGATGCCAAAAGTTCTGTATCGTCAACAGGAACTCAACGCAACAGACGGCGCGTCAATCAGACGCCCGGTCTGAGAGTTATTGGCTTTTTCGTTCCAGGGGCCCGGTTGGATTTCGGTGCGATCCAACCCGACCGCACTCCGTCGGCATCCAAACCTCGAGCGGAGTAAGCCAAAAGATCCATCTCATTTAGAGGAATTCAACGAAACAGACGGCGCATCAATCGGACGCCTGGTTTGTTATTTATTGGCCTTTCCGTCTCACACCCACCCTGAGAAACTTTCTAGGAGGTCACCCATCCTGATCACTACTCTAGGCCAAGCACGCTTAACTATGGAGTTTTAACCACGTAGTCTCCCGAAAAGGAATGTGCACCTTGAGTATAGTATACCGAAAGGACCGTCTCGATCCAAGGATCGCGTTTCCGCTGACGGCGAGTCGTTTGGAGGCCGGTAGCCCAAGATACGAGCATTTGACCAAACCGCTCGGTAACGAGGGTTTCGGGCCCGGGTCGTCCCGGCCCGAGACCCCCCGGATGGCCCGAATCGGGTCGACCCACCCCGGACGGGGTCGACCCGGCCCGGCACAGCGCGGCCCGGCCCGGCGCGGCACGGCCCGGCGAACCGGCCAGGCGCGCCGGTTCGGCGCAAGGCAGCGCGTTGGGCGCGCTGCCAGCTCGGCCGAAGGCCAAGCTTGCTGGAAACGGGGGGCCGCCTGCCCCCCCTTTGTGAAACCGGCCCCCCTCATAATGGGGGGCCAAATAACTGCCCGGGGGAATTAAATTCCCCCGGTTTCCACCAACCTGGCCGGCCCGACCTGGCCGGCCGGCTTCTTGTCAACAGGACCGACAAGGTCCGGTCCTCTTCCGTCTTCCGGCACCGACGGCCCGGCTAGCCGCCGGTCATCACGATCCGCCGCGGCCCGGTACCGGCCGCGGCCTTCGTCATCCGGCGCGGTGCGACGACACCGCACCCCTCCGCCGCGGCCCCGCTCCGGCCGCGGCGTCTTCGATTTCCTTCGATGCAGCGCGACGACGTCGCGTTCATGATAATTCTTTCCACGGCGCGGCGCGACGGCGCCGCGCAATAATATCCGTGTGATTCCCGCGTGGTGCGACGACACCACGCAATCTCGTTTTATCCGCAAGAAACATTCAAGAACAAAGGAGGGGGGTTCGGCCGTGTTTGTGCGGTCCGGTCCCCCTCTCGTTAGACGATAACACTTAATCGTTCATCCTCAAGTTTGTCATGCTAGAACCAAGAACGGAAAATAATTAAATAAAGCAACAACAAACCACTACTTGGATATTTGACGTCGCACGTCGGGCGTCGCGGAGAACGGCGTCGCGGAGAACGACGTCGCGGAGATCGGACGTCGATTCCATGGATGTTGGGGTACGCCCGAGGAGGAAACGACGTCTCCTCACTTGTTGTAGAGATGAAGAAGGAAGGCGCGTTGTCATTGGAGAGTTCCCTACGTCGGTGTCTTCTCCCTTGCCGTGGAGGAAAAAGAGGATGAAGAACCGTGATCATCGAGTCGTTCTAAGTTGAGGGATCGATGTTCTTCATCGGAGAAGAACCGTTCTTCACGGAGAGGAGGACGTTCTTCAACGAAGAAGGAGTTTCCTTCTTCTATCACACAAAGGCACTTTCTCAAAAATCCTCCCACCACAATTCAACCTCTCAAATAAAACAAGGTTTCCCCTTATTTTCTTTTAATCATGCCATGCATTGTAAGTTCAAAATTCAAACACTTAATTGATTAAGAGTTTCAATAACTTAATTTAAGTGCTAGTTGGCATGAGTTGTGAGGGAGAGAGGGAAAGAAGGAGTTTCAAAATAAAGTGGGAGGTGAGGAGTTTCAAAATAAACAGGGAGTTAGGGGGTTATGGGAAAAGTGAAGGGGTGGGGTTCGTGTGGGCCCCACCTCACCTTAAATCCTTCCATGGGTGGTTAACTCCAAGTGGGTCCCACCCATAACTCCCTTATATAGGTTAAAACCACTTAAGAGAGGGTCAAGTGTTGTAACATAACACTTAATCTACTTAACAAGAAAATAAAAATTGTAGATAAGTTATAAATTAAACTTCCACAATTTTTATCATCTTCTCTCGGATAAACGCATCTCCGAAAATGGCGTTCTCAAGAAATTACCGGCGATGCGGTTCCATCGGTGCCCTCAGAATTCGATTCTGGGCACCAGTTCAAAAGATAGAAATTCCCGCTCGCTCGTTCACTGAACGTACCCGAGCCAAACTTCGGAAATTAATTCCGGGCACACCGGGCCTCGGAATCAGGCGCCGTCAGAAACTGTGTTCTTGTAAAATTCCAATGAAAATTAAGAAAAAAAAATTTCCTTGAAATTTCCGGATCTTTACATTACTCCCACCTCAGGGCTTTACATCCCCGTAAAGCTTCAACACAAACTAGGGTCACAAAAGCGGTACCGAGCACGCATCTGAGCCTTCCGCTCCTATGTGCTCACTTGGTGGTTTCGTACTGCCAAGGAAAGTGAACCCGAGGAATTGATCTTCCTCCTAGGATATGCTCCTGTCGATCCTCGATCCCCACTGGAATCTCCATGAAAGACACCCCATCGCCATCGTCCAGCTCCTCATGGGCGATGGTATGCGAAGGGTCGAGCACGTACCTCCTCAGTTGAGATACGTGGAAGTCGTCGTGCACCTGGTGCAACTGTGGTGAATGGGTCAAGCATTAAACCACCCCGCCTACCTAGATGGGGACCTAAGAAGGTTCGCTGAACCCCGGAGATAACTTGCCGCCTTGGCCACATCTTCGTAAACCTCGTCGAGGTGAGACTCGTATAAGGACATGATCGTCATCGTCGAACTCCAGAGGTCTCCATTTTCTGTTAGAACTGGAACTCGAAAGGCTACTATCACGAGGGTAAGGTTGACTGACTCAAGAGTGATCGGTCGCACCCTCCTGTGCAAGAGATACCCTGCGCTTTCTGGGGTTTCCTTTTCCACCGACCAAGGAAAACCCATCCCGACATTTGCCTAAAACTGTCAATTTGAGTATGAAAAGTTATTACCCATTCCATACTCAAACAAACATCATAAGGCCTCGACGCTACCACCAAGAGATTCCAACCGAAACTCTCTCCTCGAGGGTCTGACCACACCATCGGCGTAAGTGTGATTATCGAGTCTCCTCCCAAGGTATCTCCAGACGTGAGGGTCAAGTCCACGGCTTACCGGAAACTCTAGGTCTGGAACAAGATTTGTGAAAGCAAGGAATGATTCACATTGACTTCCATTACTACAGCAGCCAGTAGAGGACACAGACTGTCCCTTGAATCATTTCTAGAGCCATTGGGTCACACTCCTTGACCGCAAGCAGCCGCATTCTTCCTCCTCCCTCCAGCTCCCTAAGCCTGGCGGTAATAACTAATGCGGGAGGTTGTACCATGTTAGGATGTACACCACCTCATGCTACTCTCCTAGCTCTTCCTCCACGTCTACTGCTACGTAGACTCATCTCTCCTTTAAGCTTCCTCTTCTTTAACACGCCCGAGTCTCTAAGACTGGCACCGGTTTCCTGTTTCTTACTACACTGTGGAGTCTTCATCCTCTCTTGGATGTCCTGGACCTCCTTTAGTCTCAAAAGAGCTGCTATGATTTCTTCTTTATCGATAAGAGAAACCGGGTCTCATCCCCTGGATGAACCACATTCGTTGCCTAATACAGTCAATCCTGACATGAATGATGCATTCATGCCATGGATGACGTCGTAAGGCCTCGACGTAACTACTAAGAGATTCAACTGTCACTCTCGCCTCCAAGGGTCGAGTCACGCTGTCGGCATCAGTGTGAGGTCACTGGGTCCCCTCCAGTAGAAATCTCGAAAGTGAGGGTCAAGTCAACAGTTTTAACCGGGACCACTCAACATCAACCAAACAAAAGGACAGGAAAGCAAACAAAGATAAGTGTCTTTTTATTATTGCATCTCATAGTACAAAGACACGAATACAAAAGCAACATGGAACTAGAAGTACAAAGGACGTATCCACTAGTTCCTCTCCTACCTACCTTCTCTTAGAGCTCTACTGCCTTGTCCACTGCTCGGGTGTTGCTCAAGCACTCTCCGCTGCTTCTATCTCGGTGGCTCATCCAACACCCGCTGATCAATCGTACAAGGAGTCAGATAGTCACGTGCCAGGTGACACTTTCCGCCGCAGGAGTAACATTGTTTGTTTCTGGCATGCCTGGCTCTGACCCCACCTCGGGTGCCCCGCACCACCGGTCCTAAACCCCGAGATCGTCCAACTGCTAGTCCGGTCCTCCTGGACCTCTGCATCATCTGTCAACTGCCCACAGATGACTCGGCTACTGATCGAAAAACACGCGGCAAAGGCAGAAGCTCTTGTACACGCTCGGGGTGTAGAGCTACTGGCACAAACTTCACCCTGAAAAAGCTCTCGAAGTCTTCCCATGCGAAGGTCATCCCATCGCAAAACTGAAACAAGTGGCTCCCCCACCTGCTTGCTACTGCCTGAAGGAGGCTGGAATCAAAGATCACCATGAAGTCTTCCGGCATCCCCACTAGCCTGAAGACTCCCAACACAGCCTCCATCCAATCCTCAGCCGCCTGCAGGTCCGTCTCTCCCCGGAACCTGGGTGGCCTCTGGCGCTGGAACTCGTGCAGGGCACTCAAGTGGCGTGCATCGCCTACTGCTGGGGCTGGTGGCATCGGTGGCCCAATGTATGGTAGTATCGCTGGTGCCTCCGCTGGTTCCTCAACTGCAAGAGGGCCCTATACCGAAGCATCGTAGCTCGACAGGCCGTCAGTACGCACATCCCTCTGGGATCTAGCTAGTCGTTCGTGAAAAGTCATCCTGAAAGAAACAACGTAACACGGTCAAACGATTATACCTGGTGAGCTGACCTGGTTTGAGATGACATTTAAAAACTTCTGGAAACACACACACAATCAATGTTTTCATTCACAAAGTCGGAAATCAGTTGTCAGGGTCCTGGTGTATGGATACGTCAGCCGCCCGCACCAACACTGTACTCCCTGAACTGAAAACCACACTCGGTACCCTTAACACTATTGCTTCACAGAAAGAAACATCGGAGTTATAAGTTCTGCGGTAGAACCGAACTCCTTTGATACCAATTTGTCACGACCCGTCCTCGGGGCCCGTGCCATGACTACCCCAAGCCCGCCTTCCATAGGCCAGGGGCTGGCGACTAGTACCAAAGGCTTAAAATCCCGATAACTGGGAAGGAATTACCTTTATAAAAGAAAACAAGCACCACAGAGTACAAGCGGAAAAATTAAACACTAAGTAAAAACTGAGTACAACAGTAAGTGCAGAAAGTAAAAAGGGGCCAGAAATACAAGCCCAATTGTAAAGTACAACTCGAAAGGGAAAACAACAACTGAAAAGTAAAGCTGCTACACCGAGCTGTCCACTGGAAATCCCACCTGAAGGGTGGGTACAGATAGCTCCTCTGCTCCTCAGGTCCCGACGTCCGCTCCGAGTATGTCTCGCCCAGTGGTCCACCTCCGGGTACCGCCTCGTCATCACGTCCACCTCTGGGTACCGTCTCGTCGTGAGGTCCTCCTCCGTGTACCATCTCTTCATATAGTCCACCTCCAGGTACCGTCCAGTCCTCGAACACTCGACCTCTGTCAGCACTGCCCGTCGTCTGCAACCAACACAACGAGGTGCGGGCATAGCCCGTGTAGGGGTGAGTATAACAATACTCAGTAGGGACCTCGAGACCCTCAAGGTATCACTAAACCAACAAGGATAACCACAAAGAAGATCTCAACAGATAACCTCTCTTAGGTATATGCCCATACATATACCTAAGTTATCAAGTAACCCATCTCAATCATGAGGAAACACAAGGACTGTAAAATCAACGGATACCACTACCCGGGTATATGCCCATACATATACCTAAGTTAGCAAGTGACCCATCTAAATAATGAGGCAAACACAAGGTCAAAAGTCTCATCTCAAACCAGGATTTTCATTATCGAAACCGTAACTACTAAAGAGCTCCATCTCTGGAGTGTACAGTGGTCCTGTCACGACTCCAAGGTACTGCTCACTAACCTAAGACTGCTGAAAAACTCCACCCATCGAGTACTGTGGGCCAGCTACTACAACCAAGCGCTCCCATGTGCCGCTACAACCAAGCGCACCTCTTTCGTGGGTCTGCCACTACAACCAAGCGCTCCCATGTGCCGCTACAACCAAGCGCACCTCTGTCGTGGGTCTGCCGCTACAACCAAGCGCTCCCATGTGCCGCTACAACCAAGCGCACCTCTGTCGTGGGTCTGCCTCTACAACCAAGCCCACCCATGTGCCGCTATAACCAAGCGCACCTCTGTAACACACCGAGTCGTTCGATCAGCAGTCGTCGGGTCTCAGCCAGCTACACGGTCTCCGTACTCCGCACACTCGTCACTGGGAGGGTCCGCACCACGAGCTACAGGTCGATACTCCAAGTATCTCAAAGTCCCACAAAGAAGTATCTCAAAGGACCGCCACGTCATAGGGGTCTCAACGCAACAGACGGCGCGTCAATCGGACGCCCGGTCTGTGAGTTATTAGCCTTTTCGTCCCAAGGGCCCGGTTGGTTTCGTTAGCGAACCAAACCCGGCTGTATCTCAACTATACCACTAACTCTCATAGGGTAAACTCATAGGGACCGTTTCTCAATGCGATCACCAACGCCGCTGACGGTTCGTCAAACGGACGGTCTGTCAGAAAGATATCAGCTTTTTCGTTCCAGGGGCCCGGTTGGATTTCGGTGCGATCCAACCCGACCACTATCCATCTGCATCCAAAACTCGGGCGGAGGATGCCAAAAGTTCCGTATCGTCAACAGGAACTCAACGGAACAGACGGCGCGTCAATCGGACGCCCGGTCTGAGAGTTATTGTCTTTTTCATTCCAGGGGCCCGGTTGGATTTCGGTGCGATCCAACCCGACCGCACTCCGTCGACATCCAAACCTCGAGCGGAGTAAGCCAAAAGATCCATCTCATTTAGAGGAATTCAATGAAACAGACGGCGCGTCAATTGGACGCCTGGTCTGTTATTTATTGGCCTTTCCGTCTCCCACCCACCCTGGGAAACTTCCTAGGAGGTCACCCATCCTGATCACTACTCTAGGCCAAGCACGCTTAACTATGGAGTTTTAACCACGTAGTCTCCCGAAAAGGAAGGTGCACCTTGAGTATATTATACTGAAACGACCGTCTCGATCCAAGGATCGCGTTGCCGCTGACGGCGAGTCGTTTGGAGGCTCGTAGCCCAAGATACGAGCATTTGACCAAACCGCTCGGTAACGAGGGTTTTTGGGGCCCGGGTCGTCCCGGCCCAAGACCCCCCGGATGGCCTGAACCGGGTCGACCCGCCCCGGACGAGGTCGACCCGGCCCGGCACAGCCCGGCCCAGCCAGGCGCGGCGCGGCCCGGCGAACCGGCCAGGCGCGCCGGTTCGGCGCAAGGCAGCGTGCTGGGTGCGCTGCCAGCTCGGCCGAAGGCCAAGCTTGTTGGAAACGGGGGGCCGCATGCCCCCCCTTTGTGAAACCGGCCCCCCTCATAATGGGGGGCCAAATAACTGCCCGGGGGAATTAAATTCCCCCGGTTTCCACCAACCCGGCCGGCCCGACCTGGCCGGCCGGCTTCTTGTCAACAGGACCGGCAAGGGCCGGTCCTCTTCCGTCTTCCGGCACCGGCGGCCCGGCTGGCCGCCGGTCATCACGATCCGCCGCGGCCCGGTACCGGCCGCGGCCTTCATCATCCGGCGCGGTGCGACGACACCGCACCCCTCCATCGCGGCCCCGCTCCGGCTGCGGCGTCTTTGGTTTCTTTCGACGCGGCGCGACGGCGTCGCATTCATGATAATTCTTTCCACGGCGCGGCGCGACGGCGCCGCGCAATAATTTCCGTGTGATTTCCGCGTGGTGCGACGGCACCACGCTATCTCGTTTTATCCGCAAGAAACATTCAAGAACAAAGGCGGGGGTTCGGCCGTGTTTGTGCGGTCCGGTCCCCGTCTCGTTAGACGATAACACTTAATCGTTCATCCTCAAGTTTGTCATGCTAGAACCAAGAACAGAAAATAATTAAATAAAGCAACAACAAACCCCTACTTGGATATTTGACGTCGCACGTCGGGCGTCGCGGAGAACGGCGTCGCGGAGAACGACGTCGCGGAGATCGGACGTCGATTCCATGGATGTTGGGGTACGTCCGAGGAGGAAACGACGTCTCCTCACTTGTTGCGGAGATGAAGAAGGAAGGCGCATTGTCGTTGGAGAGTTCCCTACGTCGGTGTCTTCTCCCTTGCCGTGGAAGAAAAAGAGGATGAAGAACCGTGATCATCGAGTCGTTCTAAGTTGAGGGATCAATGTTCTTCATTGGAGAAGAACCGTTCTTCACAGAGAGGAGGACGTTCTTCAACGAAGAAGGAGTTTCCTTCTTCTATCACACAAAGGCTCTTTCTCAAAAATCCTCCCACCACAATTCATCCTCTCAAATAAAACAAGGTTTCCCCTTATTTTATTTTAATCATGTCATGCATTGTAAGTTCAAAATTCAAACACTTAATTGATTAAGAGTTTCAATAACTTAATTTAAGTGCTAGTTGGCATGAGTTATGAGGGAGAGAGGGAGAGAAGGAGTTTCAAAATAAAGAGGGAGGTGAGGAGTTTCAAAATAAAGAGGGAGTTAGGGGGTTATGGGAAAAGTGAAGGGGTGGGGTTCGTGTGGGCCCCACCTCACCTTAAATCCTTCCATGGGTGGTTAACTCCAAGTGGGTCCCACCCCTTACTCCCTTATATAGGTTAAAACCACTTAAGAGAGGGTCAAGTGTTGTAACATAACACTTAATCTACTTAACAAGGAAATAAAAATTGTAGATAAGTTATAAATTAAACTTTCACAATTTTTATCATCTTCTCTCGGATAAACGCAACTCCGGAAATGGCATTCTTAAGAAATTACCGGCGCTGCGGTTCCATCGGTGCCCTCAGAATTCGATTCCGGGCACCGGTTCAAAAGATAGAAATTCCCGCTCGCTTGTTCACTGAACGTACCCGAGCCAAACTTCGGAAATTAATTCCGGGCACACCGGGCCTCGGAATCAGGCGCCATCAGAAACTTTGTTCTTGTAAAATTCCAAAGAAAATTAAGAAAAAAAATTTCCTTGAAATTTCCGGATCTTTACAGTCCACTCTCATGTTATAGTGAAAACGATTACCAGATATTTCATATAACAAGCATGTTAATGCCATCGTTGATCCCCATATATCATAAGATATGTCTTGCTGGTCACATTCCAAACATTTGAAGGCCTTAATCATGTATTCTCTTGAAAAATGAATACTCATTGAATCTTAGTGAAAACATGAGTGCTGTCAAAAGTTAACTCTTTCCACATACGAAAACCCCAAAATTATTTATACTCAAACCATGATATAACTATTTCCTTATATCAGTCATGATCTCATTAATATTGTCAAGCATTTCATTTTCTCTTTATCCCTTCATTATGCTCATATCATCTATTTTCTGAAAATATCTCAGTCACTTTCTATGGTTACTGGTACCATAAAATTATTGAAAACCACAATAGACGAATATATAAATATTCCAATATTCCACGATACTATATAAAACATTATTTTGGAATCCCATTACATAAACACTTAATAATTTCACCACATCGTTGTCATATTCAACATCGCCAATAGTGATTGCATGTGACTTCCCTTTGCCCTTTTCCTTAAGTGGTTGCTCATGTCGATCATCACTAACCCTTGGATTAGGGAATTTATTAGCATAATGCCCCATTTCCTTGCACTTGAAGCATTGAAGTGTTGGTGGTGCGTTCCCTGCAGTCTTTTCTTTATTCACATCATTAGAAACCCTGTTTCCATTACTTCAACACTAAGCTACTCGATGAACTTATTTTACACACTTAAAACATTTTCTAGTCCCTTTAAGACAATCTCCACCATGCTTCTTTCCACACTTTGAGCACATGGAAACATTCATCTTCTTTTCACCATTATTCCAAGATTTCTCCTTGAACTCCATCTTTCATTTCTTGTCAAAACCATGAGATGGATAAGTAACAACAACTTCCATTTCTACCTTGATAGAACATCGCACAATTTCGTCAAAGCTACTGAAGTCTTTTATTGGTAATTTCCTTCAAAGATTTCATTTTAAGCCACTGAAGAATCGATCAACTTTTCTTTCAGGTTGGATGATAAAGCCAGATGCATACCTTGCAAGACTTGTAAAATTCACTTCGTATATACCAACAGATTCATCATCCTTTTTCTTTAGTTCAAGAAACTCTTTCTCCATCTTTGTTCGAAGAATACTAGGGAAGTACTTATTGACAAATAAGTTCTTGAACTCATCCCATTCCATGGACTCAATTTCATATCTTGGCCTCGTATTCTTGATAAGATTCCACCATTGATCAGCTTCACCTTCCAAACGATATGCTACTAAGATGACTTTATCATGTTCAGAACATTGAAAAACCGAAAATATCTTTTCAATGGTATTGATCCATTGTTCAGCAACAAGTGGATCAGAATACCCACAGAAAGAAGGTGGAAGTTGCCTCATGAAGGACTCAATAGAATATTTTCCCCTTCTCTGCTCATTTGGAAGTCCAGAATGATTCATATCTTGTGTAAGTATAGCAATAAGATTTTTCACTCCATCCCCCATAACATTTGTTTGTTCAGGAGGACAATCATTGCATTGTCCATTGCATTAATCAACACGATTCCTTCGGGTTCCATCCATCGTCTAAAACCCAAAAAGAATAGTGTGAGAGGCAAAAATCATGCTAGGGAAAACAACATAATAAAGGGGGAGTACCTTCAATATCTAACATCTTAGGTTTAATTATAAGAGCATTACCGTAATTATAGGACTATAACATATACTTACACTTAACCTTAGGGAAATCCCTAGGCATACCTAAGAAATATCTCTAGGGATCTCACTAAAGTTATTGCATCCTAGTTTCCAAAGGTTGACTAAACCTTTCCTCTGATACCAACTGTAGAGACCCAAAACATGACGTACATGGACATTATATTAATTTTGAGGAATACATAATACATAACAAAAACAGACACACAAGGACCGTAATAGTTTAGTGTCTTTGGAAACTTGGAACGTAATCTTCTAATCGTGGTGAAAGATCTTCAACATCTCCTATAAAGATCTTACACTTTTTGTTTCCTTACCTAAAACCTTTATTTTAATCCTGGGGGAAAATAAAACATAAAAAGGGTGAGCTCAAATTCTTAGTAAGGGTAAGCATGGATAAAATAAAACATACCATATACATTTGAACATAAAAACAGGAACATAATGTTTAAACATCAAAATCTTGAGCAACAACATAAAACATGGAAGTACATAAGGCATAGATCATAATGGAACATAAACCATAATAAAATAGCATGGGAATAAAAAATGTAATTATGGAATCCATTAACCACATGTAATGATTTCCATAGTAGCCAAGGAATTTCATCCAAGACCATCTTAGTGGACAAAGTCCCTTTCTGAATCGAGTTCACTCCTCGTTCCAGTCTTGTAATACTGAACCGGATTAACTTACCGTTACAGCCATATATATCTCATGAGATATAACTCATTACCCAATGCATTGGATGGATATATAGGTCCCACCCATCTTATAATGAAATCATCCTTACTTGTGCCACAAAATAAACGTATATCATTCATAATAACCCAACGAATAAAATGGGTTTCAAAAACATCATCCCATCATCACATAATCCATATAAAATAAATGGATATCATTTCATAATAAGAAAAGTGAAACCATGTAAATCATAGAGACATTATACTTGAAACATAAAGATATTAAATAATGTCATCTTATATGGTAAAATGGTTTTGATAAAACAATTGAAATGAATTCTTGAGGAAAATATCCTTTCTTCTTCAAAATAAATTTATTTTCAAAGAACGTCATGCAATTTTAAAATAAAGTGATTTTTTTGAAAATAGTCATGAAATATTTTGGAGGAATATTCATGAAAATAAGGCTTTATAGAACCGTAAAAATCATTTCATGTCGTATAAGTCAAAAAAACATTTTTCTCATACTTTTGCCGGAAAAGTCAAAAAAGTACCTCGCAGCGTAAAAAAAAAAAAAAGATTCCTTACATTCCATGTAGTAAAAGTCAAAATTGGTAAAAATGAATTTAAACATACATGAAAACACTTTTATAAAACATGTACATGGATGATAGAAATAACCCTAGTAAATACTTACGAATAAACAATTTCAGATAAAAATGAGATTTGCAAAATTATCCCTTACCTTAGGTCCGATATGCTTCGTACGTATCTGAACCTCCTGTATAATGATTTAAATAATGTCATTTACTTATTAAAGATTCATATTCATTGTTATGATATCATATATGTTTCACTTATGACTTTATATTACCCGTTCTTTTGTAAATTCCATGTTAAAGCAGCGTTTTGGGTAAAATCATTTCATTTATCGTATGTGTTTCGACTTTTCATTCATGATATTAATACTTATATCTCGATTTACATAATTCCATAATTTAAATCATGATTTATATATAATATATATTCGTAATATACATATATATATTATAGATCGATAAAAGGAATGAAATACACCGTTCATGGAGACGGTAGGTCGTACGTACGCATGAACGCTGTTTTCGTTTCCTTATTGAATTAAATGAAACTAAATAGATGAAATAAATATATATATATAAATAAATCTTGTAGAATTAATATATTTAATTATTATTCATTATATACACTTTATGATCATTCATGTATTGTTAACATGGAGAATGAATCTCATCGTGTCGTGGAGACGGTAGTCCGTACGTACGGACGAGCGATGATATCGTTCCCATAATTATTGAATAGAATTGGAGTGGATGGTATAATATATCAGAGTGAGTATGATGTTATAATAACCATATATAGTTATTATTTGCACCATTATACCCATCCATGTAAGGTGTTTGTGGAAAAACAGATTTCACCACGGCGTGGAGACGGTATTCCGTACGTACGTACGCGTGGTAATTTCATTTTCCATAAGATGGATAGATGGTGAAATAGGGTTGTTTCATACTTATAATAACATATCAGTATATGAGTTATACTGATGTTATTACTTCATAATGAAACAACTAAATAAGAAGAAGTTGAAGAAAAAATAAAGATGAAAGAATCGGTAACGGACATTACCTCTTCTTTGAAGCGCCTCTTTGATACCTCCTCTTAGGGAACTAAAATTGGTCTTTGAAAAAGACCAGAACCTCTAGGATGTTTCTATAGAAGTGGAGAAGATAATTTGTCAGGGTTTGGCCGAGACTGAAGGCTCAAAGTGGTGTGAGGAAGAGAGGGAGGAGGTTCCCTTTTATAAGGGAGGAGAGGGGCACCTTTGGAAAAACTAAAAATATTATTTTTTTATAAAGTAATATTCGGTTTTTAATAACTCCAAATTGATTTATTTATAAGATAAGGTGGGTATGGGTATAAATACTCTCATCCAATATAATTTAGAAAAGTTAGATCATTATATTAACCTTATATTTTAGTTTTAACTCTTTGTTAATTAGATTGACATTTACTGTGTCACTTTGTATTTTTATATTATATAGTTAATAAACTTACCATATACATCCAAGAGACCCCCAAGTGGTCCATTAATGATACACCTATCGTGATATAAGTATCTTGGCCGAACCTTAGATTTTTTTAGAAATATAATAACAATTAATAATATAATATTTGTTTAAAAAACTATTTTATGTCTATTTTGACACTATTTGGTAATTGATTTTTTTAAAAATCATAACAGAATGATTAGTTCGAAAAAAGTTAATAAAATCAACACTAACATGTCATATTAACATATAAAATTAGTGGAATTCATAAAAAGTCTCAAATTACATATCTTTGGGTATTTATAACATCAGTTATTTCAATATTTAATTAATAAGATAATTACTCCATCATCTTTGTGTCATAAATAAATTAAATTATTTAATGTCTAAAAATTATAAATAAAATACCATTATGTAGGAAATCTTTTTATATTTCTAATGAATATTTATAGTTGAATTTATCTTTTGTATAACCCTATATTAAAAAATGATTTACGTAATAAACATTGATTTAAACTATTTTAACCCTTCTTTAAATAAATTAATATTAAATGTCCTAATCTAATCCAAGTGGGCCTAAATGGTCATATTTTATTCCTAAGGTTGTTTTTGGTCGAATTACTCTTATCTAATAGAATCAGGACATGTGTTAGGGTAATAATAATATCATGTTTACCCTTAATTATCCTATTTACCTTTAACCGTGGTAAATAAAAGTAAAAAGTTACTATTCACCAAAAAAATATTTTCATCTCATTGAACAACATTTTAGTCCTTGATATTAACCGTGTCTCTTGTATTTTCATAAATCCACTCACAAAAGCGGTAAAATTAAGTTTTATGAAAAATTCTGTTTTTTAACTACCACTTAGTGGTTTCACTATTCATCAAAAAAAGGAAAGTTTCCAGAAAAATACCAAAAATTAGGCCTAATCTATATTTGATATTATGAATTAAAAAATGATTTCTATTTTACCAAATTCAAAACATATCAGTTTCATTAATTAATTTAAAAATTAATTCCCGTCGTCAAAACAAATAGCGTCTTTTTAAGAGATAATAAATATCAAAATATTGACATTTGTTTATGTCTGGTTTAAATGTGAAATTACATCCAATGACCAACATTGTATGAAATGGTAAAAATATTTTTTAAATATACTTTAAAACCACTCAAATTAATTATTTATCACTATTAATTATTTTTATTAAAAGAGTTGTTTTTAATTAAAATTTAGTAATTTTCACTATTCATCGGAATATGAAAGTTATCTGAAAAGTACCAAAATTTCACCCTATGCTAATTTCGATATTCCGAATCCAAAAATGAAGTCCACTTTGAAAAATAAAATTTATAAAATTTCAAAAAGTGGGTATTACTATTCATAACTGCTAGTTCATAATAATATTATAATAATATCATGTTTAGTGAAACTCGGTATTGCGTACTACACACGCTATCGAGGAAGGTATTTATTGTGTGTAATGCAAGCCAAGTCAGGGCTGCGTGTAGTACAATATCTGTTTGGTGTTGCATATAATCAAAACTTATTTCATTTATACATTAATCAAAATCTATACCTAATGTTGCGTAGAATAGTTTCTACAAAACGAACTTGAAATTGTGTGTAATGTGATCCAAGAATAGTGTTGCATATACTGCAACCAAATATGGTGTTGCGTATATCATAAGCTAATTTTGGTGTGGCGTACAATAGAATACATTAAAAAGAATATTTTTCATAAAATCTCGGGGTGTTACAAACAAAACCAAAACCCGACTTAAAAGTCATCCACTACCTTAGATCTACCCACCATGGGCATAGATCTAAGGATCCGCCAAGAGGGACGAAGGAGATCTAAGAAAACTATAGGAAGCGAGACTTACCTCGATCAACTGACCTCTCAACGCCAAGGCAAGCCTCTGGATCCCTTTCAAAACACCTGGTAAGTGTTCTCCCACCTTCACCAAAGAGAAATATGATCTAAGTTGACCCCGCACACAGTTAGTTTGCACGGCTAGGAAAATCGTGCACTAACTATGAGGTAGTCACTAATTTGAAGGGGCACTCTACATGGACTCCATGCACATATGGGATCTAAGTTGACCTCATGCACGGTTCGTCCGCACAGCTAGGCAAATCGTGTGCTAACCATGTGGTAGTCACTGCTTGGAAGGGGTGCTCCGCACGGACTCCTCAAATGGTTTTCCCAAACCATGCACACACTGTGCGGTCTCCTCTATTCAAAGTGACCACCACCTGCACGGCTTCGGCACGGTTTGTGCAAACCATGTGAAGCCCATGCGTCGCCACTTTTTCAGCCTTTAACACTTTAAAAGTCTCCAAACTTTCCCGACCATCTTTCATATGCTTCATGTACTTAAAAATCATAAAACAAGGGTTACTTACCAGAAACCGGGGGTACTACAACTAAGGTTTTGTAAACCATTAAAATGAGATGGGAAAATGGTCACCCATTCATAAAAGACTCATCATAAAGAATAGGTAAATAATAAAATGGAAATAAGTACATGGTATGGAAATTTGAAAGACATACCCCATAAATGATAACATGAAAAGAAAATAAATGTTGAGAATTCCCTTACATTGAAGAGTAACTCCTAAAAATCAAAGATCAAGACAATAAGGGCTTAAGTAACCCTTGGGAGGACTCCTTGGGAGGTAATATTATCATAAATTTGTAGAGACTGATTTTTTAATGACTAGAAACGAATAAATGGGTGGGTATTTATATCAAAAGAGATAATGTTTGTTATTAATTTCGGAGGACACCTCAGTAGTGATGTTTGAAATACCATGGGCTTTACCATGGTATTTCCCCATTGTATTTTTCCACTAGGAATACCTCATATAATATTTTAATGCACAATAGTCTACTATAATTTTTAATTACATACTATATCATTAAGATTTCATTAAATACACTGAAAACTCAAAACTGTATTTTTAATATTCATGGAAAAACCAAATATTTTATAAAATTATAATTAATTCACCATAACCTAATATAAACCTACTGAATTAAAAAATGACATTTATTTTATCATAATAAATCTATAAATATGAGGAAATTATTTCTTAACTAAAAAAATACTCATTTATTAAAACCAATACCAGATAGAAAATACATAGTAACATGCATTAAAAAATTTGTAACACTTGAAAAAAATAAAATTATTTTATCATTTATAACTAATAAAGAGTGTTTTTATAACACTATTTAATTATAATAAACAATAATAATAAATAATTATTTTAATATAGTAAAAACGGTAAACAATTTACCCTAAATTGTTTTTATCAATTTACATCGCATTTTTAAGAAAATCTATTCTTAAATGAAAATGATAAAATAACAATTTTATTTAAATAATGGGATTAAATTTTAAGTAACTAGGGAATTGAAACATAACCCCTTAAAACACTATCATATGATCTAATGGTAAGGTGTGTAGTGGTGATGGATTCTTAGGGCAACTCAGATAACATCGTGCGAGCGGTAATCTTTACTAACTTGAACTTCTCGTGTAGGATATTTCTTTCAAGCTTAATATATTGAAGCTAATATTAGGCTTGGTAAAGAGTGAAGACTAATGACATTACCTCCTTCCCAAGCTCTATAAAATGGGAATTTTACGGCCTGAGTCTACTAGATAAGGCCATCAAGTCTTCTTTCTGTATTAATTATCCAATATCATTTATATTTATAAACAATAATTATACAACTAAAAATTATTATTGTTTCCAATGGTCATATTAACCAATGGTCATATAATGGTCCAAACTCAATGGCCACATTGAGTGAAATTGGATATTCCACTGCTCCTATGTGAACAAGGCTTTCATAGGGTCAAATGTACATAGGGATGAGCTTCCCTTTATTTCTAAACTGCATGAATCTCTCCTATAGAGAAATTCTAAGGAATACCATGTCACCAACATTAAACTCCAAGTCCCTTAGATGGTTGTATTTATAGCTCTTCTTCCAACTCTGAGCAGCCTTAATGTGTTGTTGGATGGCATGAACTTTTTCTGTCATCTCTTCTACAAGATCAGACCTAAGAAGCTTTCTTTCACTGGATTCATCAAAATAAGAAAGAGTTCTACATCGCTTCCCATATAGTGCTTTATAGGGTTCCATTTGAATGCTAGATTGGAAGATGTTTTTTGTATGAGAACTCAACTAATGGGATATGTTTATCCCAAACACCTTTAAATTCCATTGAGCATGTTCACAACATGTCCTCGAGTGTCTAAATAGTCCTTTCAGATTGGCCATCAGTTTGAGGGTGATAGGCCATACTGAAATTCAATTCGATACACAGAGAATGTTGAATATTTCTCTAGAATTTTGATGTGAACCATGGATCATGATCAGATATGATAGAAAGTAGAACTCCATGAATCTTTACCACTTCTTTCACGTAAATCCTAACAAGTTGATCAATAGATAAATTTTCTTGAATACAGATAAAATGGGCAGTCTTAGTGAGATGGTCCACTATAACACATATCACGTTGTTTCCTTTAAATGTTCTTAGGAGACCTGTGACAAATTCCATAGTGATATTGTCCCACTTCCATGCTGGTATAGGTAGTGGTTGTAATACCCCTTTAGGAAGTTGTCTCCATTCCCTCACTTGATGACCTAAAAAGCACCATATAGTGTATCCTGCAATATCCCTTTTTATATTATTATTCCAATAATGATCAAGAAGGTCCATATACATTTTCATGCTTCCAGGATGTATAGATAATTTAGAGCTATGAGCTTCATCCATCAGATCCTTTTTTATTTCTAGAATTGATGGAACACGTAGTCTTGTTTGAAATTTCAGAACACCATCTAGATAAATATTGAAATTGAAAATTTTCCCATCCTTCAAATCCTCAAACTTATTCTCTAACAAAGGATCTTATTTTTTAACTTTCTTGATCTTATCTAGTAATGACGGTGGAGAAATAATTTGGATACGGTTGATGATGTCCCTTCTCTTAAAATTCTCATGTCCAGTTTCACTAGGCCATTGATAAAGAGATCTCTTAGATTCCTCATCATTTCTAGAACAATAGGGCATTGCATACTTAATGCATCAGTAACTTTTTTGGTCTTCTAGGATGATATAGAATTGAACAATCATAGTATTTAAGAAGTTACATCCATCTCCACTGTCTCATGCTCAATTCCTTTTGCATTAAAATATACTTAAAACTTTTATGGTCTGTGTATATATCACACTTATCCCCATAAATAAAGTGCCTCCATATCTTCATAGAAAAAACAACTACATCCAGCTTAAGATTATGCATAGGATAATTCTTCTCATTAGGCTTTAGCTGTAGAGATGCATAATCCATTACCTTATCATTTTACATAAGGATTCACCCAAGCCCTTTTAGAGATGCATCACTAAAAATAATTAATCCTTCTCTGATTAAGGGTAGATTTAACAATATTAGAGTAACCTATCTATTCTTCATCTCTTAGAAACTTTATTCACCCACCTTTGTCTGGATAAACTTGACCCCTTTTTTAGTTAACTTGGTTAATGGATTATAAAGTCATGAATTTTTTTTCACAACCTCCTATAATATCCTACTAATCCAAGTAAACTACAAATATCAGTTACTTTTGTAGGATGAGGAGACTCCTCTACAACATTTGTATTTTTAGGGTCAACTGAGATTGCTTAACTGGTTACAATGTGCCCTAATAAAGCAACTTGTTGTAACCAAAACTCACACTTTCCAAACTTTCAAAATAACCACTCCTTCCCCACAGTTTTCAATATAACCCTTGGATTATCTTCATGCTCCTCATTAATTTTGTAATATATCATAATATCATCAATAAAAACTAAAAAAAATATATCAAGTTAGTTTTTAAAGAATATATTTATCAAATCCATAAAAATAGAATGTGTATTAGTCAATTTTAAAGGAATAACAACACACTCATAATTCCCATATCTTGTTTGGAAGTAGGCCTTTGGAATATCTTCTTTCTTCACCTCAATTTATAATAACCAGATCTAAAATTAATCTTGGAAAAGAACTTACACCCAAGAAGTTGGTCAAATAAATCATCAATTATTGGAAGAGGGTACTTGTACTTTACTGTGATCCCATTCAGTTCTCTATAATTAATGCATAACTGCCTTGATCCATCCTAATTAAACACAAAGAGAAAAGGTGCACCACAAGAAGACACACATGGCTAGATAAACCCATTCTTAAAAGGATCTTGGAGTTTCTTCCTTAATTCCTTCATCTCCACATTCTCCATTCTATACTGGGTTTTTTAAATTAGATTGGAACCATCCATGAGTTCAATGGATAAATTTATCTCTCTTTCTGGGGGAGGTCTAGGTAACTCCTCAAGGAATACATCAATTTATTACTAAATGATGGGGACATTATATATCATTATACTCTAATTTACTTATTCTTCTTCACTGATCAACTCCATAAAGTTGTCTATAGGAGGTTCTTTTAGGCAAAGATCATGTCAAGATATCTATCCTTGGAAGATAACTATAGGTTTTCCATTCAAGACTATTGATAGTTCCTGGCTTCTTCATTTGATCTAATCATTATACATTGAGATCTATTCCATTGCTAGTATAATTTTAAATTCTAACATGGGAATGAATAGTATATTTATGATAATATTTTTCTCTCTAATGTAAATACTAGATTTTCTAAACACTTTGGATGCTTGTATAATCCCTCTAGGAGTCTTGACTAATAAATCTAATTTTATAACTTCTGTAATTGATTCTATATTCATTGAAAACTTGGAGGAAATAAAGGAATGTGTTGAACCAAAATAGAACAAAATACATTCTAGTTTTGAGAGAACAAAATGAGTACCTGCAACTCCATCATTTGGATATTCAAGTTTATCCATAATTATATCAAAATCATGACCTTTATCCCTTGGTCTATGTTGAGGATGATTGTGATTCTCCCCCACTACCCTCAGATTCGAACAGTGATTGAAAAAGTGCCCAAGATATCCACAAATGAACCATTGGACTTTAGGTATGGAATTCACTATCTTCCATTTGTTTCTAGAGTTTGGAAGTTAAATATTCACCTCACTACACAAATTCAGAGTGATACGGTCATATCTTCCACACTTGTAACACTTTCCTCTCCCAAGAAGGAAGTTCCCCGAATGATTCTTCCCACATTTATTACACATGGGAAGTTTCACTTATTTTCCACCTCTTCCCCAATCAAAGATAATCCCTAAGATTATATCCATTAATGTCTTCTTTTCATTAGATTTATGGGACCATTTTGTCTCAAAAAACTCCAATTCAAATTTCATAGCACTTCATACAATCTCCTCATATCTGTCATAGTCTCGATCGGATATATTATTCCGTAGATGAGGACATAAACCCCCAAAAAAATCATTCAACATTATTGTGAGGATCCATGAAAATCTAGAGGTTTAACATGAAATCCTTGTTAATTTCATCTCATAGCTTCCTAAAGATTAATTCTTTTTTTGAATCAGCTCAAAAAATTCCTTCTCCATTTTCATTATCATTGGATGAGGGAAATACCTATAGAAGAAGATCCCTCTAAACTCTTCCCACTCCATTGCTTAAATATCCCCTCTTGGACTCATGTTTTTAATCATCACCATCACTGATCATATTCTCCCTATAAGCGGTAAAAATCTTGGGTGACTTTTTCTGGTTTAGAACTACAATTTATAGAAAAGATCTTTTTATAGATCTCGTCCACTATTTCGCAATCAATGGGTCGGTAGATCTACTTAACGTTGGTGGTAGATGATGCATAAAGGACTCATTAGAATTTTATTACCTTATTATGGAAATTGTCCTCTCATCTTGATTCAAGTTTTTTCCCATAACTTGAGTCTTTTTATTTATCATTCTCATGAAATTTTCCATTCCTTTATCCCTCAGAGGACCGTCAGTGCAAGGCCTATTGTAGTCATTATTTGCACAGTTCCTCCTATTTCCCGCCATTTTCTAAAATAATAAATCCTTATTGAGAAGATTGTTTCATTTAATAATATTTTAACTCTGAAGTATTTTATGTATTAAAAAATTATTCTTAAACGCGTTATTTATTATCAAAAATTACATTTTCTATATATTCTTCACAATGGTTCATAAAAAGTTTGCGATTAACCAAACACATCCATTGGGATTTTCAAACTATGATTGAATCAAGGCCCATTATTGTGCACTAGTTCCATTTTGAGTCAAGACTAAATTGATTTTTTTTGGTTTTACCCATAGATACATCTGTTCCAAAGCCACATATCCTTGTTCATATCTAGACATGGATTTATTTATTCAAAAACCACTTACTTAATATTTCACCAAAATACCAGGAAGTTTTCATATATTTAAAATTTTTTCTAGGGTTCTTCCTAATGTTTTAAAGTCATAATTTATTTAAATAAACTAAATCATCCTTTGATACCAACTATGGATTCCCTCCTTTTTTTTACATTAATTTATATGATATTTTACAAATAGAGGGTCTTTTAATGTTTAGTGTCTTGGAAATAAGGTACATAATAAATGAAAACTTAAAACATTATTCTATTATATATGAAATGATTATTAAAGTTTCATCCTAAGTACATTAATTTCATCTAATAACTTGGGGACATATATCAAAGGAAAGGGTGAGAAGTGGTCCTGGTAAGGGGAAACAAGTGAAACACTTTACATGTGAACTAGAATGATATCAATATGAACATGAAAAATATTGTAAAGGAATGATAAAGAGGAATGTCATAATTATAATAACTTGAATCATTACTTGAAAATGTAGATATAATATTTAATTTATACATTCATAAGCATATCACCATGGTCCATCCCCAAGGTTTCATAAACATTACCAAGGTTATTCACCAAGGTATCGTAGACATGTCATCTCTAGAGACTAATTTCTTCACCCAATGCATTGGAGCGCTATTAGGGTAAAACACTATTATTTATTTATTTTCATGTGATCCACATATATCATAATCAAACATTTCATAAATAACCCATATAGAATAAAAGAAATGGTTTTCATATCAAAATCATGGTATTATAAAAAGTTCTTAAAAACATGATCAATATGTCATTTATAACCCAAGTAAAGGGAATAAGGGTTTAATATATGTAAATTAAAGAATCAGATAAATAATTTTTTATGTCTTGATGAATACCCTTTTAAATGAAATAGTTTTTGGTATTCAAATAAAGAAAATAAAATAATTTCTTGAGAAAAATAAAGAGATTTTGAGATGACAATTCAACAGCATAATGGGTATGAAACATGGTTTTATAAACCATTAAAAAGAGAGGGGACAAGGGTCACCCATTTATAAAAGACTCGTAATACAGTATAGGAACATAATAAAATATAAATAATAATATGTTATGGATATTTGAAAGATATACCACAAAAAAGATAACTTGAAAGGAAAAGAGAAGATGATAATTCCTTTAACTTGAAGAGTAACTATTAAAACTCAAAGATTGGGAAGTTGAATGATTAAGGGAACCTTGGGAGGACTCATTAAGAGGTAATAATATAATAACATCATGGATAATTATTTTGGAATAAATGGAATTGAAGGAATGGGTGTGTATTTATAGAAAAATAGATGATGTTTTTATTGAAATAGAAGATTCCCTACACCAAACTATGCATTACTTTTTATTGTTATATAATGTGTATAGTTAGTTATACATGATGTTTTATTACCATTATATTATAAATACTTATTCATCCACTGTATAATGGTAATTTATATATATTAATTATTTTGTTGAAAGGTTATAGTAGATCCCATGATATAATAAGAACCTCAAGATTCTATGACATTAATCATAAATATATGTTCTATAGTCTATATATATCTTACTAGTTGGAAACAGTAGATATTTGACTATCAGGTGTTGGTGGATTATAACCATTGATAATTCATTACATGATGTTTTCACTGGGTGATCTCTAATAGTGATATCATGAGGACAAACCTTCCAATAAGAACACCACATGTCTTTTGTGTCATTGGTTGTTCCTATCTATGGACATGCGTATTGTTCTCCTGACTTGAGATCATTACCAAAGTATACCATTTTATTAAGTACTTTTATGTAAGGAAAAAACCATGGTTTTGAAATTGTGGCGAGGTAGCTTTTGTTGGGTGTGTCATTGGTGGCATGACATTGGTTGAATTTTCAATAAAGGATTCGTCTCTTCCAAGTTTAGGAAGTTGAATATATCAGGCTTGGTTTATCAGGATGGTGCTACCTTTGTAAGTCTATGGAAAAAGAATTCGTATGAAAAACTCATCAGGAAAGTTCAAAAAATAGTAATGCAAGAAAAGGGTGATGACACTAGTGTGCGTCCTACGTTATGAGATATTTAATGAAAAAGAGATTATAGTACACAGTGAGTGTTTGTAGGTTGGTTGTCATTGCTAGGATAATACTTATCTCTTTAAGGGCTAGGATGGGTTCCTAGAATCTTCTCTTACTCTATGTATTTTATTCACTACTATCGAGATAATGTTCTAGAGGGTTACACACTATAGCGTATTCAAGAATCCTCCATATTCATTTGAATAGGTATATCGACACGGTTGGCCCAACCATGGGGTTCGTGTGTTGTCCATGTTTTCAATCACCAAAAGAATTAAATAAATACATTATTATTCAAGTTATTAATAATTGGGATTGAATTAATTTAATTTATTTACAAGTTAATTAAATATGGGAAAATTTTTAATCGAATGAATATTATTTTAATATTCAATGTTCATTTAATATTAAGTGGGATATCGAGTCGAGTTAAATGGATCAGTTTTTATCACGTAGTATATTATATATATATATTACAAGTATGTGACAAAATAATAAATAATATTTATGCAGTTTAGTTTGTCAAAATCATTTATTTACTGGATGTTGAGATAAATGGGGGTTAGGGAACCCAACCGGGTATCTTAGCAACTTTACTATAAATAGAGGTAAGGATCTATATCCAAAATACTATTCTTTCATTTTCATGGAATGAAAATGAAGGAATCTCTCTCCTCTCTCTACCTAGGGAGATAAGAAGTTTATCCAAGAGCATTGATCATGATCATCCTCAAGCATCAAATGGATCTCAATGTGATGATTGTCGGGACATCAAAGACATCTTCCGATTTCCATGATAGGACCCAGTATTTGATGATCATAATTCCAACATATTCTACAAGAGCATGTGGATGATATAGAGGCATACTATTATAGATCCTTTACACCACAATCACCATTGGATAGTTGAAGTTGACCAAGGATTAATATTTGAGACAAGTATGATTTCATTTTAATTTATGTGCTCTTTATAATTTACATGAGATCCTTGGACCTTACCAGGGCATGGATTGTTAGATATGACATGTTCTGTCATCCCTTCAAAGAAAATTTTTAAATCCTTGGCCCACTGGCTTCTACTGTGGGCCCCGAAACATTTCAGTGGTATTAAAGGGATCACATAGACTTTCTGAGCCAAATAAATAAAATATTATTATTTAATTAATTTAAATAAAAGATAATGGGGAATTCAAAAAAGGAAAAAAGGGGGTTCACGCAGACCCCCTAGCCACATTCCTCAGCATGCTTCGGGTAGAGGTGCCACACCCCACCTCATGGTGAACTAGGAGTCGGCCGCTGCACCTCTTACCCAGCCTCCACACCAGCCACCTCACAACCCCGCCATCCCAAACCTCTCGAGGGTGTCGCCTCCTTGCATCCACCTCGCCAACGATCCATGTTGCACACCCCACACATGCATCGCCCTGGCCTCTGCTCCGGCAAGACTCCGGCCAACAGCCACCAGAAAGACCATGCCTCCTTGAACCAACCTCGCGGATGACGCACTCCGGCCACCCAGTCATTGCCCTGGCCATATCCTGGCTACCCTTAGCTCCTCACATCATCCCTCCTTCCCCGGAGCTTCCACCCTCACCCATACACTGACCTCTGCTACCATACTGAGTTGCACTGGCTAGTATCACGACTCCACAGGGTCTGGAAACCACCAGATCTAGCCCGACAGAGCCGCAAAGGCCTCCATCCACCCCTTTCAGCTCACCTGAACTAGGAGCACTGTCATATCTGAGCTGTGATGGCCTGATTGTAGCAACCCTCCTGGTCCTAGCTGCTTCCTTACTCTAATCCCCACTGGCGACCTATGGATAGAAGCCGCCCTCCGTGCTCCATGCTCAAGCCGCTGCACCAGCATCCTCCAGGCCTTCCGTTGCACCTATGGTCAGTTCAGATCATTAGGTATGGGTGCAATGGATATGCTTTACCCGAATCACCCCAATAAGGGTTCGAGCAGGTAAGCCCAACCAGATTTGGTTTTGTGGACCTTCCTGACTCATATTATCCCAATGCGGGTTTTTCCAAGCCTATTAGAGGTCTGCCCAAGTTCATTGCAACCTACAATGGGCCATTAGGGGTGGTCGGGGCCCAAGATAATTTCAATTAATTTAATTAATTAATTTAATTATATAAATAAATTTAATAAATTAATATATTGATTTTTGTTGAAAAATAAAAAAAACTAATACCCGAACAAAATTAATTCAATTTAATTATTAAATTCAATTATGTTAAATTAATTTAATTTTGATATTAATATTAAATTAACTAGAGAACTAATAATTAATTAAATTATTTGAATTATTTAACTTGTTTAATTTAATTTATAACCCTCGTACTTATTCAATGCAATTTAATTTTTATCGCACTTTATTTTACCCGTCTACTATTCTTGAGCACCGACCCATGTATGTTACATTTATTTAATTATTTATTTAACTATTTATGCTGATTGTAATTAATTAAATATAAAGTCTGTGCATCGTCTTTCATTTCTGTTAAAATGTATAAGGGCATGTGTTTCCGATTTTACCCGATGTAAATTTATATCCCTAGTTCCTCTTGCCTGAGTGTGAGTATTTTTGTACTATGGATGAAGATGGTGAATGATGTGGACCCCGCCAAGATGAGGTGGTGTACATTGATCAATATTGTGCAAGACGACACATGGATCCCACCAAGATGAGTCGGTACTCCAAGACAAGGCGTGGACCCTGCCAAGATGAGGTGATACTCCGGATTACAAGGGGACATACAAGATAGGGGAAAACTATATTATGATTCAAGCTTCGACTCAGGTATGATGCACTTAGTTCATTTAGATTCTCAAGACCAATTAGGTATTATTTTACCTTTGTGAATTCCTTTATTATTTTATGCATTTATAAAAAGATGGAGAAATACATAAAATAACAGATAATAAAATTCATAAAAAAGTGACATATATTTTTCTTTTAATGTTCAGTTGTGAGTGTGAGAACATAGATAAACTAGATTAATAGAAATGGATTACATTAATTGAGAGAAAAAAACCTCAAAGAAATATTATGTCACAACAGCCTTCCATCATCCAAGTTTGATCAAAACCAGGTGTTTGGGGTATCGGTCATTCTATAGCTGAGGGTGCCTCTTACTACCAGTGAGTTATTATAAGAGTGGTTGGTCGACATAACTAAAATTACAACAAAGAAATATCCATATATATCTTGTTGTAATTTTAGAGGTATGAATTGAGTAAATAAATTAATGATTTTTGAAGCTGGGACATCACTCAATAGATCAAGTAATTGCATGTTAAAGCGCTTGGACAGCCGAAATCCTACCTTCAACCCAACGAGTAGTGGTGTAGCCATAGTGTGTAGACTATAAGGGAGGTTCAAGGATCTTTTCCACTATAATACTCAAACTATATAGTATTTAAATTCTAGTATAGATAGTTCCTATAATTTGATAAAATAGTGGGGGATATTAAATGATTAAATTAATCGGTAATGTCACATTCAATAATCAACATACAAGTACAATCTGCTAAAGATTATTTTTGTAGAAAAGTGGAAAGTAATACCACAAGTAAAAATGGTGATTAATATTGGACAACATTGATGTCTAAACTAGCATGAATTTCATGTATAATACAGATTCTTTTGAATAATAATACTATATCAGAAATTGGAGGTGCTTATGTCCCAACCTGTTAAGCCACCTTAGGAAGCGAGAGTGTAAAAATTTAATACAGGAGACTCATGAATCAAGAATATGATGGTTCTTTCAAAATTCTATCATCAATTTTTTAGGTCAGTTGTAATCTCTACATCATGACATGGATGATATTACATGCTGTCTCATCTCCAAGAAGTTTCCATGGAGAAAGCTAAGCAAGATTTGAATGTGATGATTGCACTCGGTTTGTGTAAAGTGAATGATAGTACATAATATTTCATGCCATCCCATTATTATACCTTTTATATCTAATTACTCTAGTTTAAATTAAGGATACAAAAAAACTGTATGGAGTAAAATTTTCAATACCTTTAATGTAACATTCTCCAAGTAATAATAATATTAAATAAAGTATCACCCTTTTTTCTTATGGAGAATAAATTGAAAGACAAGTCCAAAATGCCTATGGAAAGTTACCCCATAGGAAACTTTGTCATGTCTCTGAAATAAAATAGCATGGTTATTTAATAATAGGTTATTTGCATCACATATTATGAAATAAATTTATGGAAGTTTAAAAATGAAATGAACTCAAATACAAGAAGAAATTACCCACTTCTCGTTCAGTTTATATTCATAAAATAAACGTATTTTTTTCTCACATAATTCTTGGGTATTAAATAAAATATTCTTCTCAAATATATGTATTGAAATAAAGTAACCATGTATGTAGAGAAACATTATTCAAATTAAATTTTCTTCTCTAAGTATCTGAGAAAGGGTGATTTCTAAGTCAACTGTGAGAAACATATAACTTTTAATTTCCAAGTGAATGATTTTATTGAACAAGTTTTTGAGTATAACCAAAACATTTATCTAAAGTGCCCATTAGTTCATAATGAGACATTATTACAAATTCAAAAATGAATGTTGTTTATAGTGTAACATACTCCACAAATAGTAAAACATACTTGAATCAAATGCAATACATGATGAATATAAAAATTATGCCTTACCCAGTTGTGGAAATATAAATATTTATCATGTAAAACTAAAATTGGACATCAATAATGTACCCATTATGGTATTTAGGATCATCAAAACTAAACACCTTTGGTATTTTTGACATCTTTAGTTTAGACAAAGAAACCTTTAGAAATAAAGGTATGCGACAAAGATTCTGGGGTTAGTTCAACAAGAGAGTGTGAACTATTCCAAAGGAAATCTAAAGGTAAAAATAATTCATAATATTCCTTTAAGTTATTAAGGAATGTAATAGTGAATTATATGCATGGTCAGAAGATATGAGTTGCTTTGGATTGGAATGCTGAAGAATATATTGACCAAAATTCACCGATCATGATAATGTAGCATGGTGTAATTCTTAAACGTGTGTTACCTTATCTACATCACTATATTGATTTTGATAAGGAGGATTGATGATGAGTATTAGAAATTAAAATTGATCAACAAAATGTAGCATAGAGAAATTCCTATACACACATTTTATACATTAGAGTTATGTTGTATGGAGTATCAATGTTACAACCTGCAGTAACTTTCATCATACTTCAAGATGTGACTTGAAAATAATGGTAAAATACCATAACCAATATTCCAACTAATAAATGATAAATGGATATCATACAGGTCATAGTATGTTGAAAATACATTAATTCATAGATCATGTGTTAGGATTCAAAGAGTTTGTTAAGATATAAACAAACATTGACCTAGCTAAACACATGGTTCATCTAAGTAAATATCCTAAAAGTTTAATAGGATATTACATAAATCCCTTAGATATAAAATATGTAGTCAAGTATTAGACTAAATTTCTATATAAGGTTGCACATCTCTATTAGAGATAGTGGGATCAATATTGACTTGGGTTTAGTCAATGCTTTATATGTACAAATATTTGTCATAAGAACCAGTTCCACAAGTACATGTGGAATAGGAAAATTTTAGAGACACATACCGCATAGGAAGGATGAAACCATTATGATGGTTTTTATATTCACCGTGACTGGTGATAAATTATTCATTAAGAATAATAAACCCTACAAGTATACACTATATGGAAATTAGTTAATATTGATAAGATAATTAAAATTCATTAATGGATTCCATGTATCAAATTGAAACGGGGCTTATAAATAGAATACTAGAGTGAGTATCCAAATGATATGATAAATGGATGGTATGAATCTTGTAACAATAAGGCTATATTGGTTATACCTAGTTGGTATGTCTAAATCCATTATAATTTTACTTCTCATAGCTAAACTTTTAAGATCATTATATTGGTCATTAGATGTTAAAATCGTCTTTCATGAAAGGTGTCTATACAACGCAACCAGAAAGGGATGATGATGCCATCAAAGGCCAATAAAGGTTATAAGTTACTGAAATCTAGTTCGGGATTAAATTAAGAAACAAGATCTTAGTGAATTCATTTCAAATGAATCTTTGCCTTGTATCTACCAAAGGTTAGTGGGAGGGCCAGAGTTTTCTAAAGAAATATATTTGGAAACATATTGAAAACATATATTCATATTATTGTTAGGTAAGATCAGGATAAAAAAGTAATTCTATAGTAATTTACTTAAAGTAGCAACCTAATTTCTAGGCAACTGGATCTATCAAAGTATATATAATGGTTTCTTGGACCTAGTTACTCATACATAAAGTGACATTGTACTGAAAAATATAAGTTAGAACAATTAAAGTTCAGAATTGCTGCCAATGTCACAAGGATTAATCTCTCCAAGTTGACATGTTCATAACATGGGA
Organism: Viscum album; assembly: GCA_963277665.1. Taxonomy (NCBI): domain Eukaryota; kingdom Viridiplantae; phylum Streptophyta; class Magnoliopsida; order Santalales; family Viscaceae; genus Viscum; species Viscum album. Next base: position 816,713,470 of record OY728146.1, on the reverse strand, counting down.
TGTGATTGATGTTGTGAGTTGAGTTCCATCACCTCATTGGTGGATCAATCACATATTCTATGATATGTACAAGAATTTATACTATTGGGATATATTTTATGGTAGGAATATATCAATTATATCCAGGAGAACTACAAGTGAAGTAGTCAGAACTATCATCATGTAATTTGGTAAGTACAAATGATATGTACCTAGTATATAGATAAGAAGGTATACTAGTTATGGTGGGACACAAACTAGTAATCCTTAGATCAATTGGATCTAGTATCACAGTTAGGCTAAGGAGATGAGTGATTAAATCTCATAAAAGCTAGTGGTATCCATATCTACTAATACTGAGAATGTTCAAGCTTCTAAGGCAGCTAAGAAGTAGTTAAATGCTATGATTTGTTTCAGTTATTGGAATCACACCTAGTGAGAAAATTATTATAATAATTTAAATTATGATATTCTTACTATCCAAGTTTTCATGTTATGTCAATGGAAAAAAATGATACACTTAGGGATACCTTATCTTGATATGTTTTCTCAAGGATATGTGGTTGTATAAAATAGATATTCCATGCCCCAAAAATGTGGTATGATAAACAGTTGAATCCATTACTCAGCAGAAGCATGATCTTTATCATGTGAGTAGCTAACAAGTTTTGTTAGCAAGTTGTCTCTAGTGCAAGTGGGAGTGCTGGAATTGTGGGTTCCCTAGACCCAACTATGTAGTACTTTTGATTACCATATAATGTGTACAATTAGTTATACATGATGTTTTATTACCATTATAGTTTATACACTTCTACATCCACAATATAATGGTAATTTCCATAGATTAATTTTTGTGTCGAAAGGTTAAAGCAGATCCCAGTCTTTAATGAGAACCTTGAGATACTATGACATTAATCTTAAATATATGTCCTATAGTCTAGATACATCTTACTGATCGGACATAGTAGACGTTTGACTATCATGTGTTGAGGGATCATAACCATTGAGACTTTTTCTCATGAAGTTCGCACTTGGGGATCTCTAGTAGTGAGGTCATGAGGACAGACCCGCCAATACAAACACCACATGTTTTGGATGTCATTGGTTGCTCCTGTCTATGGACAAGTGTAATGGTCTCTTGACTTGATATCATTACCAATGTATACCATTTTATTATATACACTAATTCAAGGAAAAACCCATGGTTTTGAAATCATGGTGAGGTATCATGTGTTGGGTGCGTCGTTGGTGGTATGACATTGGTGGAATGGTCAAGAAATGATTTTTTCCTTCCAGGTTTAGGAAGTTGTATATCTTAGGCCTGGTTGATTAGGATAGTTCTACATTTATAAGTCTTTGGATAAAGTAGTCGAAAGGAAAATACATCTGGAATTATCAACAAATTATAAAGTAAGAAAAGGGTAATGACACTAGTGTGCATCCTGCTTTATGAAATATTTAATGACAACGAGATTATAGTTCATAGTCAGTGTTCATAGGTTGGTTGTCATTTCTATGAAAATCCTTATCACTTTATGAGCCATGATGGGTTTCTAGAATCTGCTCTCTGTTTGTGGATTTTATTCACTTTTATTGAGATAAGGGCCTAGGGGGTGACACACAATAGCATATTCAAGAATTTGTCATATTTAGTTGAATAGGTATATAGACATAGTGGGCCCCACCATAGGGTCCGAGTGTTGTACAAGTTTTTGATCACCAAAATAATTAAATAAATTCATTATTATTCAAGTTATGAATAATTGGGATTTATTTTTTTAAAGTATTTACAAGTTAAGTAAATACGGGAAATATATTAATTGAATGAATATTATTTTAATATTCAATGTTAATTTAATATTAAATGGGATAGTGAGTTGAGTTAAATGGATCAATTTTTATCACATAGTATATTTTATATACATTACAAGATTGTGTTAAAATAATAAATAATATTTATATATTTTAGTTTTTTAATATTATTTATTTAGTAGATGTTGAAATAAATGGGGTTCGGGAAACCCAACTGAGTATTTTAGAAACTCCTCTATAAATAGAGGTGAGTCTCTCTATCTCCAGAATAATATTAATTAATTTTCATAGAATGAAAATGAGAGCCTCTCTCTCATCCCACTACCAAGAGAAATAAGAAGTTTACCCAAGATCATGGATCAAGACCTTCCTCAAGCATTGAAGGGATCTGGATGCGGTGATCGTCGGGACATCGAAGACATCATCAGATCACCCTGCTAGAACACATAATTCAACAATACATATTTTAGAAGATTATAGAAGATCATTCGGATGATCTATAGGTACTTGTCTATGGATCCTTCAAGTAAATATTTCCATAGAATAGTTGAAGTTGACCACAGCTTCATATTTGAAACGAGCATGTTTTCATTTTAATTTTTGTGCTCTTTATAATTTATGTGAGATCCTCAGACCTTACCAGGGATCAGATCATTTGAGACAACATTTTATACTGTCCCTTTGAGGAAAAATTTAAAATCTCTGGCCCACGAGCTTCCACTACGGGCCCTGGAACCTTTCAATTTTTTGTTAATTTCTTAGGACACCTTAGTAGTGGTATTTACAAAACCATAGGCTTTCCTATGATATTTTCCAATATTATTCGGCCACTTTAGACACCTAGTATCATATTTTAATGCACATTAGTCGAAAATCATTTTAAATTACATAATAAATCATTATGATGTCATTAAAAACACCGAAGACTCAAAACTGTATTTTTACTATTCACTGAACAACAAAATATGATTTAAAATTCTCATAAATTCACTGTAACCATTAAATCACCTTTATAATTCAAAAATTACATTTATTCTATCATAATAAATCTCTAAATATGATTAATTTTTCTTTTAACTAAAAAAATACTCATTTAATAAAAATAATAGTGGATAGAAAATACATAGTAACATGCAACTTTTTGACACTTGAAAAAAATAAAATTATTTCATCATTTGTAATTAAAAAAGTATTTTTATAACACTATTTATTTATAATAAACATTATTAATAAATACTTATTTTAATATAGTAATAAAAGTACAATTTTTACCCTAAAAATCAATTTATCAAATTCAATCACAATTTTTAAGAAAAACAATTTTTAAAATAAAAATGATAAAAAACAATTTTATTTAAAAAATAGGATTACATTTTAAGTAACTAGGGACCAGAAATATAACCCCCTAAAACATTTAAATACATTCTAAGGGTAATTTGTGCGATGGTGATGGACTCTTGGGGCGGCTCGGATAACATCTTCTGATTGGTAATCTCTACTAACTTGAACTTCTCATATATGTGACTTCGATCAAGTTTAACATGTTGAATATTAGCTTGGGATTAGTCCCAGAAAAATCCTAGTGATGCTATATCCTTCCCAATATCCATCAAATTGGATTCGTACGGCCCAATTCTATTCGATGAGGCCATAAACTCTTCTTTTTGAATTAATTATCCATTATAATTACTGTTTAAAAATAATAATTATAGCATTAAAAATTATTGTTGTTTCTAATGGACATATTAACCAATGGTCATATAACGGTAAAAACCTAATGGTCACATTTCATTTATACATATATTTTTTTTATTTAATATGACATTGTAAAACATGCATTTTTAGGAAACAACATACTATTCAAAATTTCATGTCGTTACATTCTTCCCCCTTCAGAAATTTCATCCACGAAATTTCAAGTCATACCCTCAAAAGAGAAAAAGTGAGGGTTATTCTCTCTCATAAACTCCTCTGCCTCCCACTTAGCTTCTTTATATTTCTGTTTACTCCACAACACTTTAACAAGGTGGGTAGTCTTGTTTTATAAAATCTTGTCTTTGCAATCCAAGATATCTATCGGTAGCTCCTCATAAGGGAGTTCATGTTCCAATTGTACCACCTCTAGATTCAGTAAATATGAAGCATTAGGTATGTTCTTTCTCAAGAGGGATACGTGGAATACATCACAAAATTGAGCTATATTTAGAGGAAGTACAAGATGATATGACACTACTCCTAAGCGATCAAGGATTTTATAGGGGCCAATGTACCTGGGGATAAGATTCCATCCCTTTCAAAACTGTATGACACTCTTACATGGAAAATATCAAAGGAAGACCTTGTTAATAGAATCATACTCCAAGTCCCTTCAATATTTGTCGACATATCTCATTTTCTGACTCTGAGCAGTCATAATGTGTTGTTTGATGGCATGATCTTTTTCTGTCATCTATTGAAAAAGATTAGTCCAATGAAGATTTCCCTCACGAGATTCATCCCAACAAGTAGGAGTTCTACATCACTTTCCATATAGAGCTTCGAAGGGTTCCATTTGAATTTTCAAGTGGAAGCTATTGTTGTACGGGAACTCAAATAATGGGATATGTTGATCCCATCCACCTTTAAATTTTTTCAGCACTTTTTTAGCATGTCCTCGAGTGTATGAATAGTCCTTTGATATTGGACATCAGTTTCAGGGTGATAGGGCATAGTGAAATTCAATTCAGTACACAGAGCAAGTTGAATACTTCTCTAGAATTTTGATGTGAACCTTGAATCATGATGAGATATGAAAAAAAGTGGAACCCCATATAACTTTTTCACTTCCTTCACATTAATCCTAAAAAGTTGATCAAAAGTTAAATATTCCCAAATAGAGATAAAATGGGCAGTCTTCATGAGACGGTCCAATATAATCTGTATCCTATTATTTCCATTGAAAGTTCTCGGGAGACCAGTGACTAAGTCCATAGTGATTTTGTCCCACTTCTCTTCTGGTATAGGTATTGGTTGTAATACCCATTTAAGAAGTTTTCACTCTTTCTTCACTTTCTGACATACCACACACCTTCTAGTGTAGTCAGCAATCTCCCTTTTCATATTATCCCACCAATAATGACCATAAAAGTCCTTATACATTTTCATTCTTCAAGGATGTAAAGAGAATGTATAGTTATGAGCTTCATCCATTATCTCCTTCTTTATTTATGGAATAAATTGAACACATAGTCTTGTATGAAATTTTAGTACATCTTCTTTATCAATATTGAACTTAAGAAACTTCCCATTCTTTACATCCTCAAACTTCTTCTATAACTAAGGTTCTTATTTTTGAGATTTCTTGATCTTCTCTAATAATGACGGTTGATAAATTATTTGGTATTAGGTTGATGATGTAACTTCCATTATAATTCCCATGTACAGTTTCACTAGTTCATTGATCTAGGGATCTCCCTGAATACTCATCATTTCTATAATAATAGGGTCTTTCCTACATAATGTATCTAAAACATTTTTTTCTCTTCCAAGACGATAATGAATTGAATAATCATAGTCTTTAAGAAGTTTCAAACATCTCCTCTGTATCATGTTCAATTCATTTTTCATGAAAATATACTTCAAACCTTGATGGTTTATGTATATATCACACTTCTCCCAATAAATATAGTGCCACCATATCTTTATAGAAAAACAATCGCAGCCATCTCATGATCATGCATAGGATAATATTTCTCATGAATCTTTAGCTATCAAGATGCATAAGAAATTACCTTTTCCTTTTTCATGAGGATTCACCCTAGACCTTTTAGATATGGATCGCTAAAAATAAAGAATACTTCTCTAGTTGAGGGTTGTGTTAACATGGGTGTAGTAACCAATGTATTCTTCAGCTCTTGGAAACATTCATCACACTCCTCTATCTATATGAACTTGACCCCTTTTCGAGTTAACTTGGTTAATGCATTAGAAAGTTGTTAAATGTTTTTATAATCCTCTTATAATATCCCGTTAATCAAAGGAAAATACGAATCTTGGTTACTATTGTAGGATGAGGCCATTCTTCTGCAACATTTTTTTGTAGGGTCAACTGAGATTCCTTCACTAGCTTCAATGCTACCCAAGAAAGCGTCTTGTTGTAACAAAAACTCACACTTGCTAAAATTTCCAAATAACCTCTCCTTCCTGAGAGTTTTCAATATAACCCTTAGATGATCTTCATGTTCCTCATGAATTTTGGAATATATCAAAATATCATCAATAAAAACGACCACAATTTTATCAAGGTAGTTTTTAAAAACTATTCATTAAAGCCATAAAATAGATGGATCACTAGTCAATCAGAAGGGAATAACAAAAAAAATCATAATAAATATATCTTGATCGGAAGGAATTATTTGTAATATCTTATTTCTTAACCCTAAATTAATGATAACTAGATCAAAGATCAATATTGGAGAAGAACTGATCCCCATGAAGTTGGTCAAATAAATCATCAATTCTTGGAAGAGGGTACTTGTTCTTTACTATGATCATGTTCAGTTCTCTATAATTAGTGCATAATGGAATCAATCTATCATTATTCTTCAAAAATATAATAGGTTATATCTAAGGAGACACACTTTGTAGGATAAACCCCTCCTCTAAATGATCTTTGAGTTTCTTATTTAATTCATCCATCTCCAAATTCTCCATTCAATGGAGGGTTTTTGAAATCATCTTGGAACCATGAATGATTTAAATGGATAACTCTACCTCTCTTTCTGGGGGAGGTTTATGTAACTCCTCAGTAAATACGTCAATTAATTATTGAACAATGGGTACATTCTCTTTACTTATACTCTCATTTCCTTATTCTTCTTCACCGATCAACTCCATAAAAAAGGATATAGGAAGTTCTTTTCGAAAAATATCAGGTCGATATATATCTACGTGGAATATAACTTTTGGTTTTCTATTCAATTCTACTGATATGTCCTTACTTCAACATTTGATATTATCATTATACATTGAGAGTCAGTCTATCCCTAGTATAATTTTGAACTCCAACATGGGAATGACTACTATATTTGTGATAAGATTGTGCTCTCTAAAGTAAATAGGAGATTTTGTAAACACAGTTGATGCTTATATAATCCCTCTATGAGTCGTGATTAATAACTCTATTTTTAGAAGTTTAGGAATTTATTTTATACTATTTGAAAAATTAGATGAAATAAAGGAATTCTTAGAACTATAATAAAACAAAATATTTCCTAGATTTAAGAGAACAACAAGAGTATCTTCCACCATATCATTTGGAGCCTAAACTTCAGCTATAATGATATCAAAATATTGACCTTACTCCCTTGGCCTGTGTTGAGAATAATAGGGATTCTCCTCCACTTCCCTTAGATTCAGACAGTGATTAGAAAAGTTCCCAAGTTGTCCACACTTAGATAATTTGACTTTAGATAGGGAATGCACCATATTCCCTTTGTCATTAGTGTTTTGTAGTTTGGGCTTCACCTCACAATGACAATTCTGAGTGATTTGGTTATCTCTTCTACACTTTTTACACTTCCCGCTTTCATTCAGGTAGTAACCCAAGTTTTTCTTCCCACATTTACTACACGTGGGAAGTTTCACTTGCTTTCCACCTCTTCCCTAATCAAGGATCCTCTCCAAGATTAGCTGAATTGATCTATTTTATTCATTGGATTTATACAACCATTGTGTCTCACCAAACTCATGTTTGAATTTTATATTACTTCTTATGATCTCCTCATAGTTTTCATAGTCTCAGTTGGAAATATTCTTTCATAGATGAGTTCTTAGACCACCGAAGAATCCATCAACCTTACCATTAAGATCCATGAAAAATATAGAGGTGTAACATGAAATCCTTGTGAAGTTCATCTCGTAGTTTCCCAAAAATTCATTCTCTTTCTTCTTTAACTCGATAAATTCCTTCTCTATTTTCATTCTCATCGAACAAGGGAAATACTTATTAAAGAATATCCCTCTGAACTCTTCCTACTCCATAGCTTCAATCTCCCCTCTTGGCCTCGGGTTTTTAATCATCTCCCACTACTGATCAGATTCTCCCTCTAAGCGATAAATAGCCAGGGTGACTTTCTCTTTTTCAGATCTATGATCTATATAAAAGATATTTTCTATAGACCATATCCCCTATTCCACAATCAATGGGTTAGTAGATCCATTGAATGTTAGTTGTTATTGATGAATAAAAGACTCAATGGAATATTTTTCCCTTATTGGTGAAATTGTTCTCTCAGCTTGATTCAAGTAATTTTCTATAACTTGAGTCATTTGATTCATCATTCACATGATGATTTCTATTTTGGATTCCATCAGAGGACCGTTAATTCATAGTCCATGGTGGTTCCTATTTTCACAATTCCTCTTATTTTCGACCATTTTGTAAAATAATAATACCATAGTGAGAAACTTGTTTCATTTAATAATATTATGACTCTAAATGATTTTTATATCTTAAAACATATTTATTAAACATGTTATTCATTATCAAAGATTACATTTTCAATAAATCCTTCATAGTGGTTAATAAAAAGCTTTTGATTAACCAAAAATATCCCCTAGGAGTGTCAAAATTGGAGTGTAGAAAGACCCTTTTTCATGCACCAGTTCCCTTTCGAGTCTAGATAAAAGTGGTTTTTTCGGGTTTTACCCATAGATACATATATTCCATAGCCACATCAACTTGTTCGTATCCAGATAGTAATTTCTTTTTTAGAAACCACCTAAATAATATTTCACCAAAATACGAGGATGTTTTCTTATATTTAAAATTATCTCTAGGTTGTTTCCTAAATATTTAAAATCCTAATTTCCAAAATTAACTAAACCATACTTTCAGACCAACTATGGAATCCCACCTTTTTCTTACATAACTTTACATGAAATTTTACTAACATGGGAAATTTTAAAGTTTAGTGCCTTGGAAATAAGGTACATGATACATGAAAACCTAAAACATTCTTCTATTCCATATGAATGTATTTTTCAAGATTCATCCTAAGTACATTTATTTTATCTCATAACATGGGGATATACATCAAAGGAAATGGTGAGTAGATGTCCCAATAAGAGAAATAATGTGAAACAATTTACATGTTAACTTGAGCGATATCAATAAGAACATGAGGAATATTATAAATGAATGATAAAAAAGGAATGTTATATGGATAATAACTTGAATCATAACTCTAAAACGTAGATAAAACATTTAATTTAGACTTTTATAAGCATATAACCAAGGTCAATCCCAATGTTTTCCTAAAATATTACCTTGGTTATTCACCATGGTATCGTAAACCTTTCATCTCTAGAGATTAATTTTTTTACCCAATGCATTGGAGATATATCACAGGCTCACCTTCCCTTAGTTTATCATGAAATTATCCATATACAAAACTATTCCCTAGTACCACAACAAAATCATAACACATAAAACAAACATAAATGAAAAATTAACATTTCATCTTTGAAATCAAATTTCATCTTTACAAAGATGATCACTCTTAAATGAAAACACATTATTTGAAAATAAAATGGTAAAATTGTAATGTATAAATAAATACACAATAGTGATAAGAAATTGAGAAATTCTATTCAAGGTGTATGTGTTAAAAAAATACATTCAAATCTATTTAAATAATCTACCCATTTCTAAAACACATTTAAATCATTTAAAAAGAATTTTTTTTAATCATCGTTTCACATACCACATTGAATTTTTTTGAAATGATTTATCATTTTAAAACATTAATATTCATATAAATAAATCATTAAAACCTATTTTGAAAACATATACATGAAAGAGATGGATTTAGAATATTGAATATTTAAAACATTTAAAAATTATGTTTTAGTTAAATAGTCCCATATAAATATCAATTTATTAATAAAATATAACTATTATGTGAATCCACTATAAATCCACATAAATAATGTATAAATAAAATATAAGATATAAAAGATTCATTTATTAAATAATAATATCATATCATATTCAAGAATTATATGTTTAACCTAAAGAATGTAAATTTGGTTAAGAAATTCCCTTACCACTTATAATATGTCGAATCGTATGACCAAAAAAAGTAATAATAATAAAATTAAACATTTAAGAACAAGAAGTTAAAGAGATTCATGATATTTCATATTAAAGGTCATTATATATACACCACACAAAATTAATTAGTGGTGAATAATGCATATATCTCACAGAGGTAAAAAGTGAGATGAGTAAATCCTTACAATTTTTTTTATCAATAATGTAAGAAGGGTTGTACACAAATGATAAAATCTTAACATACCTAAAAAATAAAATATGTATTAGTTTTCCACATTTTATCCCTTCCCAATTTGAAATTTTCCCATGTTGGCCACACTTGAAGCATTGGACTTTGGGTAGGGCATGAACCATCTTCCCATTGTCATTAGTGTTGGGAAGTTGAGTCTTTACCTCATAATAAAAATTATGTGCGACAAGCCCATCTCATCCATGCTTTTAGCAGTTCTTAATCCTAATCAAGAAGTTCCACAAATTCTTCTTCCCACATTTGTTACATGTGGGAATTTTCACTTGCTTTCCACCTCTTCCCTAATCAAAGATACTCCCCAAACATCTCTCCATTGATCTCTTCTTTTCATGGGATTTATGGGATAATTTCATCTCATGTAACTCTAGTCAGACTTTCATACCACTTCATATAATCTCCTCATAGATTCCATAGTCTCGTTTGGCTTGATTCTTCCATATATAAGGTCTTAGTCCACTGAAGAATCTATCAACCTTACCATTAGAGTCTATGATAAAGCTAGAGGTGTAACGTGAAATCCTTGTGAAGTTTATATCATAGCTTCCCACATATTCATTCTTCTTATACTTTATCTTGATAAATTCCTTCTATTTTTTCATTCTTATTGAATGATGGAAATACTTATTGAATAATATCCCTATGAACTCTTCCCACTACATATCTTTAATCTCCCCTCTTGGCCTCATGTTTTTAATCAGGGCCCACCATTGATCAGTTTCTCCCTCTAAGTGGTAAATAGCTAGGGTGACATTCTATTGTTCATATATAAAAAGAAAATAAAATATCTTTTCTATAGAGCTTATCCACTTTTCCAAAATCAATGGGTAATTAGATCCAATGAACATTGGGGGTCATTAACGCATAAAAGACTCAATGGAATGTTGTTATCTTCTTATTGAAATAAGTCTCTTATCTTGATTCAATTTATTTCCCATAACTTGAGTCATTTGATTCATCCTTATCATGAAATTTTCCATTTTGACTTCCATTGGAGGATCGTTAGAGCATGGTCTACTGTGGTTACTATTTGAATCATTCCTCTTATTTCCCACCATTTTCTAAAAGTAGAAATCCTTAATGAAAGAATTATTTAATTTAATAATATTATAACTCTAAAGGATTTTTATGTATTAAAACATCATTCTTAAACATGTTATTCATTATAAAAAATAATATTTTCTATAAATTCTTCATAATGGTTCATATAAATCTTGTGATTAACCAAACATATCCCCTGGGAGTGTCAAACCAAGAGTGAATCAAGGCTCGTTGTCATACACCAGTTCATGTTTGAGTCTAGCTCAAAGTGTTTTTTGGGTGTTACGCCATGATACATATATGACATAGCCACATTCACCTATTTGTATATATATGTTGATTTATTTTTTCGAAAACCACATACTTAATATTTCATCATAATACCAGGAATTTTTATTATACATAAACCACTTACTTAATACTCCAAAATGGAAGTTTTCCTTTTATTGATTTCATTGATCATGTTCTCAGCATGTCCTCTGATACAAACTATAATGACCTAACCTTAAAAATTACATAATCTTGAGTTAAGTCAATAATTCACATTGAATATCTTTCCAGGTTTATAGATTTAGATAATTATACCATTACTATTACATAAAAACTATAGAAATACAAAGTAGAAACCTCTAATAGTATCTATTTCTTCTTTAACATAAAAAATATTAAAAATAAACATGGTTTCATTTCATGTTTAATCATAATAACTTTTCCATGATTACATCCTTGAATCTATTCTCCCTTAAATCCTTTGGAAACATTTATAAACTTGGGATGAACACAAAAATCTCAATAAGGGACACAAAAAGAAATAAAACCATTAATCTTGTTAAAACATGGTAACCCATTTAATTATCTCTAATAAGATAAAACAAAACATTTTGACATGAATAAAACTAATACTTTTTTCTCAGATAAAAACATTAAAACCAACAGAAATTAATTAAAACTCCTTTAGGTGACTTAGAGGATCATATATATAAACCCTTTCAAACCCATTATCAATTAGAATAACCATATGGAAGAATACCAATATTATTATGACCCAATTAATTAGATATCTACAATGGGTATCACACTTTTTATAAGCTATATCAGGGTCACCCATGAGATGTAATGGGGCTCACCCCTTCATATAAGCTATAATAGGCTCACCCGTGAGTTATAATGGTGATAAAGCCTTCATATAAGCTATTTTGGGATCACCTATGAGCTATAATGGGGCTCAAAACTTCGTCTAAACTATATCAGGCTTACCAATTTCGTATAATTCCAAAATATAATTTCTTAACTGAAATACATTCATCACAAGAACCTTTTCAAAACTTTTTCTAATCCCATATGAAAAAATATTTCTGTATAAAAATACCATTTGCATTTAATAACCCATTTTCAATACCAAGATACCCAAAAAAGGAATAAGTTATTTCTTTTCCTTTTAAAAACATTATGTCTTATAGATGAATAATAGTATCAAATAACGGTTATGGCGGTGGAGAAGTCATTATCACTGTATACAAGAACAAAATTCCTTTTGTCATTTCGTAAAGAAAATAAAATTCTTTATATAAAAAAGATATATTTTGAAAATTTTGAATGAAATTCAAGATAGAAATAAAATTTCATGTATAACCCTTTTATATCCATAAAAATAAATATGTAAATTAATATCATGAATAAAATATTTGATAATTAAATATTTAAACTTTTAAGGTGTCCCATGCCTCTTTAAACATTTAAATAATAATCTCCATGAATTAGAACATTTACCAAAACAATATATATCATTATTATAGATAAAATATGTATATGAAATGTTATAGTGTCTATATATATACCATATAAAAGAATAAAGGTGCATATTATCAAGAAATTCCTTGATAAAAGGAGATTGGGATGAAATATATTACCTCAAGTATGAAACATCTCGTGTGTTCTTTATCTTCTTGAATAATAAAATAAGGTTAATTTATACTTTTTTGAGAACCTTTTTCGTGTTCATTTTTTTATATCACTTATTATCATGTTATGACAATTAAAAAAAAATTTAAGTTCATATCGAATGTTTTATCGATATTCAGTACTAGAGTTGAAATGAACTTGTTTGTGATGTAAATTGTCCATGTGGTCATAAGTCCAAAATCTCTATAATATAAAAAATGATAAAAATACATTATTTATATGTTATATAATTATTTATAATAATCTTTTAAAATAAACTAAAAACACTGTTCATGGAGATGGTAGACCATACGTACGCATGAATGTTATTTTTGTTTTTCCTGTCGTATTGAAAGGGTGAAATTAAATGAAATGTATATGAATATGTATACATATATAATATCATTATATTATCATTAATATTTCATTTATATCATATATTTTTACTAAAAAATATTTAATACATTCCATTTTATGTGTGAATGAATCACATGATTTTGAGGAGGCGGTAGTCCACACATCCCCAAACGATGTTATTGTATAACAACAAAATAGAAAGCATGAAGTTATGTTTAATATAACATGTCCAGAATATAAAATAGGTTATAATATACATATTAAAATATTAAATTACCATAATAATGGTTTTAATAGCATCAATGAAGGTAGTAAAGTAAAAAAGAACAAAAACATTAATCACTAAGGCGATTAACCGGTATAACTTGGAAGAAAAATTCATTTAATTTAATAAGAGGAGGTAAGAAATGAAATGGATATGATATATTCCATTAGAAAAATAAAGATACAGTATATACATGATTCTGGAGTAGTCATGAAGTTATGTATGATGGAGTTTAGTATAAAGTAGAAAATTAAAATAAATTAAGAGAGGTGCATTGAGAAAATTACTTCTTGAATATCCCCACCTAGAAAGACATTTAAGGGCCAGGGATTTTGTCTTTTTGTGATAACAACAGCACTTGGACGTGGTTAGAGTGATTAGTATTGGATTGGGAAGATATTTTAGGATCTTAAATTATTTTTGGGTCAAAATAGGGTGGTGGGGAGGTGGTATTTATACATGAGGAGAGGTGGGTTCAAGTGATTAATTTATTGATTGTTTTATATTAAAAGACAACCATATTAAGGTGGAATTAAATTACATGAAATTGTCCTATAATTAATGTTTTAAATTCTGGTTATGGTTGATCCACACCATAAACAACCATTAAATGTTTTATTTTTTAGGTATGTTAAGCTTCTAACTTTTAACTTTATCCTTTTTCAATATTTTACTTTTACTACGGTAAATATATTTTTTTACCATGGTAAATTTTTTATACATAAATTTCAAATTTTCTATAAAATATAATTTGAACCTTATGATTCTAAATGTTGAATCCATTTTACCTAATTAAATATACATAATTGGTAAAATTATATATAAAATTAACTCACTAGACAAAACTAAAAAGAGGGTTTTTAAAATGAAAAGTTCAAACGTTCGAAATTTTTTATATGTATTTTCAACATGAAATTGATCAAAATGACATAAATTGGATTAAATGATAACAAAATAATCTAACTATACTTTAAAACTAACTATAATTATTATTTATAAATATATATAAGTTAGATGAAAAATCATTTTTGAATTAAGTTTCATTGATTTTCATTATTCGTTAAAATATGAATATTATCAGAAAAAACAAAAAAATATCCAAAGTAATATTTTTTGCAATTATGGAGAATAATTTTATTTTGAAAAATATAAAATATAAAGGTGTCAAAACTATATTTAAAATCGGTTCTCCATCAAAAGGCGGCAAAACATCATTTTTTTTTAAATACTTATTTTAACTGAAAAAATGAATTTGTTCTTATTTCCTATATAGAAAACATATAAGGATAAAATTAAATATTAAATATTAAATTTAATATATTACATATATATTTCATTAAAAAATTTGTAAAAAATGAATTTATTATTTTATAAGTGCACTTATTTTCATTTAAATGGTTTTTTCATAAAAACACATCCTTTATATTCAATTTTTTTAGATTCAATTATAAGTAATTTGGTAACCAATAAATGACTATATAAACATGTGTAAACCATATTTTCATAATTCAGTAAATAATTTTCATTCTATCCATTTTAGTTTCTAGGTTATAATGGTGTAATTTAAATAATAATATTTAGTTTTTCGTTTAAGCTTGATGTAGCGTATCATGTATGCTATCAAACAAAGTGTTGCTTTCTTAAAACTCGATATGTTACATCCTACCCCATTTAATAAATTGTTTCCTTGAAATTTGAATTTTCATTTTATTAATAAGTTATAACTTTATTTAAATCACACATCATAAAAAAGATTAATAAAACTATCACTTTAAAACAAAGAAAAATGAAGATTGAAGATCACCTAAGATAATAAATACTAGTGTTTCATGGAAGAAAATTTTATTATAGAAGAAAAAATGACCATCAAGTTCTGACGAAGAGTGGTAAAAACATTTTCAAGAGAAATTTAACAATAAAAAAACCATAAATATTTGATTTTTAAAAGGTCATTTATTTCCCATTTTTTAAACAAATCAAATAACATTTTTTTAGTATACGTTTTATAGAGTTGATAAATTCATTTACATCCTAGATTATGAACATAAAAAACATACATACTTTATGTATTTTTATTTAATAAGTACAATTTAATCCTTATAACATTCCCTTAATTATAATGTACATCCCTAAGAATATACATAAGCATAAAAGATCACACAAACAATAAAGGATATCAATATCTTAAAACTGAGGTCCAAAAGTAAAGCAATACTTCCACATTAAACAAAATACTTACATAAACATAAACCCAATAAAAATATCCCAGAAAGGTCCTTAATAACCTATTGTCACATCACATAAAATCCTAGAAGGTGTGTCTAAAACCTTGAACTTATGGTTATCCTTTATAAAATATCGGGCTCTCAGGAGCTTCCATCACTTCACCAGATGTATCAAAATCAATTGTAGTAGCGCCAAAATATATTCCAGAACCTTTTTTCAATAATAATTATGTCCTCCATATTTAATTAACTTTGAACACTTATTTAAATAATGTCTCAACTCATTGAATCTAAATAATCATATTGTAGACTGGATATCTTTTATCTCATTGTTGGACTATTCAGGACCCTTTTCCTTACAGTCATCAACCTTATGACAAAACATACCACACCGGTAACTATTTCGGTATCCTGACATACACTCACCAAAATGTATTTTACCACACTTGGAACAAGTTTTGGGATCACTTCCAGAAGGAGAATGAATCTATGGGAAGCTATGAGATGAACTTCACAAAAATTTCACGTTACACCTGTAGCTTTGTCATGGATCTGAATGGTAAGTATAATAGATTTTTCAGTTGAATAAGACCGCATATACAGAATAATCAATCCAACTAATACTATGAAATCTATGAAGAGATTATACAAATATATTTAAATGTCAAAATGAATTTTGGTGAGACGTAATGGTCCCATAAATCCAATGAAAATAAGAGATCAATGGAGCCAATATTGGGGAGGATCTTTGATCAGAGAAGAGGTGGAAAGAAAGTGAAATTACAATGTGTAATAAATATGGGAATAAGAATTTGTAGAACTTCCTACTCATGAGAAGGAAGTGTTATAATTGTGAAAGTGATGGCTATATCATTCATAATTGTCATAGTGAGGTGAAGCCTCAACTTCCAAACACTAAAGACAAAGGGATGATGGTGCAAGCACTACCTAAAGTTCAATTCATCATGTGTGGATAGCTTGGGAACTTTTCCAACCATTGTCTGGATTTGAGGTTAGTGGAGGGAAATTAAAATTATCCTTAGCATAGGCCAAGGGATAAGGGTCATGATTTTTCTATCATGACGATTGAAGTTGAAGCTCTAAATAATGTGGAGGCAGGTACTCATGTTGTTCTCTAAAATCTAGCAAGTACTTTATTTGATTATGGTTCTACACATTCCTTTATTTCCCCTATGTTTGAAAAGAATATAGATTCAATTCCTAAAATTCTAAAAGTAGAGTTATCATCCAAGAATCTTGGAGGGATTATCCAAGTATATACAGTGTTTAGAAACTCTAGTATTTACTTTAGTGATCACAATCTTATCATAAATCTAGTAGTAATTCCCATGTTGGGATTAGAAATAATACTAGGTATGGAATGGATCTCAAAGTATAATGCTAAAATAAAATGAAAAGGTAATGAAATATATGTAGTCTTTAATGTACAACCTGTAGTTATCTTCTAAGGAGAGAAATCTTGACCTGGTCTTTATCTCGAAGCACCTTCTATGGCCTTATTTATGGAGTTGATCGGTGAAGAAAAAGGAGGAAACAAGAGTATAAGGATAGAGAACATCTCCATAATTCAGAAATACATTGACGTATTTCCTGAGGAGTTAACTATACCTACCCCATAAATAGAGGTAGTGTTATCCGTTGAACTAATTCTTGGTTTCAAGATGATTTCTAAAACCTCATATAGAATGGAGAATGTGGAGCTGTAGTAATTAAATAAGAAACTCCATGATATCTTGGAGAAGGGGTTTTTCTGGCCATGTTTGTCTCCATGGGGAGAACCTATTATATTTTTTATGAATAATGATGGATTGATGTGGTTATGCATTGATTATAGAGAACTAAGCGAGATCAAAATAAAGGAAAAGTACCCTCATACAATAATTAATGATTTATTTGATCAAATTCGTGGGGATCAATTCTTCTCTAAGATTGATATTTAATATGGTTATCATAAATTGAGGGTGAATAAATAATATATTCCAAATGCCTCCTTTCGATCAAGATATGGGGATAATGAATTTGTTTTTATTCTCTTCGGATTGACTAATGCACCTTCTATTTTTATGGATTTGATTAATGGATTCCTTAACAACTACCTTGATAACTATGTGGTATATTTTAGGGATGATATTTTGATACATTATAAAATTCAAGAGTATCATTAAGATCATCTAAGGTTTATATTGAAAAATATGAGGAAGGATAGGTTATTTGGAAGGTTTTAAAATTGTGGGTTTTAGTTACAAAAAGTTTATTTCTTAGGGGACATTGTATCTTGTGAAGGAATCTCAATTGAACCTGCAATGAAAAAGGTGGTAGAGGTGTGGCCTCATCCTAAAATAGTATCTAAGATTCATAGTTTCCTTGTATTAGTGGGATATTATAGGAGGTTTTTGAAAAAAGTTTTATGACTTTTTAATCCATTAAACAAGTTAACTCGAAAAGGGGTTAATTTCATCTTGACAAAGGAGTGTGAAGAAAGTTTTCTTAACCTGAATAATAGATTGGTTACTGAACACATGTTACCTCTACCCTCAATCAGATAAGGATTCATTATTTTTAGTGATGCACCTGTAAAATGGATTAGGTGTGTCCTCATGAAAAATGAAAAGTTAATTGCTTATGCATATTGATATCTAAAGCCTCATGAGAAGAATTTTCCGTTGCATGATCTTGAGCTGGTTGCGGTTGTTTTTTCTCTAAAGATATAGAGGCACTATCTTTATGGGTAGAAGTGTGATATATACACATACCATCAAATATTGAAGTTTATTTTCATGAAAAAGGAATTCAACATGAGACATAGGATATTGTTGGAGCTTCTTAAAGACTATGATTGTTCAATTCATTATCATACTAGAAGAGAAAAATAAGTTGATGATGCATTAAGTAAGAAAGACTATGTTGTTCTATATATGATGAGGTTTCAATAAGATCCCTTGATTAAATATCTAGTGAAACTGGACATGGGAATTGTAAGGGATGAGACATCATCAACTCTATCCTAAATGATTTCACAACAGTGATTACTAGAGAAGATCAAGTAATATTAAAAAAAGACCATTTATTAATAAAAATGTTTGAGGTTGTGAAGGATATGAAGTTTCCCGAGTTCAATATAGATCAAGAAGGTGTACTGAAATTTTATACCAGACTATGTGTACCATTTTTTTCAGAAATAAAGAAGGATTTGATGGATGAATCTCATAGTTATAAATTCTCTATACATCCTAGAAGCAAGAAAATATATAAGTACTTTGATGATCATTATTGGTGGGATAATATGAAAAAGGGAGATTGTTGACTATGCTATAAGGGGCCTTGTATGTCAGAAAGTGAAGACAGAGAAACAACATCTTAAAGGGGTATTACAACCACTACGTATACTGGCATGGAAGTGGGACAATATCACTATAGACTTTTTCACTGGTCTCCTGAGAACATCCAAAGGAAAAAATGTGATATGGGTTATAATGGACCATCTCACCAAGACTACCCATTTGATCTCTATTCGGGAAGATTTATCTCTTGATCAGATTACTAGGATTTACATGAAGGAAGTGGCAAGGCTGTATGGAGTTCCACTTTCTATCATATCTGATCATGATCCAAGATTCACATCAAAATTTTAGATAAGTCTTCAACATGCTCTATGTACTGAATTGAATTTCAGTATGATCTATCACCCTCAAACTGATGGCCAATCTGAAAGGAATATTCAGACACTCGAGGACATTCTAGGAACATAATCAATGGAATTTAAAGTTGGATGGGATCAACATCTCCCATTAGTTGAGTTATCATACAACAACATCTTTCACTCGAGCATTCAAATCTCAACCTATTAATATTTATATTGAAAGTGATGTAGAACTCTTTCTTTTTGGGATGAATCTGGTGGGAGAAATATTCTTGAGCCTGATCTTGTGAAAGAGATGACAGAAAAGTTTCATACCATCCAACAACACATTAAGGCTTCTCAAAGTTGAAAGAAGAGCTATGTCGACAACAATCAAATGGAATTGGATTTTGTGGTTGGGGACAAGTTTTTACATCAAATTTTTCCAAGGAAGAGATTTATACGGTTTGTAAATAAAGGGAAGCTCATCCCTAGGTACATTGTCCCATATAAAATCCTTGATCGGATACAAGAAGTGGAATATCAGATTTCACTTCCTCAAATTCTAGCTCATGTTCATGATGTATTCCATGTATCCCCCTTGAGGAAGTACACACTTGATCTGTCACATGTACTGTATCCAAAGGTGGTAAAATTCGAACACGACCTCTCTTATGAGGAGCATCCAGTAGAGATCTTGGATCATAAAGACAAGATTCTACGCAATAAGACTACCCACCTTGTTAAAGTGTTGTAACAGAACCAAAAATATGAATAAGCCTTGTGGTAACTAGGGGAGACTATGAGATACAAGCACCCACACCTTTTCCCTTCTGAGGGTATGAGTTTCAATATCAGGGACGAAATTTTTTAAGGGGGAAGAATTTAACGACTTGAACTTTTGAATAATATGTTGTTTCCTAAAAATGTATGTTTTACTATGTCATAATCAATAAAAATATATATGTATAAATAAAATGTGCCCATTATATATTGATCATTATATGATCATTGGATAATGTGATTTTTCGAAACAATAATAATTTTTAACATTATAATTATTGTTTTTAAATAAAAATGATAATGGGAAATTAATGTAGAAAGAAGATTTTATGGCCTCATCCAGTAGACTCGGGCCATACAAATCCAATTTATCAAAGCTTGGGAAGGTTTCAGCATCACTAGTCTTCACTCTAGACTAATCCAAAGCTGATCTTCAACATGTTAATCTTGAATGAAATTTCTTATGGGAGAATTTAGGGTTAGTAGAGATTACCACTTGGGACATGTTAACTGAGATTCCCCAATAGTCCATCATCATCGCACACCTTACCCTTAGATCATACGCAGGTGTTTTAAGGGGTTATGTTTCGAGGCCTTAGTTACTTAATATGTAATCCTATTATTTAAATAAAATTTTTATTTCATCATTTCTATTTTAAGAATAGTTTTTGTTTAAAAATTATGATGGAATTTGATAAATTGATTTTTTAGGTAAATATTGTACTTTTATTACTATATAAATATAATTATTCATTAATAATGTTTATTATCTTGAAATAGTGTTATAAAACACTATTTTCTAATTAAAATGGTAAAATAATTTTATTTTTTTCAAGTGTCGAAAAGTTTACTCTGCATGTTACTATACATTTTATGTATGCTATTATTTTAAATAAATGAGTATTTTTTTAGTTAAAAGAAAAATTACTAAAATTTATAGATTTATTCTGATAAGATAAATTTCATTTTTTAATTTATAAGGTCGATATTTGGTTACAGTGAATTTATGATAATTTTATAAAATATTTTGTTTTCGATGAATATTAAAAATACAGATTTTAGTCTTCAGTGTGTTTAATGACATAATAATGATATATTATGTAATTTAAAATTCTGGTAGAATATTTTTCATTAAAATATGATATTAGGTATCCCAAGTCGAAAAATACCATAGGAAAGCCCATGGTTTTTCAAATACCACTACTAATGTGTCCTCTGAAATTAATAAAAAAATATCCTCTCTTTTACTATAAATAACCACCCATTCCTTTGTTTATATTAATTAAAAAACAATTATCTACGAATTTATGATATTATTTTTTCCAATAATTCCACCCAATGTTCCTTTATGCCCCAAGGTCTCGATCATTGAGTTTTATGAGTTACTCTTCAAGGTAAGGGAATTCTTAATTTCTCTTTTCCTTTCAAGTTATATTTTATGTAGTATGTCTTTCAAATTTCAATACCACGTTATTATTTCCATTTTATTATTTACCTATACTATATATAG
The DNA here is from genome assembly GCA_963277665.1 of Viscum album. Lineage (NCBI taxonomy): Eukaryota > Viridiplantae > Streptophyta > Magnoliopsida > Santalales > Viscaceae > Viscum > Viscum album. Next base: position 816,691,575 of record OY728146.1, on the reverse strand, counting down.
AATCTTTTAGGAATTTTTAACCTTTTCCCTTCACTTTTTAATGGTTTATAAAACCATGTTTCATACCCATTATGTTGCAGAATTTTCTTCTCAAAATCTCTCTCTTTTTCTCAAGAAATTATTTTATTTTCTTTATGTGAATACCCAAAACAATTTCATTTTTAGGGGTATTCATCAATTCAAAAAAAAAATTAATTTTATTCTTTAATTTACATGTATAAAACTATGATTTACTTTCTGTGGGTTATAAATGACAAATTGATGATGTTTTAAGCACTTTTTAAAACGTCATGATTTTGATATGAAATTCATTTATTTTATTCTATATGGGTTATTAATGAAATTTTTTATTATTATATATGTGAATAACATGAAAAAAATACATATTAATGTTTTTCTCTGATATTTCTCCAGTGAATTGGTTAAATAAATTAATCTCTAGATATGAAATGTTTATGATACCTTGGTGAAGAACCGTGGTAATTTTTATAACACCTTAGGGATGGACCTTGGTGATATACTTATGAATGTCTATATTAAATTTTGTATCCAAATTTTCAAGTTATGATTCAATTTATTATTATTATTATATTCCTCATTATCATGAAATTACGATATTCCTCATGTTCTTATTTATATTGCTCAAGTTCACATGTAAACTGTTTCACTCATTTTCCCTTACTAGGCCATCTGCTCATCATTTCTTGTGATGTATGCCCTTAGTTTATGAGAGAAAACAAATTTTCTTAGGATTAACCTTGAATTATCCTTTCATGTGTAATACAATAATGTTTTAAGTTTTCATGTATTATGTACCTTATTTTGTCATCATCTTTTTTCATTGAAGAATTTCTTGATAATATGCACCTTTATTCTTTTATATAGTGTATATACAGCCATTATAAAATTTTATATCCGTATTTTATCTAAAATAATGTTATTTATTGTTTTTTAAAATATATTAATTCATAAAGATTAATATATAAATGTTAAATTTTTTATGGGACACCTTGAACGTTTAAAGATTTAATTATCAAATATTTTTCTTCAAGATATTAATTTACATATTTGTATGGATATAAAAGGATTATACAGAACATTTTATGTCTATCTTGAATTTCATTCAATGTTTTGAAAGGGGCATATTTTTATACAAAGTGTTTTATTTTCTTTGAAAATGACAAAAGGAATGTTTTTTCTTATATACAATGACAACGAATTCTCCACCACCATAAGTGTTATTTGATACTTGGATTCCTCTATAAAAAGGAAAATAAATCCCTTATTCATTTTTTTAGTATCTTGGTATTGAAAATGGGTTCTTAAATGAAATTTTATTTTTATACATAAATGTTTTTCATATGGGATTAGAATAAGTTTCTCAAAAGGTTTTTGTGATGAATGTGTTTTGGAAATGGCACATGAGAATTATATAAAAGAGGTGAGCCCAATATAATATATATGAAGGTAGGATCCCCATTATATCACACGGGTGATCCTGATAGAGAAAATTATTGAAGATATGTCCATATCACTTGAAGTTATTGTCATGAGGTGAAGCCTTAACTTCCATACACTAACAACAAAGGGAAAATGGTGTAGTCCCTACCTGAAGTCCAATTCTTCAAGTGTGTATTTCTTGGAAAATCTTCCAATCACATTAATAACACTCATACTTTTTTCTAAAATAAAAACACTAAAACCAAAAATAAAGCAATTAAAACTCCTTTAGGTGACTTAGAGAATCATATACATAAAACCCTTTCAAATCCATTTCAATAAGAATAATCATATGGATAACATTAAAAATTAATATTAACAAATTAATTGGAGATCTATAATGGTGATCATCCTTTATATAATATATATCTGGATCACCTATGATCTAAATTGGGGCTCATCCCTTTATATAAGCCACAACATGCTCACTTGTGAGCTAAAATGGGGTTGAACCCTTCATATCCGTTGGTTTGGGATTACCCATGAGCTATAATGGGGTTAAACCCTTCATATAAGCTATATCAGGCTCACCCATTTCATATAATTCTTAATTACAATTTCATGAATAAAAATATGTTCTTTAAAAAACAATTTTTAAAACTTCTTCTAATCCCATATGAAAAATATTTCCTTATAAAAATACCATTTTCATTTTAGAACCCATTTTCAATAGAAATATACAAAAAAAATAATTTATTTCTTTTCCTTTTAAAAAAATTAATTCTTATAGAGAAATTCAACTATCAAATAACGGTTACGATGGCAGAGAAGTTGTTTTCACCTTATACAAGAAAAACATTCCTTTTATCATTTTTTAAAGAAAGTAAGTCTCTTTGTATAAAAATATTACTATTGAAAACATTTAATGAAATTAAATATAGACATAAAATGTCATTTATAATCCTTTTATATCCATATAAATTAATGTGTAAATTAATATCCTGAATAAAATATTGATAATTAAATATTTAAATGTTCAAGGTGTCCTATACAACTTTGAACATTTAAATATTAATGTCCATGAATTAACACATTTACCAAAATAACAAATAACATTATTATATATAAAATATGGATATTAAATTTCATAGTGTTTTTATATACACATTGTCAAAGAATAAAGGTGCATATTATCAAGAAATTCCTCAATGAAAGGAGATTGAGATGAAATCCCTTACCTTGAGTTTGAAACGTCTTATATGTTCTTTATCATCCAAAATAATAAAATTCGATGAATTTATACTTTCTTTAGAACCTTTTTTGTGTTAATTATTCATTTTATATCACTTATTATCATGCTATAACAATTATATAATTATTTAATATCATATCATACATTTTATCGATATTCAGTACTTTAGTCAGAAATGAACATGTTTATGATGTAAATTTTCCATGTGGTCATAAGTCCAACCTATACATAAGGTAAAACATAATATAAATTCCTTAAATATTTATTATATAATAATTTATAATAATCTTTTAAGACAAACTAAAAACATTTTTCATGGAGACGGTAGGTCATACGTACGTGTGAAAGTTATTTCTGTTTTTCCTATCGTATTGAAAGAGTGTAATTGAATAAATTGTATATAAATAGGTATAAATATGTAATATCAATATAGTATCATTTATATGTCACATATATCATATATATTTACTAAAACAATCCTTAATACATTCCATGTGATGTGTGCATGAATCACATCCTTTTGAGGAGGCGGTAGTCCACACATCCCCAAACAAAGTTATCGTATAACAACAATATGGAAAGAATGAAGATATATTTAATATAACATATACAGAATATTAAATAGGATAAAATATAAATATTGAAATATTATTTTACCATAATAATGGTTTTAATACTATACGTGAAGGTGGAAAAGGATAAATACCAAAAACATTATTCAGAGAGGTGATTAAACGGTATAACATGGAAAAAAATTCACTTATTTTAGTAAGATGGGGTAAAAAATTAAATGGATATTAGATATTACATTAGAAACATAAAAATAAATTATATAAATTATTCTATAGTAATCATTCATTGATGGATGAATGAGGTGAGGAGAAAGTATAAAAATAAAAGAAATTAACAGAGGTGTCTTGAGAAAATTACCTCTTGAATATCCCCTCCTAGAATGACCCTTGAGGACCTTGTATTTAGACTTTTGGTGAGTCCATAAGTACTTGTACGTGGTGGTAGTGAAGAGGATAAGTTTTTTTAGATATTTTATGATCTATAAGGATTTTGGGTCGAAATAGGGTGGTGGAGTGGTAGTATTTATACTTGAGGAGAGGTGGCTTGAAATGATTAATTTATTGATTATTTTATATTAAAAGACAACCATACATTAGTGGAATTAAATTCCATGACTTTTGATTTAATTGATGTTTTATTTAATTTCTAGGATTTATCCACACCTCAAATAACCATTAAAGATTTTATTTTTTAGGTATGTTAAACTTTTAACTTTCAACTTTAACCCTTCTCAAAATTTTACTTTTACTACGGTAAATATTTTTTTACAATGGTATATATTTTATACCTAAAAATTAAATTAAACTTAAAACCTAATTTGGAATTTATGATTCCAAATATGGAATCAGTTTTATCAAATTCAATTAATATAATTAGAAAATTTCGAATTAAAATTAATTACGCAAACATAACTAAAAAGTTGGTTTTTAAAGTGAAACCTTCTAAAGATTGAAATGTTTTCATATCTAATTTCATTGTGAAATTTCTTAAAATGACCAAAATTGTATTAAATTATAAAAACATAATATAATTAGACTTTAAAAACAATTAAAAATATAATTTAACAAAATAAATAAGTTATAAGAAATAAAAATCTGAACCTAAAAATTAAGTATTTTTAACTATTCATTAAAATATGAATTTAATTAGAAAAATATAAACAATTCAAAAAAAAGTAAATTTTTATGTCATGATTTTAAATAATAATTTTATTTTATTAAATATAACATATAAAAATGAAAAAATTAAGATTTAAAATGGGTTCTCCATCAAAATACGGTAAAACTACATTTTTTTGAAAAATACTTCTTTTATCTGAAAGAACATTGAATTTTTTCTTGTATAATATCTAAAAAACATGTAAGATTAATGTTAAACAACAAATTTATATATTAAATATATATTACATTAATAAAATCCATCAATAATGATTTTTTTTATTTTATGTACACACTTATTATCATTTAAAAAGTTTTTTTCAGAAAAACACAACCTTTATATTCAATTGGTTTTTATTTTCTTTTCTAATTAATTTTATAATCAATGAATCATTATAAAAACATGTTTAAACCCTATTTTAAATTTTTTTTAATATCATTCATTTGCACCATTCTAATGGAAATGGAATAACTACAACTTAAAGTAATAATATTTATAATGTATTATTTTTCATTATAACTCAGTCTTGTGTGAAACGTAAGATTTCGGAGAAACCCATTATTTTGTGTTGGATATGTTATCAAACATAGAGTCCCTTTAAGTTAAAATTATTTCATAAATATTAATAAATATGAAAAATTATTAGTCTATAATTATCATGGATGTTGCAACCTTCCCTCCTTTTGGAAATTTCATCCTCATTTTTTTAAATTTTGGATTTATAACTAAGGGTTTAGTTTTCAAAATTACTTCATTGAAATCCCATATTGGAAAAAGAGTCAATAAAACATCTACTTTAAAAGAAATAAATTTAAGTACAAATGTCATTCTAGATATCATATTCTAGGATTACATGTAATAAATCATTGATATGGATGATAAAATTTACTCTCAAAGACCAGTAGAGAGTGATAGAGAATATAGTTATTGGAAAGTTATCCATCGCAAAACCATAAATATGTGATGGGTCAAAAGACAATTGATAAAGTAAATGAATAATGTTTTTTTAATAACCATTTGATAGAGTTTTGTAATTCATTTACCTCTTAAAATAATAACATAAAGAAACTTAATTACATGATGTATTTCTATTTTATAAGAAAATTTTCATCCTCATAATACTGCCAGAATTATGATGTACATACCTAAGAATAACCTTAAGGATCAAAGATCACAAAAACCATAAAATATATCAATATCTTAAAACTATGTTCCAAATGTAAAGGCATACTACTACAGTAAACAAAATCCTTACGTAAACATAACCCCATAAAATATCTCCTAGACAGGTCGTTATTAACTTATTATCACATCAAATAATACCTCAGAAGGTGTGTCTAAAACCTTGAACTTATGGTTGTCCTTCAAAAATTATTGGGCTCTAAGGATCCTCCATCACTTCACCAAATGTCTCAACATCATCTTTAGTAGTATAAAAATATTTTCATGAACCTTATTGTTTTTGGTCATAATGATTTCCTCTCTGTGTAATCTACTTCGAACACTTATTTTCATAATGTCCCAACCCATTTTAGCTAAATAATCTTACTATAGACTGGATATATATTATCTCATTTTGGACTTTTCAAGACCCTTTAGTGTATTTTAATTTATTTTTTAGTTGAAATGATGTAGCATTTTAAGATTACCTTATTTCATCATCTAAAATATGTTTTTTCAAAATGGTTTTCTATAGAGAAAATTGGAAAGCTATAATGGGAAGGCATCGAGAGGAAAGCAACAACTCAAAACAACATCATGAGGTGGTTTGAATCTGAACTGAACTTTTTGTTGTTGTGATGGAATAGTTTACTCTGGCTATAAATGGTGGTGGTATCCATGCACGAGATAATTCAGATCAACCAAAGAGGAATATGTCAGTAGTGGCACATTTTTTGAGGAACAATTCTCCATCATTAAATGGATCATCTGGCCTGGTGGTAGTTGGAGGATGGATCAATACTCTGTAGAAGATATTTTAAGTCATGTAATTTTTGAAAAATCAAAAGGTAACTCTTGTCATCAATCGTTTTTAAGGTGAAGTCGATTTATGGTGGTCATTGGATAATAATAATAGAGATATAAATTATCTTTATACCATGGAATGGGATGAATTTAATGATATTTTCCTTGATAAATATTTCCCTATGGTTATTCATCATATGATGGAGATATATTTATTGGAATTAAATCAATATTATAGTGATTCAGTTGCAGAATATGAGTAGAACTTCACAATATTGGCCAGGTATGTTCAATATTTTATTTGAGACATTGATAATAAAATTAATAAAATTTACTCATGATTGAAACTAGGATTATGAAGATATATGTCCTCCTAAGAATTTAAAAGTTATGAAAAAGTGGTTCATTATTCTGAGAAAATTTAAATGTAGTTTTCTGACACATACATTCCATGAGATGATAAGAGTAAGAAATGTTTAAGGTGTCAAAAAATAGAGAACAAACCAACTATGAATTCTGGAGGCAATCCAAAAACATGGTCCAAGTGTGGTAAAATACATTTTTGGTAATGTATTTTAGGATTTTTAAAGTGTTACTGATGTGGTAAGTTTGGTCACAAGATGACCACACTGAAAGGTTTCTGAAAAACTTTTCATGAATTTCTAATACATTAACCAAGTTAACTCAAAAAAGGGGTCAATTTCATCTAGACAATGGAGTTTGAAGGAAGATTACAAGAGCTAAAGAATATATTGTTTACTATATCTATGTTAACTCTACCATCAATTGGATAAGGATTCGTTGTTTTTATCGATGCATATCTAAAAGGGATTGGGTGTGTCCTCGTCCAACTTTACGTCTTCAGCCTTAAACATCACATAATATTGAGTTTTGTCAAGAAATTACTTTATTTCACAATGAAGATATTTTCAAGTTTTTAGTTTTAGATAATTAAACCTTCATTAATACATAACATCCCATAATCATACAATATGATACTACCAAAACAGTATCTATTTTTTCTACCAAAGGAAACCATTTTAAAAAATAAAACATTATTTATATTATTGATAAAAATCCTCTAAACTTATAAATTTATCTTACCCATCATTATACCTTATGGGAAACATTTAAAAAACTTGTTATGATAAAAAATATGTTCGTAAGGGATAGAAAATAAGGAATGAGACTATTAATCCATGAATATTTAAAACTTAAGAAACAAATTTCACAAAATCATAATTTTTACCTATAAAAACATAATCTATTTAACATAACTCATGAAATCATAGTATTCCTGAAAAATACTTTTTATCAATTATAAATCATGAAAGTAACTTATGTAATACATATCAAACATACATTGTAACTTTCACAGCAACATAGGGAATAACCTTCATGGTTACGTTTAGAATACCCATCACAGTATATTACCTAAATATATTAGGATAAACACTATAATTTAACTCAATTTCCTTAAAAAATGAATTTTAGAGATATAACATGATCACCCACCCTCATTTTATCACAAAACTACACGTATACCTAAGAAATTACCCTGAACCAAAACATAATCAGAACACATAAATCATAACATTTCCACATTGTAATCACAAGATATCATTTCAATTTATTAAAAAAATAAATACCTTATCAAAACCATTTTCAATACCAAAATACATGGAAAGAGAATAGGTTATTTATTTACCTTTTAAAAACATTAATTCTTGTAGAGGAACCCATGTATCAAATAAAAGTTATGGTGGCAATGAATTGGTTGTCTTTATCTATATTAAAAAACATTTTTTGCTTGTTTTGTATAGAGAGTTGAAAACCCCATATAAAAAATTCATTTTAAAAAAAATTATTAAATTAAATATATAAATAATATATAATAAATTAAAAATTAATTTTACACATAATAGGTGAACTTCATAATCAAGAAGTAGAAGTTTGACCCAAAGAATGGAAATTGGGTTAAGAAATTAACTTACCTCGAGTCTGACTTGTCTCGTACATTCTTTATCTTCTTGAATAATAAAATTAGGTCAATTTTAAATTTATTCAGAACCCTTTTAAAGTTTATTATTTCTTTTTATATTTCTTATTACCATGTTTTAAAAGTTACATAACTATTTAATTTCATATCGAATGTTTTGTTGATATTCGGTACTTGAGTCGAAAATGAACTTAGTATGATGTCAATAATCCATGTGGTCAAAATTACATCATCTACCAAATATATAACATCATATAAATGTCTTATATATTCAATATATATTTATTTATAATATTATTTGAATACAAACTAAAAATACCATTCATGGAGACAGTTGGCCATACGTACACATGAACGCCATTTCTATTTTTTCCTGCCGTATTGAAAGAGTCAAGTTAAATGAAATGAATATAAATATATATACATATATAATATCATTATATTATAATTATTATTTCATTTATATCATATATTTTTTCTAAAACAATCCTTAATATATTCCCTGTGATGTGTGAATGAATCACATCATATTGAGGAGGTGGTAGTCCACACGTCACCAAACGAAGTTATCGCATAACAACAATATAGAGAGCATGAAAGTATGTTTAATATAACATATCAAGAATATGAAATAATTTATAATATATATATTAACATATTATTTATCTATAATAATGGTTTTAATACCATTAATGAAATAATTAAAGGTAAAAATAACAAAAACATTATTCATGGAGGCGATCAACCAGCATAACTTGGATAACAATTTTCTTTCTTTGAATAAGAGAAGATTAGAAATGAAATAGATATGAGATATTAAATTATAAAAAAAAACTATATTATATACATTATTCTAGATCAATAATGAATTTATGTTTTAATGAGGTGGAAACAAATTATAAAAAGAAATAAATTAAGAGAGGTACTTTGAGAAAATTACTTCTTGAATATCCCATCCTTGAAAGACCCTTGAGGACCTTGGATATAGTATTTTTGTGAGACCAAAAGCACTTGGACGTGGGAGAGTGGGGAGGAGAGTTTTGGAAAGATATTTTAGGAGATAAAATTCTTTTTAGGATGAAATATTGTGGTGTATAGGTGGTATTTATACTCGAGGAGAGGTGTGTTCGTGTGATTAATTTATTGATTATTTTATATTAAAACACAACCATATAGTGGTGGAATTAAATTAAAAAAACTGTATTTTAATTAATGTTTTATAAGATATTTATGTTAAATAAAAAACACAAATAACCATTACCTAGTGTATTTTTTTAGGTATGTTAAGCTTTAAATTGTTAACTTTAACCCTTGTCAAAATTTTACTTTTACTACAGTAAATAATTTTTTTACCATGGTAACTTTTTTATAAATATAAAATCATTGACCTTACAACATAATTTTCAAATTATGATTAAAAATGTGGAATATTTTTTATCTAATTCTATTCATATAATTGGAAATTTTTTATTTCAAATTAATTTCACAAACAAAACAAAAAACGGGTTTTTAATGTGAAATGTTAAAATGTTTGAATTATTTTTATATCTATTTTCAATTTTAAATTGATTAAAATTAAAAAAATCAGATTAAATGATAAAAAATAGTATAAATATAATTTAAAATAAATTAAAATTATAATCTAAAAATATAAATAAGTTAGACAAAAAACAGTTTTGAATTAAAATGCATTATTTTTCATTATTCACTAAAATATAAATGTTGTCATAAAAATACCAAAAATTTATCCAAACTAAATTTTTATGTTTCTATTCCAAATAAGAAGTTTATTTCATCAAATATATCATATAAATGTGTCAAATACTAGATTTAAAATGGGTTCTCTATCAAAAGGTAGTAAAACAACCTTTTAAAAATATTAAAGCTTTAATTCCAAAAATTGGATTTATTCTTATTTTAAGTCCATAAAATTTATTAGAAGTGATAAAAAACATATAATGACATATTTAAACATAATATAGTTAATTATGTTCATTCCCTCTAATAAAAATTCTAGGGGTTAACTACTATTTAAAATAATAATATTAATAATGTTTTATTTTTTAATACAACTCATTTTTGTGTCCAATATAAGATTTCGAAGAAACTCATTGTTCTGTGTCAAGTAAGACATTGGACATAGAGTCCTCGTTAAGTTAAAATTTATATATAATTAATAAATTTAAATGGATATGAAAATGTATTATTCTACTATTATCTAGTATGTTACATCCTTCCCCTTTTGGAAATTGCATCCTCGCAATTATTATTCACTTATAAAATAAGTGGGGGTATTTATACTCCATTGAATTTTTAGATTCTCATGTTTCCTCTTAAAGAATATTGTTCTTTCATAAAAAACTTAACCTGATGAATCACCTTAGTTCTCAACACTTTCTCTCCATAGTCAAGAATCTTGACTGGTTGTTCCTCATATAAAAAACTATCTTCAAACTAAACTACCTCTAGAATCAAAACATTAGTTGAATCGGAAATATAAATTCTTAAAATTAAAAATAAAAAACATTGTGTTCCTGGGATAAACTCAGAGGTAAATCCAATCATTAGTTAATTGATCAAATTTCTCTAGGATTTCATAAGGTCCAATAAACCATTGACTTAGTTTCCCTTTCTTAATTAAAACACATCACACTTTTCCTTAGAGAAACTATGAGAAAGACATGATCACATACCTCAAAAGAAATATTCTCCCCGTGGTTATCTTCATAACATTAATCTATGCTCAGAGTTTTCCTTATATACTTCTAAATTAACTAAAAATTTTCTATCATCTCTTCTATCAATTCTAGTCCCATCTACTTCCTTTCACCCACTTCATCCCAAATAGCAGGAGTTCGACACTGTTTTTCATATAATGCCTCAAATGGTGCCATCTATATACTAGAATGAAAATTGTTATTATAAGAAAACTTAACCAAAGAAATATTTTTATCCCAACTTTCATGGTAATCCTTTGAAAAATCTCATAGATTATCTTCCAACTTCGTAATTGTTCGTTCTGACTACCCATCTGATTGAGGATGAAAAGCTATACTGAAATTTAATTCAGTACCAAATGACTTATAAAGGGCTATACAGACGTTATAAGTGAACCTGGGATCCAGATCAGATATAATGGATATAGGAACTCTATCTAACCTAAATATATCTTTAAGATACAACTGAGAAAGTTGATCTAGATATACAATGCGTTTTTAAAGTGAACATTCAAAAGTTCGAAATGTTTTCTTAACTAATTTCAATGTGAAATTACTTACAAGGATAAAAATTGTATTAAATGATAAAAACATAATCCAATTATAATTTAAACTCAATTAAAAATATAATCAAATAATATAAATACATTATATGAAAAAATAGTTTGAATTAAAAATGTAGTATTTTTTATTATTCATTAATATATAAATTTAATTAGTCAAATACCAAATATTCTACCAAAGTAAATTTCGATGTCCCACTTTTAGATAAGATGTTTATAATTTCAAATAGAACATATAAAAGTGAAAAAAACTATATTTTAAAGGTTTATACCATTGAAATGTGGTAAAAATGCATTTTTTTTAAAATAATTCTTTTATCCAAAGAAATTGAATTTTTTCTTATATAATTTCTAGAAAACATATAAGATGAATTGTAAACATTAAAAATAATATATAACATATATATTACATTAATAAAATTTCATGCATCTCTAAAATTTATTGTTTAATTATAAATTTTTTTGTCCCACTTCCAAAGCATTTACACATGAATAACACTCAAACTTTTTACTCAAAGAAAAACACTAAAACCAATAGAAAAAAAATAAAAATATTTTAGGTGACTTAGAGAATCATATATATATAACCCTTTCCAACTCATTTTCAATTAGAATAACCATATGGTAAAATTCCAATATTTTTATTACCTAATTAATTAGAGATCTATAATAGGGATCACCCTTCATGTAAGCTCTATTGGGATCACCCGTCAACTATAATGTGGATAATTCCTCTATATAAACTATGCAGGGATTTCATGTGAGTTACAATGGGGCTCAAACCTTCGTATAAGATAATCTGGGCTCACCCATGAGATATAATGGGTCTCAACCCTTCATATAATCTATATCAAGCACACCCATTTTATATAATTCTTAAGTAAAATTTCACAAGTAAAATACAGTTATCACAAATTCCATATGAAAACTTCTTCTAATACCATATGAAATACATTTCTGTATAAAAATAACATTTTCATTTAAGAACCCATTTTCAATACAAATATATCAAAAAAATTAAATAAGTATTTTCTTTACCTTTTAAAATGATAATGGATTTTATAGAAATCCAAGTATCAAATAATGGCTTTCGTCGTATACAAGAAAAACATTTATTTGTTCATTTTGTAAAGAAATTAAAATTATTTGTAGAAAAAAGAATATTTTGAAACCATTGAATGAAATAAAATATAGACATAAAATTTCTTGTATAATCCTTTTATATCCATATAAATAAATATGTAAATTAATATCATGGAGAAAAGATTTTATAATTAAATCTTTAAATGTTTAAGGTGTCTCATACCACTTTGAACATTTAAATCGTAATCTCCCTGAATTAGTAAATTTACCAAAACAATAAATTACATTATTATAGATAAAATAAGTATATTAAATGTTATAATGTCTCTATATACAACTTATAAAATAATAACGGTGCATATTATAAAGAAATTACTCAATGAAGGGAGATTGAGATGAAATCCTTTACCCCAAGTCTGAAACGTCTCATACATTATTTATATTCTTGAATACGAAACTTAGGTTAATTTATAATTTATTGAAAAAACACCATTTTAATTATTCTTTTTATATCACTTATTATCATGTTTTAACAAATACATAATTATTTAAGTTCATATTGGATGATTTATTGATATTCAGTACTTGATTCGAAAATAAACTTGTTTATGATGTAAATTGTCCATGTGGTCATAAGTACAACATTTCTAGAATATAAAACATGATATAAATATTTTATATATAGATTATATAAGTATTTATTATAATATTTTAAGACATACTAAAAACAACGTTCAAGGAGACGGTAGGCTATACATACGCATGAATGATATTTTCGTTTTTCACGCCGTATTGAAAGAGTGAAATAAAATAAAATGTATATAAATATGTATACATATATAATATCATTAAATTAGAATTAATATTTCATTTATATCATATATTTTTACTAAAACAATCCTTAATACATTCCATATGATGTGTGAATGAATCACATCATTTTGAGAAGACAGTGGTCCACACGTCCCCGAATGAAGTTATCGTATAAAAACAATACGGAAAGCATGAAGGTATGTTTAATATAATATATACAGAATATAAAATAGGATATAATATACATATTAAAATATTATTTTACCAGAATAATGGTTATTATACCATCCATAAAGGTGGTAAAGGTAAAGGAATAAAAACATTATTCAGAGAGGTGATTAACCGGTATAACTTGGACAACAATTTTGTTCATTTTAATAAGAGGATGTGAGAAATGAAATGGATATGTTATATTCCATTAGAAACATAAAAATCCCGTATATACATTATTTTTGAGTAATAATTAATTTATTTATTAAGGATGGGATGAAAAAATTGGAAAATAAAATTAATTAAGAGAGGTACTTTGAGAAAATTACCTCTTAAATATCCCCTCTCTAAAAAAACCTGAGGACCTTGGATTTGGCATTCTGGTGATACTAATAGTACCTAGACAAGGGTAGAGTGAGTTTTACAGTTTTATGAAGATATTTTATTACATAAAAGGATTTTTGGGTCAAAATAGGGTGGTGAAGATGTGGTATGTATACTTGAGGGGAGGTGGGTTCAAGTGATTAATTTATTGATTGTTTTATATTAAAAGCTAACCATGTAAAGGTGGAATTAAATTCTATGACTTTGGATTATAATTAATGTTTTATAGTATCTTTAGATTTGATCCACACCTATAGAAACCATTAAATTTTGTATTTTTTATGTATGTTAATATTTTAACTTTAAACTTTAACAATTGTCAAAATTTTACTTTTACTACGGTAAATATTTTTTACTATGGTAATTGTTGTATACCTATTAATGAAATTGACCTTAAAACCTAATTTATACCTTATGATTCCAAATATGGAATTCATTTCACATAATTAAATTCACAAAATTGGAAAAATTATATTTAAAATTTATTCTGCAGATAAAACTAATAAGCGGGTTTTTAAAGTGAAATGTTCAAATGTTTGAAATGTTTTAATATCTATTTTCAAATTGAAATTTATTTTATTGAAATAAATTGGATTAAATGATAAAAATTTAATCAAATTATACTTTTAAAATAATGAAAAAGATAATATAACAATATAAATAAACTCTATGAAATGACTTTTCGAATTAAAAATGGAGTATTTTTCATTATTCATTAAAATGTGAAATTAATTAGAAAAATACCAAAAATTAAAAAAACAATTATGTCTCTATTTAAAATAGTAAGTTTATTTTTTAAAATTGAACATTTAGAAGTAACAAAAACATTATTTAAATGGTTTCTCCATCAAAAGGTGGTAAAACTACATTTTTTTTAAAAAATAGTTCTTTTATCCAAAAAAATTTGAATATGTCCTTATATCATTTCTAGAAAACATATAAGATGAATTTTAAACATTATATTTAATATATTACATATATATTTCATTAATGAAATCCATCAAGATTGAATTTATTATTTTATGAACTCACTTATTTGCATTTAAATAGTATTTTTTTCAGAAAAAAACATCCTTTATATTCAATTGGTTTTTATCTTCATTTCTTATTAATTTTCTAACCGATGAATCATTATATAAACATGTTTAAACCCGATTTTCAAAATTCATTTAATATAGTTCATTCCTCCCATTCTAAATTTTATTTGATAACTATAACTTAAAATAATAATATTAATAATATATTGTTTTCTGGTATAACTCAGTATTGTGGGAAATGTAATATTTCAGAGAAACTCATTGTTGTGTGGCAGGAACTCTATAGAACATAGAGTCCATTTAAGTTAAAATAAAAGTCATAAATATTAATAAATATGAAAAATATTATTCTATAATTACCTGGGATGTTATATCCTTCCCCACTTTTGGAAATTGCATCCTCATAATTTTAAATTTGGGCTTGGTAAATAAGATTTTACTTTTCAAAATTACTTCATTGAAATCCCACATCATAAAAAGAGTCAATCAAACCTCTACTTTAATGTATATAAAGTAAAGTATAGAGATCAATTTAGAAATCATATACTAGGATTATATATAGGAGAACATGGACATGGATGATAAAACTAACTCTCGAAGACAACTAGAGAGTGATTTAGAACATAGTCCTTGGAAAATTATCCATCACAAAACCATAAAATTTGATGTGTCAAAAGACCATTGAGAAAAGTAAACGAAAAACATTTTTTTAATATCCTTTTGATAGAGTTGATGAATTCAGTTACTTATTAAAATAAGAACACAAAAAAAACATATTTACTTGATGTATTTCTATTTTATAAGGAAATTTTCATCCTCATAATTTACTAAAATTATGATGTACATACCTAATAATAACCTTAATAATAAAATATCACACAAATCATAAATATTGTCAATATCATAATACTAAGGCCCAAATGTAAAGGCATAAATCCACATTAAAAAAAATCCTTACATAAACATAACCCCATAAAACATTCCTAGAAATTTCCTTAATAACTTATTATCACATAACATAAAACCTCATAAGGTGTGTCTAGAAACGTGAACTTATAGTTATCATTAGAAAAATACCAAGCTCTCAGGAGCTTCCATCACTTCACCAGATGTCTCAACATCAACTGTAGTAACATCATAATATTTTCCCAAACCCTTTTGTTTCTTATCATAATGAGTTCCACCCTATATAATTAATTTTGGACACTTATTTTCATAATGTCCCAACTCATTGTAGCTAAAGCATATTATTGTAGACTGGATATCTTTTTTCTCATTGTGGGACTATTCATGACCCTTTTACTTATAGTCACAAACCTTGTGACCAAACTTACCATGTCGGTAACACTTTCTTGATCATGACATACATTCCCCAAAATTTATTTTACCACACATGGAATAAGTTTGAGGATTACCTCCAGAATTATTAGTTTGTTGCTTCTCCATTTCCTTCCACATTGACCATTTCTTACTCTTATCATCTCCTGGCATGTAAGTGTCAGAAAACTCCATTTCAACATTCTCATCACAAGGAACCACTTTTTTATAACATTTAAATTCTCTAGAAGCTATAGCTCTTCAAAGCCCTGGTTTCAATCCTGAGTAAAATATATTAATTTTAATGTTAATATCTCAAATAAAATTTCGAACATACCTGGCCAATCTTGTGAAGTTTACTTCATCCAGAAACTTAATCATCATCATTTTTCTTTAATTCCAAGAATTGTTTCCTTATCATAAGTTGAAAATCCTTAGTAAAATATTTCTCAACAAAAATATCCTTGAATTCTTCCCATTTCATGGAATCAAGATCATTTTCTATCTAGTATTCTTAAAAAATGACCACTATCGATTAGTTTCACCTTTAAAATGATAAATCTCAAGAGTTACCTTTTGACGTTTCATACATCACAGGACTTCAAAAATATTCTACAGGGTATTGATCTATCCTTACACTACAAATTGGTCAGATAATCCATTGATTGATGGTGGATGTTGCCTCATAAAGTGTTCCATTATTAACATATTCATCTATGGTTGATCTGATGATATCATGCATGGTTACCACCACTATTTATATCCTGATTCAACTGCTCCATCACTGCAATAAACTATTAAATTCCAATTCCAACCACCTCGTGATGTTGATTTTAAAGGTTGTTTTCCTCTCAATTCACTCCCATTACATCTTTCTTATTTCCTCTATGGAAAACCATTCTGAACATACATAGTTTAGATGAAGAAACAAGGTAATATTTAAATGATACATCATTTACATAATCTTGAGTTATGTCAAGAATTCTCATTAAGTATATTTTCAATTTAGATCCTTGAATAATTAGTTCACAACTACTACATAACAAAAATATATAAAAATAAGTGGAAACTTCAAACAGTATCCATTTCTTCCATAAAATAAAAACTTTTAAAAAAATGGTTTTTTTAAATGTTTAATAATCATAAATTTTCCTTGATTCCATCATTGACTATATTCTCGTTTAAATCTTGTTAAAACATTTAAAAAAATAGGATGAGCAAAAATATATCAGTAAGTTACATAAAAATAAATAAATCCATTAGTTTATTTAAAACATCGTAACCCATTTAATATTCTTTGATTAGATGAAACAAAAAAATCACATGAATAAAACTCAAAATTTTTTCTCTAATAAAAACACTAAACCTAATAGAAAATAATTAAAACTAATTTTGGTGACTTAGAGAATCATATAAATAAAACACTTTAAAATCCCTTTTCAATTGGAATAATCATATGGATAACATCAAATATTATTATTACCCAATGAATTGGAGATCTATAATGGGGATCACCCTCCGTATATGCTATATCGGGCTCACCTATGAATTGTAATGGGGATCATCCCTTCATATAAGATATAATGGGCTAAATTTTGAGTTATAATTGGGCTCAACCCATCGTATAAGCTATGTTGGGCTCACCCGTGAGCTATTATGGGGATAAACACTTCAAATAAGTTGTATCGGGTTCATCCTCTTCATATAATTATAAAGTAAAATTTCATGAATAAAATATTTTCATCACAAAACCATTTTAAAACATCTTCTAATCCTGTATAAAAAAAATTGGTATACATATACCATTTTTATTTAATTTGACTCTTTCAATATGATTGGAAAAATGAAAATAGCATTCATGCGTAGATACGGCCTACCGTCTCCATGAACGGTGTTTTTCGTTTGTCTTCAAAGATTATTATAAAAAATTATATAATGAATATATAAGATATTTATATAATATTTTATATTTTTTAGATGTTATAATTATGACCACATGGATAACTTATATTATAATCACGTTCATTTTCAACCCAAGTACCAAATATTGACAAAGCGCCCAACATGAACTTAAAAAATTATGTAATTTTTATAACATGGTAATAAGTGATATAAAAGGAATAATAAAATTGAAAAAGGTTCTCAAATAATTATAAATTAACCTATGATTATAATTCAATAAAATAAATATTATATGTCAAGATTCGAACTCAAGGTAAGGGATTTCATCTCAATCTCCATTCATTGAGATATTTCTTGATAATATCCACATTTATTCTTTTATATGGTGTATTTAAAAAAACTATGTAATTTCATATCCATATTTTATCTATAATATTGTTATTTATTATTTTTTAAATGTATTAATTCATTTATATTAATATTTAAATGTTAAAAGTTGGATGGGACACCTTGAACATTAAAAGATTTAATTATCAAATCTTTTTTCTTCAAGATATTATTTAACATATTTATTTATATGGATAAAAAGTATTATAAATGATATTTTATAACATGAATCATAACTTCCAAATTAAAATTTCATGTCTTTCTTCCTAATTAGAAGTTTATTTTGTAAAATAGAACATATAAAGGTGTCAAAAACAAGATTTAAAATGTGTTCACCATCAAAAGGTGGTAAAATATTATTTTTTTGAAAATTAATTCTTTTATCTTAAAAAATGAATATTTTCTTATGTCATGTATAGAAAACATATAAGAAGAATCTCAAAAATTACATTTGATATATTAAATATATATTTCATTAATAAAATCCATCAAGAGTGATTTTATTATTTTATAAAATCACTTATTTGCGTTTAAGTAGTTTTTTTTCAGAAAAACACATCCTTTATATTAAATTTGTTTTTAGTTTAATTAAAAGTTAATTTAGTAACCAATTAATGAATATATAAACATGTTTAAACCATATTTTCATAATTCAGTTAATATTTTTCACTCCCGCCTTTCGAATGGCTAGGTTATAACAGTATCATTTAAATAATAATGTTTAGTTGTTCATTTAAACTCGATGTAGAGTATCATGTACACTATCGAACATATTATTTTTTCATAAAACTCAGTATGTGACATCCTCGCCCCCCCTCCCATTAATAAATTGTGTCCTCACAATTTGAATTTAAGGTCGATAATTAATTTATACTTATATTTCAGTCCCACATTGGAAAAAGGATTAATAAAACTATCACTTTGAAAGAAAGAAATATAAGTATGAAGATCAATTGAGATAACAAATACTAGGGTTTCAAATAAGAAAACATGTATATAGAAGAAAAAATAACCATCAAGCTCTGATAGAGAGTGATAAAAAAATTAGAATAAAGTTAACATTCACAAAACCATAAATCTATGATTGGATAAAAGGTCGTTGATTTCCCCTTATGTAAAGAAATCTGATAATGTTTTTCTATTTTTAGGATCCCTTTAATAGAGTTAAGGAATTCATTTACTTCCTAGAATAATAACATAAAGAAACCTACTTACTTGATGTATTTCTATTTTATAAGCACAATTTCATCCTCATAATATTCTCATAATTATGATTTACATCCCCAAGAATAACATTAAGAATAAAATTTCACACAAACCATAAAGGATAAAAATATCATAAAACTGAGGTCCAAAAGTGAAGTCATACATCCACATTAAAGATAACCCTTACTTAAACATAACACCACAAAACAACTCCTAAAAAGGTCCTTAATTAATTATTATCACATAAAACCTCAGACGGTGTGTCTAACAATGTTAACTTATGGTTATCCTTCAAAAAATATTGGTCTCTCAGGAGCTTCCATCACCTCACCATATGTCTCAACATAAACTGTAGCAGTAGAAAAATATTTTCCCCAACCTTTTGTTTCCAATCATATTGATTTCCTATCTATGTAATTAAATTCGGACACTTATTTTCATAATGTCTCAATAAGTTGTAGAAAAATAATCTTACTGTATACTGGATATTTATTATCTTATTGTTGGATTGTTCAGGACCCTTTTCCTTGAAGTCGTAACCCTTGTGACCAAACATACCACACTAGTAACACTTTCTATATCTTCAAATACATTCCCCAAAATGAATTTTACCACACATAGAACAAGTTTTAAGTTTACCTCTATAATTAATATATGGTTGCTTCTCCATTCCATTCTATATTGGTCATTTCTTACTCTTATAATCCCATGGAATGTAAGTGTCTACAAACTCTATTTCATCTTTCTGATCACAACAAACCACTTTTTCATAACTTTTAAATTCTAAGGCGGCTAGTGATCTTCATATCCATTGTTTCAATCCTAAGTAAAATCTATTAATTTCACTATCAATGTCTTGAATAAAATTCAAAACAAACTTGTATAATATTGTGAATTTTACTTCATATAGGACAACCGAATCATCATCTTTTTTATTTAATTCCATGAATTGTTTCTCCATCCTATGTTGAAAAAAATTAGGGAAATATTTCACAAGAAAAATATACTTAAATTATTCTCATCATGTGGCATCAAGATCATTTATCTCTATTGTATTCTTAACCAATTACCACCATTGATCAGCTTCAACTTTAAAATGATAGATGGAATGAGTTACCACTTAACATTCTGAACATCCCATAACTTCAAATATCTTCTCTAGGGTATTTATCCATCCTTTCGCTAACACTGGGTCAGATAATCCATTAAATGGTGGGTATATTTCCTTATAAAATGTTCCACTATGGACACATTCCTCTATGATTGATCTGGATGATCTCTTGCATGGATACCATTACAATTTATAGCCCGAGTCAACTACACCATCACTGCAACAAACTATTCAATTCTAATTTCGACCACCTCATGATGTTGATTTGAAAAGTTTTTTTCTTATTGATTCATTCCCATTATATATTTTCTATTTACTCTATAGAAATAAATTCTGAACATACATAGTTTATAAGAAACAATAAGGTAATCTTAAAATTAGATATGACAACATTTCATACTTTTTAACATTTCACTTTAAAAAACTCACTTTTGAGTTTTGTTTGAGGGAATAATTTTAAATCAAATTTTCCAAATTATATGAATTGAATTTGATAAAATGGATTGTATATTTTTAATAAAAAGGTCCAAATTATGTTTTAAGGTAAATTTCATTTTTAGTTATAAAAAGTTACCATGGTAAAAAAATATTTAGCATAGTAAAAGTAAAATTTTGACAAGGGTTAATGTTAAAAGTTATAAGATTTACATACCTAAAAATAAAACAATTAATGGTCGGTTGACATGTGGCTAGACCCTAACCAGCATAAAAAACATTAATTACAATCCAAATTCATCAAATTTTATTACATTAAATTCTCTATAATCAATTCATAATAGCATCGGTCCATCCTTCTTCTTCACAAATAGAACATGTGATCCCCAAGAAGACACACTTAACCAAATAAACACCTTCTCCAAAATATCTTGGAGTTTCTTATTTAATTTCTCTAACTCCACATTCTTCATTCTATACATGATTTTTGAAATTTCCTTGAAACTAGAAATGAGCTCAGTGGAGAACTCTACCTCTCTTTATGGTTGAGATCCAGGTAACTCCTTAGGAAATACGTCAATATATTACTGAATGATGAGGAATCTATGTATCCTTATACTATAATTTTCATCTTATTCTTCACTAAAAAAATATATAAATAATTCTATAGGATGTGCTTCTAGAAAAATATTAAGTCGATATATCTCTCCTTATATGATAATTGTAGTTTTTCTATTGAATAATACTGATATTTCATTGATTTTGCATTTGATATTAGCATTATACATTGAGAACAAGTATGTACCTAGTATTATTTTGAATTAAAACATGTTAATTACTACTATATTTTTGATAATATTATGCTCACTAAATTAAATACTTCAATTTCTATACATTTTTTATGCATGGATAATCCCTCCAACAGTCTTGACTAATAAATCTACTTTTAGTAGTTCAATAATTGATTCTATATTCATTTCAAACTTGGAGTAAATAAAGGAATGTGTAGAACTAGAATCAAACAAAGTAATTTCTAGCTTTGAGATAACAATAAGATTACCTTACACTACATAATTTGGAGCTTCAACTTCAACCATCATTATATAAATAGAAAAACCTTTCTCCCTTGGACTATATTGAGGTTAATAGTGATTCCCCACCACTGATCTCAGATTCAGAAAATGATTGTAAAAGTGACCAAGATATCCACACTTGAATCATAGTAATTCAAGTAGTTCTTACACCATATTCCCTTTTTCATTAGTGTTGGGAAGTTCAGGTTTCACCTTATATATAAAAAATGTGGGAAGAATCATTTGACAAACTTCCTGCTTGGGAGCATGAAGTGTACAAGTGTAAAAGATATAGATATATCACTTTAAATTTTCATAGTTAGGTGAATCCTCAAGTTCCCAACACTAACGACAAAGGAAAGATGGTGAGGGAACTACATTAAGTATAATGCTTCATGTGAGGACATCTTGGGAACTTAGACAATCACTATCTAAATCTAAGGACAGTACAGGGGAATCACCATCAACCTCATCATAGGATAAGGGGGAAACTTCATGCTTTTCTTATCATAATTCTTGAAGTTTAAGCTCTAAATGATTTAGTGGAATGTACTCTTGTTGTTTTATAAAATCAAGAAAGTACTTTTCTAGATTCTAGTTCTACGCATTCCTTTTTTCTCTCTATGTTTGCAAAGAATATATAGTCAATTCCTAAACTTCTAAAAGTAGAGTTATCAATCAAGACTTCTGGATGGATTATTACAGCGTCAATAATGTTTTGAAACTCTAGTATTTACTTTATAGAGTACAATCTTCTCGCAAATATAGTAGTCATTCCCATGTTGGAATTCGACATCATATTAGGGAGGGATTACATATCAAAGTATAATTCTAAGATCAAATTCATAAGTAATGAAATATCTATAGTCTTTAATGTAAAACCTATAATTAACTTCCAAGTAGAGATATCTCGACCAGATATTTGTTTAGAAGTAACTACTGTAGCCTTATTTGTGGATTTGATCGATAAAGAAGAATAAGGAAATGAGAGTATAAGGATAGATAATGTCCACATAATTTAGGAATAAATTTTTTTATTTCTTATGAAGTTACATAGACCTCCTCCATAAAGAGAGGTAGAGTTCTCCATTGAACTCATGCTCGTTTCCAAGACAATTTCAAAAACCCTATATAGAATGGTGAGTGTGGAGCTTCGGGAATTGAAGAAGCGACTCCAATATCTATTGGGGAAGGGTTTTATCTAGACAAGTGTGTCTCCTTGGGGATAACATGTTCTCTTTGTGAACAATAGTAATGGATCGATGTGGTTATGCGTTGATTTTAGATAACTGAATAGGATAAAAATAAAGAACAAGTACCCTCTTACAAGCATTGATGATTTATTTGACTAACTTCATGGGGATCAGTTCTTCTCCAAGATCGATCTTCGATCTGGTTATCATCAATTGAGAGAAAATAAATAATATAATCCAAAGACCTCTTTCCGATCAAGATATGGTCATTATGATTTTTTTGTTATTACCTTCATATTGACTAATGAACCTTCTATTTTAATGTATTTTATGAATAGAGTCTTTAAAAACTACCTTGGTAACATTGTGGTGGTTTTTATTAATGATATTCTGATATACTCCATAATTAAAGAGGAGAATAAATATAATCTAAGAGTTATATTAAAAAGTCTGTGGAATGAGAGGTTATTTGGAAACTTTAGCAAGTGTGAGTTTTGGTTACAAAAAGTTCTTTCTTGGTGAACATTGTAACCATTTAAGGAATCTCAGTTAACCCTACAAAGAAAAATTTTGTAGAGGAGTGGCCTCATCCTACAATAGTAACTAATATTTGTAGTTTCCTTGTATTAGTAGGATATTTTATGAGGTTTGTGAAAAACTTATCACGACTTTATAATCCATTAACAAGGTTTACTTGAAAAAGGGTCAATTTAATTAGGACAAAGGAGAGTGAAGAATGTTTCCAATGTCTGAAGAAGAGATTGGTTACTACACCTATGTTAACTCCACCAACAATTATATAAGGACTTGTTATTTTTAGTGATTTATATATAAAAGGTATTGGGTGTGTCCTCATGAAAAATGATAAGGTAATTGCTTATTCATATCGACAACTAAGGCCTCATGATCAAAATTATCCTATGAATTATATTGAGATGGATATGGTTGTTTTTTCTATGAAGATATCAAGGCACAATATTTATTGGGAGAAGTGTTATATATAAAAATTCCATCAAAATTGGAAGTATATTTTCACACAAAAGGAATTGAACATGAGATAGAGAACATGGTTGGAACTTCTTAAAAACTATGATTATTCAAATTCATTACCATCTCAGAAGAGAAAACAAAGTTGATGGTGAATTAAGTAGGAAACACTCTGGTGTTTTAATAATGATGAAGATTCAAGGAGATCTCTTGATTAAAGACCTAGTGAAACTAGACATGGGAATTTTAAAGGAATGGAAATCATCAACCCTATCCAAAATTATTTCCCATCATTACTATAGAAGATAAAGAATGCTCAAAAATAATATCCTTTATTACAGAATAATTTTGAGGTT
Source organism: Viscum album (assembly GCA_963277665.1). NCBI lineage: Eukaryota > Viridiplantae > Streptophyta > Magnoliopsida > Santalales > Viscaceae > Viscum > Viscum album. Next base: position 816,666,414 of record OY728146.1, on the reverse strand, counting down.
TCGAAGGGTGTGAATTTTCCTGAGTTCATTATTGATCAAGAAGGTGTACGGAAATTTCATACCAGACTGTGTTCCATCTATTCTAGAAATAAAGAAGGAATTAGTGGATGAATCTCATAGCTCTACATTTTCTGTATATACTAGAAGCAAAAAAATATATAGGGACCTTCGTGGTCATTATTGGTGGGATAATATGAAAAGGAAAATTGTTAACTGCACTACAAGGTGCTTGGTATGTCAGCAAGTGAAGGCAGAGTGACAAATTCATAAAGGGGTATTGAAACCACAACATGTACCAGCATGGATGTGGGATAATATCACTATGGAATTTTTCACTAGTCTCCCAAGAAAATCCAAAGGAAACATTGTGATATGGGTTATAGTGGACCATCTCACCAAGACTTCCCATTTTATCTCTATTCCAGAATATTTCTCCCTTGATCAACTTATTATGATTTACGTGAATTGGTAAGGCTACATGGATTTCCACTATCCATCGTATCTGATGGTGATCCAAGGTTCACATAAAAAAAATTAGAAGTATTCAACATTATATGTATACCAAAAAGAATTTTAGTACGGACTATCACCCTCAAACTAATGGCCAATCTAAAAGTACTATTTATATGCTCAAAGATATGTTGTGAACTTGCTCAATGGAATTTAAAGTTGAATGGGATCAACATCTCCCATTACATGAGTTCTCGTACAACAACAGTTACCACTAAATCATAAAAATGTAACCCTATGATTCTCTTTATGGGAAGTGATGTAGAACTCCTACTTTTTGGGATGAATCTGGTGAGAGAATGCTTCTTGGGACTAAAGTTGTGTAAGGGATGACATAAATGGTTCATTCCATCCAAAAAAAACATTAAGGGTACTTAGAGTTGGCAAAATATCTATGACAAAAACCATAGAACGGACTTAGATTTTGATGTTGGAGACAACGTCTTCCTAAAAATTTCTGCATGTAAGAGAGTCATGTTGTTTGGAAAGAAAGGGAAGTTCAGCCCTAGGTACATTTTTCCCAATGAAATCCTTGATTTCATAGAATCAGTAGAATATCGTCTTGCACTTCCCCCAAATCTAGTTCAAGTTCATCATGTATTCCACGTATCCATCTTGAGGAAGTACATACCTGACCCTTCACATGTACTGAATTGGGAGGTAGTACAATTGGAATACGACCTCTCTTATGAGGAGCAGCTGGTGGAGATCTTGGATCGTAAAGATAAGGTTCTCTGCAATAAGACTAGCCTCCTTTTTAAAGTGTTTTAGAGGAACCAAGAATTTGAAGAATCCATGTGGGAGCCATAGAAGACTATTAGACTGAAGTACCCACACCTTTTCTCTTCAAAGGGTACAAGTTGAAATTTTAGGGATGAAATTTATGAAGGTGGAATAATGTAACGACCCAAACATTTGAATAATATGTTGTTTTTTGAAAATTTATGTTTTACTATTTCATAATCAATAAAAATATATAAGTATAAATGAAATGTGACCATTGGGTTTTTATCATTATATGACCTTTGGTTAATATGAATGTTGGAAATAATAATAATTTCTAACATTATAATTAATGTTTATAAATCGAAATGATAATGGATAATTAATTAAAAAAGAAGATTTGATGGCCTCATCCAGTAGAGTTAGGCCATATGAAGCCCATTTTTCAGATATTGTGAAGGCGGTAGCATCACTAGGCCTAACTCTAAACCAAGTCTATGCCGAGCGTCAACATACATAATAATTTCAAGTTAGTAGAGATTACCACTCAGATAATGTTATCTGATCCACATTAAAAGTACATCACCATCGTACACCATATAATTAGATCATATGTAGGAGTTTTAAGGGGTTATGTTTCAAGGCCCTAGTTACAAAAAATTTAATCCGGTTGTTTAAATAAAATTTTTATTCCAGTATTTTTGTTTTAAGAATAGTTTTACATAAAAAATATGATAGAATTTGATAAATTTATTTTCTAAGTAAAAATTGTACTTTAATTACTATATTAAAATAAGTTTTTATTAAAAAAATTTATTATAATGAAATAGTGTTATAAAAAAAATATTTTATAATTAAAAATGATAAAATAATTTTTTATCAAGTGTCGAAAATTTTACTATGCATTTACAATACATTTTCTAACCACTATTATTTTTAATAAATGAGTTGTTTTTTTATTAAAAGAAAAATTTATCATAGTTATATATTTATTATGATAAACTAAATTTCATTTTTTAATCCAAAAGGTCCATATTAGGTTACGGTGAATTTATGAGAATTTTATAAAATATTTTGTTTTCCAGTGAATATTAAAAAAACAATTTTGAGTTTTTGATGTGTTTAATGACATCATAATGATGTATTATGTAATTTTAAATGATATTATACTATTTTTCATTAAAAGATGACATAAGGTATCCCAAGGTTTCAAATACCATGGGCAAGTACCATGGTAAAGCCCATGGTTTTTCAAATACCACTACCAAGTTATCCTTGGATATTAATAAAAAACATCCTCTCTTTTACAATAAATACCCACCCATTACTTCGTTTAAATGAATTAAAAAATAATTATAAAAGAATTTATGATATCATTAAATCCCAAAGAGTCCTCCCAAGGTTCCCTTAAGCCCCCAAGGTCCCGATCTTTGAGTTTTAGGAGTTACTCTTCAAGGTAAAGGAATTCTTAACTTCTCTTTTCCTTTCAAGTTCTCATTTATGTGGTGTGTATTTAAAAATACCATACCATGATCATATTTCAATTTAATTATATATAAATACTATATTATGAGTCTTTTATGAATTTTTGACCCTTTTCCCATCTCATTTTAATGGTTTATAAAACCATGTTTCATACCCGTTATGCTGCAGAATTTTCATCTCAAAATCTCTCTCTCTTTTTCTTAAGAAATTATTTTATTTTCTTTATGTGAATACCCAAGCCTATTTTATTTCTAGGGTGATTCATAAATACATTAAAATTATTTATTTTATTCTGTAATTGACATTCATAAAACCCAAATTCCCTTTCCTGGGGTTATAAATGACATATTGATCATGTTTTTAAGAACTTTTTAAAACTCCATTATTTTGATATGAAACTTATTTATTTTATTCTCTATTTGTTATTTATGAAATGTTTGATTATTATCTATGTAGATAACATGAAAATAAATACATATTATGGTTTCTACCTCATAGTTCTCCAATGAATTAGGTAAATAAATTAATCGCTAAAGATAACAAGTTTACGATACCTTGGTGAATGACCTTGGTAAATTTTATGACACCTTGGGGATAGAACTTAGTGATATGCTTATGAATGTATAAATTAAATGATGAAGCCACATTTGAAAGTTATGATTCATGTTATTATAATTTTTATATTCCCCTTTTTTATGAATTTATGATATTCTTCATGTTCTTATTGATAACTCTTAAGTTCACAAGTAAACAGTTAACTTGTTTTCCCTTACTAGGCCACCTTCTCACCCTTTCCTTTAGTTTATGTCCCCAAATTATGAGATGAAATAAATGTACTTAGGATGAAATGTTAATAATCCTTCCATGTGGAATAGATGAATATTCTAATTTTCCATGAATTATATACCTTATTTCTAAGACACTAAACTTTAAATGATCCTCTATTTATAAAATTTCATGTAAAGTTATGTAATAAAAAGGTGGGATTTCATAGCCACATTTTGAACTTTATATTTACTTAAAATAATATATTTGTAATTTTCAATAAAAAATGGCACAAAAATTTCCATAAATTCAAAAAATTGATGATAATTGTTGAAAAACACACATAAAATATATTAAAGGAATGTTTTATGATGATTTTTAGTCATTAACATGTTATTTTTATCCTTAATTACACAATTTACCAATATCGAGGCGGCAAAAATGACTATGTTTTATATTCATAATGACCAAAAATAAAAGGGTTATATTTAATAAAGTTGAACATCCTAATTTCATATATGAATCCATTTTTAAAGATTCAATTTTTATAAGTGGTAGAAATCAATTCTGATATAAATTTGAAAAAAAATATAATGAAAAATGGTTTTTTAGAAAATTGTGCATTAAATCCCTAAAATGAATATATATCAAAATAAATAAAATGGTTATTAATATATAATAAATTAGATTATTTAAAATTAAATAATATTTTTTTACTTTAATATCAAATTTTAATAGTAATTATTAATTTAAATTAAAATAAAATATAGTTTTTCAGAAATAAGTATTTTTTATTATTCACTAAAAATCAATCGTTTTAGAAAGACACAAAAACTTCTTCATAATATAATTTTGATATTATGATTTCAAAAATGATATAAATTTTATAAAATAAAATTTATAAAGTTTCCATAAATTATTTATAATATTTTCTATTAAAAATTAATAACTCTTTTAAAAAGAAAAATGTTTTCTTTTAGTGATAAATATTTATATTTTTTCACCTAGACTAATTGTTTATTCCTACTCATCCTTAAAACCTTTGTACAACATTTAAAACATGATATGAAAAAAAATATCTATGATGGGTAAAAAATTTAAAAACCCATTTGTCCATTTTAAAACCATGGGATCATGAAAGGTTTTCTCCTTTAGCATAATAAACTTTTATCACAAATAATCATTTACAAACACATGAAATCATCTTTACAGCCCAAATTTTTTCATTAAAAAATTATAAGAAAACATAAAGGAAAAAATAATAATCATGATGTCTTTTTAGAAAACTTGAGAACCCATGAAAAATGTTTTAATAAAAACATACCATTTTACCCTAAAAGGTTAAAATCACTACTTTGAAACAAAATATAATTAGCTTAATGTTATAAATAAAATTATTTCCATGAAAACTAATTTCTAAGAATAAAAAAGTATGGTAGGTTCCTTGACAAATCATCTTCATAAAACCCTTACAGTAACCCTTTCAAGAACCCATACAATTTAAATAACCATTAATTTTTTCATCCAACATAATTCTATGTAAAACATAATCAATACCCAATGCATTTGAGAGCTATATCTAGACCACCCATCATCATGAGATATATTGGGATAATAAATTATCATGTACTTTATTAAGATATAAAATAATCATAAACAATGTCCAAGAACCAAAACATGCATTAAACAAAAAAATTATTTTCATCATAAAATTCATAAAAATATACTTTTAAACTCATTAGTAAAACATTTTTGGATATTCATATACCCATTTTATTTATAACCATATTTTAAAAAAATCTCAAAACAAAGGTATAGAGGTTTTTTCATTGAATAAAACATGTAATATTCTAAAGTAATCCAAAACATAAAATAATGGTATTAGTGGGAGGAAGAGTATTTGACACCATATATGTTAAAATATAACATACCTTTTTTCCTTTTGTAGAGAATGTAAAAAAACAGTTCGTATAAAATACATAGAAATAATAATATTTAAAACATTTTAAATAAAGTCAAAATTGAAAAAAAAATCCTTTATAATTCGTTTATGTTCATATAATAATAATTTTTAAGAATATGGACATGAAAGAAAAATAATTGGAAAATAAATTTTTAAAGCATTTAAAATGAGGTTTCTAAAGTAAAGTGTCCCTTACCTCTAGCTAAAATTATCATGTATGTTCCTTATATTCTTTAATAATAAAATTAATTTAACTATTTACATAATTAATAATATTTTCATGTTTTTTATTCTATTTATTTTATTTATCTCCATGGTAAATATAATTTCATAATCAATTATATTCGCATCAAATATTTTGATGATATTCAACTCATATGGCTAAAATGAATTTGGTAAGTTAAATATTGTCAGTGATTTAATTATTAAGTAATCTACATAATCATAATAATTACATAATTAAAAATTTTATACATCAATTATACTTATAAAACCAACCACGAAATATGGTGGTGAAAAACTAACTACATTACAATCATGGAGATGGTAGGTCATTTGTACGCATAAGTAATATTTCCATTTTTCAAAGAATATGATGGATATATGTTAAGTGTTATTTTAACTTTATAAAATTATTATTATATGATAAATATAATATTATTTATTATTAACACTTATATATAGAATCCATGTGATGTGGTTATGAAAAATGAATCACATTGCTTTGTAGAGGTGGTAAGCCACACGTGCGCATGAACATCATAATCATTTTTCAATGGATGGAAAGGTAATTAAATTGATGACATATTATATATATATATATAATATTATTTTTTTCATTAATATTATATATATTAATTAAATCTATCACTATAACCAACCTTGAGAGGTTGTTATGGGAAATGAATTACATTAGTTTGTGAGGCGGTAACCCACCATATATATAAAGGAAGGATTCATTTTCCATTTGATATAAGAGGAGATGGATATATGTTATGACATTAACATAAAAAATATAATTATATGTAATATACTATTGTTTTTATTTCATCGTGTTTGAATAATATTTCAAGGAGGTAGAATAAGAAATAAATCTAAGACATTTGGTTAACATTTACACCTCTTTTTCGGACAACCTCCTTTTCTTTACACATTAAGCCCACTAAGGTTAGTATTATGCCCAAAATAAGACCTTTAGAATGTGGGTATGGATGTTTTAATTTTATTTTAATATATATTTGTAAATATAGATTGCTCTAATGGTGTTAGGAGGGGTGTGGAGGAGAGGAGTATCATTTTATTAATGAGGGGAGGGGAATTCATGGAATTTCTTAAAATATTAAATTAATATAAATTAATTTTCCTATCAATGTGACCCCAAATTTATATAGTTTCAAATATAGGAATATTATTTGTAGAAAAATCTCATACCATTAATTTTTTGTATGTTTAGGTGATTTTTTTACCCTAGAATTTTTGTTATAACCCCCCGTTAACACTTTTGACAATTACCACGACATCAATGTTTTTTACTTTATAGGGGTCAAGAAATGACCTATAAAAGGTAAGATAACTCATAAATGGATCATATTTTATATTTTCAAGAATATATCATTAACTTCGTCTAATATAATATTTTTTATGATTTTTAAATCATTTTTAAAAAATTATTATAAACCATCATTTTTGTTATTTTTGGAAATACATTAAATATTATAATATAATATGTGAATAACTCATTTAAAATGGTTCCAAAATGCCATGTATTATATTATAAGAAGTATATGGTGTTAATATAATTACCCAATCCAATATTTTTAGGTTTTTATATCCTTTTAGACCTTATCTTTTGGATTAACCCACTAGTTAAACAATTTTAACCTTAACTATAGTAATGACTTTTCAACATTAAGGTGTTATGATTTTAATTATAAGGTAAAAATTTGATAATAAATAAAAAAGTAATGAAATTTTATGTTGTTTATTATCATAAATTCCATCTTAAATAGTTTTATTATTTTTAAATAATTTAATAAAATATTATTTAAGATAAAATACTATTAATGTTATTTTAAGAACTATTCATATAATTTAACTTTGAAAACTAGATGACAACAATGGAATTTAAATATAAACCATTATTAGATATTTAATATGTTATATTAATCTGAAAAATTTATGAGACACTTTAACTCAACCGAAAAATTACTCTTAGAGTTTTCAAAATCATTTCTTTATTTTTTTTACTGCATGCACAAGGGTTATGTGAGCGTTGTATAAGCATTTAAAGTAATTATATAACCAATAAAAATTTAAAATAAATTAAAATGATAAAATAAATTAATTAATATTTAAAATCACCATTTATAACTTAACATAAGTTGTTTTTATCCCTTTCACTAAATTATATATATATAAAAACCAAGAGAGTGACATTTTTTACTTTATATTTACATTAAATAATATATAAGACATTTTGAAAGAAAAAATGGAACAAAATTTATATGAATTATAATATTGGATGACTATAGTCTAAATAGATTCATAAAATTTGTTAAATTCAAGTGTTACGGTTATCTTTATCCCTTATTATATTATTTTGAACCTTAATTACCTAATTTACCCTTAACGAGGTGCCAATATTTACTATGACAACTATTTATAATAACCAAAAATAACATTGAAATATTTACCAAATTTGATTCAAATAATTCAAAATATGGAATACGTTTTTCAATATTTAATTTATATAATTTTATTTAATCATTTTTAAGGTAAATGCATAAAAGTCAATGAAAATAGCTCTTTAGAGAAATGTGTTTTTAATCCTAAAAATGAACATATGAAAAAATAAAGTACAATAATAATTAAAATGTAATTAATTAGATTATAAATAATTAAATACAATTTTTATTATTTTTAACTAAAATTTAAACAATAATGATACTTTTAAATTAAAATAGAAATAGTTCCAAAAAATCGATATATTTCACTATACATAGAAAATCAATCTTTTCCTAAAAATCCCAAAATTTAACCCTATAATAATTTTGATACGATGATTTAAAAAATCATATAATATTTACCAAATACAATTTATAAATGTTCTAAAAATTAATTAAAATATTTGATCACAAAAATAAATAAATAGAATTTTGATGAAAATGATTATTTGTATAATAAAATGACAACTAAAAATTGAGCAATTATTTTCTAATAATTGATCAATATATTTCTATTTTGTAGGACCATTATAAATATATTCCATAATACATTTAATCATATTCATACTCACCAATCCAATAGATAGGTTATTATTGTAACATTTAAACAAAAATATATAATGTTTCATTTTAGATCAGTGTTGGGAGTTGTATAAGATATCGCATATAGTGGTATTTTAATATCCTAAGATTTTAAAAGACTATGTTCAATAGATTACAAGTTATAAAACATTGAGCTTAAACAAACTATGAAATATTATTATTTAGATATGAAAATAATAACCTTATTGTTTAATTGGTTTTTATGAATAGTATTAACAACATTATGAAATATATGTTTTAAGTTACTACTCAATACAAATGTATTGATTAATTATTTGTAAATAAGAACTCAGTTTTTAGTAAAGTCATTTTATTCATCGAAAATGTATATTCTTAAAAATCGTTTCTATCCATTTTTGTGAGAAAATATTATAACCAATTTCTAAAACTTTTTGAAATTTTATTTAATATAAATTATATCATTTTTGAAATCATTATATCAAAATTATCTTAGGCTGAAATTTTGGGGGGTTTTTTTAAGAGTGATTTTTCAATGAATAGTGTAAAATACTGATTTTTGTAAAACTTTATTTTCTATTCATTTAAAAGTATTATTATTATTTTAATTTAATCTTAAAGAAATAAAAGTATTGTTTAATAGGATATAATCTACTTAATCACATATGAATCATCACCATACTTGATTTTTTTTATATGTTCATTTTTGGCATAAAATGCATTTTTTAAAATTATTTTTCATTGCGCTCTATGCATTTATAATAAAATTGATTTATTCCTAATTAAAAAATTTAATCTTAAAAATGTATTATAAAATTTTAATCCAGAGGATAAAATTTGGTAAATAGGTCCCTTTTATTTTTTGTCTTTATGAATAGTAACTATTGTAACTATTATCACCTTGGTAAGGGTAAGTTGGGTAATTAAGGTAAAAATTTACTAAAAAATGAATAAAACTTTCCCTAAATATTTCATTTAATATATTTTATGAGTGGTTTCAGTCCATAAACATCCCATATTTACATTTAGGGTTATTTTTTCCATTTTTCTTTGAAAATAACATATTATTTTAAGTAAATATATAGTCAAAAATGTCACTCTCTTGCTTTTAATATCTATAATTTTTTTAAGGTAAAAAATCACTTATTTCTAGTAATAAATAGAAATTTTATAGATGGATAATTTTTTCATTTTAATTTATTTTTAATTTTTAGTGATGAAATAATTATCTCAAATTCTTATGAAAAGTCGACACATCACTTGTACAAGAAGTAAAAAATCAAGTAAATGTTTTTAAAAACTCTAAAATTAATATTTTTTTGTGAGTTGAATTTTCCCATGAATTATAAGATAAATATTACATATTATATTTTATTATATTTTATTTTCTAATTACATTACTATCATGTTGCTTTCAAAGTCAAATTATGTGAATTGTTCTTAAAATGACATTAATAGTATTTTATGTTGAATAATATTTTACTAAATTATTTAAAAATAATAAAAATCATGATAGAGGGACATTATGTTGATAAATATTCTAATATTTCATCTATTTCCCATTTATGAGACAATTTTCACCTTATAATTAAAATTATAACTTGTTAATATTTAAAATATCATTACCCCTGTTATGGTTAAAATTGGTTAACCAATGGTTTAATCCAAACTTTAGGTCGAAAATGATATTAAAAACTATCATAATTAGATTTCATAATTATATAAAGACCATATAATCCATATATTATAATTAATTAAATTTTTTAACCATTTTACATGAGTTAGACACATATTATATTATAATATTTCATGTATTCACAAAAATGACTTCAACGATATTTTATAATAAATAATAGTTTATTAAATGGAATAAAATTCATAAAAACAATTTATTAATACAATTGAAAGGTTTTATGGTTTAAAATATCAAAAATGGTAAATTTATGAGCAAATAGTCCTTTTATTGTAATTTTATTTTCCCCATAAGAGTAAAAATATTAATATCATAGTAATTTTTAAAATGCTTAACGAGGATTAAAACTAAAAGATAAATGTACAAACATAGAAAAATTCTATATTTTATTTTATTAGAATATTTATACTCATAATCATTATATATTTGAATGAAACCATTTTTAGTCATTTTTTCATAAAAATTGATTTATATTAATTGACTTTAAGAAATTCTAATATTTCCTCTCCCCTCACTTACAAAAAAGATACCTCCTCGCTTCATTTCCTCACACTAAAAAATATTGGAAGTTCAGTTAAGATCTAAAAAAATAAATTCCTTAAATACCTCCTAATTTTGAATATTAATTGGTTTAACTATTAATCCAACCTATTAATGATTTGGTTTTAAAGCTAAATAGGTTTCCTATAGAAGAGGTGTAGTTATCAACTCAGAATCTTCATTTTATTTCATCTTATATCTCCTTAAAATATTCATAAATCATGATGAAATAATAAAATAAGTATATGAAATAAAATTATATGTTATTTTTTTTAATTTAATAATGTATATACATCTCCTCTTCCTTCAAATGTGAACGGAAAACATCATTCATGTGTATGATAGACTACCGCCTCGCGAACCAATGAAATTCATTTTTCACCACCAACTATCTGGGATTATTATAATTATAGATTTTATGTATATATATTTATGATATTAATCACAAAATTTGAATTATATAAAGATGATATATCATCTATTATCTTACATTTTCATCCATTTAAAAAATATAACATCATTCGTGTGTATGTGTGGATTACCACCTCCACGAAGTGAAGTGATTTTTTTCATAACTACATCACATGAATTTTATAGATAATTGAATTTAAGACAAAGGATATGGTTTTTATGATATAATCATTATTATTTAAAAACAAAAAACAATTACCTTATTTCTATCATGATCATTGAAAAATGGAAATGTTCCCCATATGTACGTATGGCCTACTGCCTCCACAATACTAACATAGTTCATTTTCCATAATAAGATTTCATGGTTGGTTTTTAAATTATAATTGATGTATAAAAATGATAATTATTTCATTATTATTACTTTTTATATGACATAATAATTACCTTATTGACCATAGTCAACCTACCAAATTCATTTTGGATATATGATCTGAATATCATCAAAACATCATATGATTACTTAATTGATTAAGTAATTGTATATAACCTTGTAATAATTAAAAATAATAATAATAACATGAAAATGTATCTTAATAAATTAATTAATTAACATAATTTTATTATTTAGGATGATAATGAATTTTTGTGACGAGTAGGACTTGAGGTAAGAGACAATTTACTTTTAAAAATTTATTTTAAATGTTTTAAAGAATTTTTTTTTAAGAAATTTTCTTCCATGTCCATATTATTAAAATTATGTTATGGATGTATTTATATGTATTTAAGATAAATTAAAAATTAAATATATGTCTATTTAAACTTTATTTCAAATGATATTAAAAGTAATATTTTTATGTATTTTATACATAGAATTTAGACTTTATTTACAAAATGAAAAAATGAATGTTCTAATTTAACATATAAAAAATCAAAGAGAATATATACCTATAAATTAAGTGGACATGGCTTTATTCATGGCTCTCTTCCTCAGTAGATAATTTTTCCTCTTATATCTGGCATACAGTTTCTTGATACCAGCATCAGATCAGCCTCTTGTGGTTCGGTGTTCTATAGAATCTATGGTAGTGGCGCTCCTCCGAAGGTGTTTCCCTACATGTAACTCACTATAGATCCTTGGAGATGTGGTGATTTTGTAGCATCAAACATTTTGGCGGTGTGTTAGTGGTATGTGAAACAGATCTAGCTATGTCATGTGTAGATCTGGTAGTAGTGATGGTTTTTTGGAACGTTTTGAGAGTGTTGTGGCTTCTATTTGGTGAAGTTGTGATCTAGCTACGGTGGGAGATGGTGGAAGTGATGGTCTGGGTTGTGGAGGAAATGTACTCATCTTTAATGACCTGTTTCATGGCATTAGGGGTTTTAGGTCTTGGATGCGGCATTATCCCACTACATCGATGTGGCCATGGGAGGAAATGGAGGAGTTATTACTGTTACAGTACAACTGGTCTACATTGGGACCTCTAGGGTTCTGGTGTGATGGAAAGGCAAAATTTTGAGGGTATAGATGACTATAGGGCAGGACGATGCAATGGAGCTCCGGTGTGATAGTGCAGGCTTAGGTGTAGTCGGATTGATGTTAGATAACGTTTCTACTTGGTTCATTTGTATTGGGCTTTGTACACATTTACTTTTATGGGTTTCAGCCACTCAAACTGAAAGTTGTATGCCTTTAGACTTTGGTTGTGTATTAGGTTCTCCCTAACCCTGTTTAAAAAGGATTATTTTTTTCTTTTTCTTTTTTTAATAAAAGGGTTAGTCCCTAACATGTTTTAACCTCAAAGAGTTTTTCTTTTTCCATAAGATTTATTTTGTATTTCTATTCCTTTATGATATTCCAATAATTTCATTAAATGAAACCTATATTTTCATTCCTCCAATGGCCCGAAGGCCAAACCTCTCTTTTCTTTTTTCAAGGTATTCTATTTTTTAAAATTGGGTTTTAAAGGATAGGTATATATCAATATTCAAAAAAGTTTTACTTAAGGGTTTAAAAGGTTATTTTTATGAGTTTGATTATGTAAATGAAATATTTCATGTGGTTCATGCATGTTATGGCCCTTGGAAATTTTTTATTATTAGGGTAGCCCAATATATCTCTCCAATTCATTGGGTGATGATTATGTTCCTTTGTTAATTTTTTTAGAAGTCAAACGTAATGATCATTTGAGCACAATGTTTATTTTGGTAAATGAAAACTCATTTTATGACCTCATGGTTTTAAAATAGAATAACGTGTTTCTTTATTTTTTCTAAATATTACTAATACCTTCATGATAATACCATGTTTCTATATATTTTTCATCTGATTTAAGTATTATTAGAAATAAAAAATATGTCAAGTTAAAAATCATTAATATTTTTCACGAAAATAAAACATGTTTCTTTTTTGAAAAGTTTAATATTTTAGAAAAAATGGATACTAAGTAAAAGTGTCCACTTTATAATATATGGGTTATTATATAATAGTTATTACCTAATTATCTAGAACTCTAAATCATAAATATCCCCAAAATACAATCAAGTGAATTTATTTCAAAATATTAAAATTATAGATTATTTATGTTATGGTTATTATTCATCCCATAATTTCATTTTTAGAGAAGAATAAACTTTTTTAATTTTGAGGATCTTTTTAGGTTTAGTGTTTTTGAGAATTATGTCATAAATATTACATAACAAACCTATGTAATACATGTTGGAAACTTCCTCTTAGTATCAATTTTTTTCCAAAATAAAAAATGTTTAATAAAAACAAAATTTTCTTTTCCATAAAAATCATTACAATTTTAAACCTAACTTATTATTTGATCCTAAAAATTCTTAAATCCTATAAAAAAATTAAAATATTGGTATGAGAAAAAAAATCTTTTTAAAGGGCAGAAAAAAATAATAAACCATTTATTCCATTTTACAAAATGATATAATAATAAGAGTTTTCCTTTAACATAATAAACTTTAAGCGCAAATAATATTTTACTTAAACATGAAATTTTATTTGCTGCTAATTTTTTTTATAAAATGCATTATTAGAAAACATAATGGAAAAATAATAATCCTGAGGGTTTCATAAAAACATGATAACCACTAAAAAAATCTTAAAAACTTATCTTTTTACCCAAAAAACTCATCATCCATCCTTTCAAAAGATCGATAGCTTATTGTTAGAAAAAAAGAAATTTCTTGAAATATCATTTTCAAGAATAGAAAAGTCATTTAGGTTCCTTGGGATATCATGTTCATAAAACCCTTACAAGAACCCTTATAATTGAAATAACCATTACAATATATTTCCAACATAATTCTCTATATAACATGATCATTACTCAAAGCATTGAAGGATTATAACAGACCAACCCATCCTTGATTGATAACATATACACTCATACTTGGTTTATAATAGAACAAATCATCCTTAGTTTATAACATAACCAACCATACTAGGTTTATAATAGAACTACCTATTGTCATAAAAAATTTCCAAGAATCATAACAAGAATAAAGTATATAGAGCTTGAATTTCATCATAAAACTCATAGAAACAACCACTATTCCTTTCATACATTGATTAACTCAAGGAAAATAAACAGGTTACATGAAAATATCTTTGAAATAATAATAATCCATCTAGAGAAATAATTATTATGGTTTCATTACAACATATCCCTAGTAAATCATAAGTAACATCATAGTATTTTTTGTCATTTGTGAAAATAAATATCCCAAAAATATCATTAAAAATAATATTTAGTAAAATACCCTGTCCACTTTGAAAATCATTTTTAAAAACAAAAAGCTCACAAAAAATTGTGCAAATTATTTTACTTGAAAATAAACTTCAAAACATATAAAGGAATAGTAAAATAAAATAATATTCATAATGGTGGGAAAATATATTCATAATATTAATGGTAAAAACAAACATTCTTACAAAATTTTGTAAAGAGAGTCAAAATTGAACCATGTTGAAAATGTTCATAAACATCCATTTAAAACCTTTTAAATAAAGGATAAAAACATGTAAATTATCTTCTCGAGATAATTTATGATTAGAAAATAACATTCTTGAAAACATCTTATAAATCACAAAATTTGTATGAGATAGATTCCTAATCAAAAAAAAGATATAAGATCAATTTCACTAACTGACAACATTCTTGATAATTCATTAATAAATATGAGAGGAAATGGAAATTAAATATATAAAAAAATCATAATTAGATGATAAAAAAATATTTTTTTAAGAAAATAAGAGCATATAATACTTCTAAAAGGAACATTAAACATATACAATCCTGAAATAATATTAGTTTGTATCATAAAAATCTTTATCGTTATGGTAACTTTTAAACCTTAAGCCCAAGAAAGAAATGAATTCAAACAGAACATTAAATAACATGAATATAATGATATTTGTGATATATCCAGTTAAGTTGAATTATAAACACCTAATAAAATAATATAGGTGCATAACATAAGTATATGTCCCAAAGAAGGAAAACTTGAGACGAATAACTTTTACAAAGATCGTATCATTGATTTGAGAATAAATCAAATGAAAAATTATGTGTAACTAATTTTAATCCAAAAAATAAGTGTAAATACATTTTATAATAATAATTTTTCACATATTATTAAAATGAAATAATTAACAAGGAAGTGATATAATCCACTAAAATTAAATTGAGTTATGAAACCATTTATCGCTTTGATAACTTCTGAATCAAAACCCCTTGGATGAATTAACAAGAATTGTAAATTAAAATACCATGAAGTATAAATGATTCATGATATAAAATTTAAAAGGAAATTTATATGAACCATATAAAATAAATTATGTGTATAACATTAAAATAAGCCTTAATGAAGATAACTTGAGACTAGATCCCTTATCGAGATAACAAATATTTACTACAGTTACTATTCATAATGATAAAAAATAAAAGGTAAATATTTACCGAATTTTTAATTCATGATTAAAAATATGTAAATTTTTTTTTAAGATTTAGTTTCTAAAAGTGTAATAAATTAATTTAATATTAAAACACAAAACACAACAATTTTTTTTATAAAAATTCATTTTTAAGCCCAAAAATGAACTTATACCAAAATTAGGTATAAATATAATTCCTATATAATTAAGTATATTATTTATAATTAATGGATACTTATGTTACTTTAATATCAAATGGTACTTTTAAATTACATAATTTAATGGAAATAAATAATGTTTTTATAGAAAATGGTATTTTCCACTATTCACTGAAAAAGAAATTTTTTCACAAAAAATTTCAAATTACACCATAATATAAAACTGATATACTAATCTCAAAAATAAAGATCATTTTTTCAAATTAAAATTATAAAATTTTGAAATTTAGATTTTAAATAAATACTTTTTATATAAGAAAACAAGTTTAATAAGAATAAAACTATTCCATTTTTTGATGAAAGAATTACATAATATTCCAATAATAACTTTAGAAAAACTATTTCATAAAAACTATCTATTCGTAAAATTGATTTAATATTAACATTAAATGGGTTGTTAAATTATTCTTCCCTTTTTTAAAATTGTTTCCTCATAATTTTATTCATTACTTAAATAACTAGGGATACCTTTCCTTTATATCATTTCTTGATTCTCATGTTGTTTATTCAACCATATGGATTTCTTCACAAAACTTTTACTTAATTAATTACCATATTCCACAAGAAATTCTCTCATATTTCAATAATATTTTCTGATTACACCTCATAATAAATATTGTCTTCTAACCTAACTACTTTATTACTCAAAACATGGGATGCATCTTAAATATATTTTCTTAATAACAAAACATGAAATAAATCATGTACATAAGATATAATTGGAGTTAAGGCTACTAAGTAAGAAAATAAACCAAATTTATATAGGATTTAATATAGTCTAATAAAACATGGACTTATCTTTCCATTTTTACTAAAACACATATCACTTTTCCATTGAGAGACTTTAAGAAAAGGATGATCACATACCTTGAAGGAAATATATTTCCTTCGGTTATTCACATAAATTTGATGTTGAATCCATGTTTTAATCATATGATACTGAATAATTTTAACTTTATTAGACATTTATTCTTGAATTTATGGTCCCAACAACTTCCTCACACAAACTTCATCGCAAAAAGATTCAATCTGAAACCAATTTCCATATAAATCCTCAAAATGTTTCATATGTATAATATAATAAAAGAAATTATTATAAGAAAACTCATCCAATGTAATATCTTGATCCTATATTCCTTTGTAATCTATTGAAAAAGATCAAATAATGTCTTTGAATTTTTAACCCATTCACTTTCACTATCCATCATATTCCAGATGAAAATTTGTACTAAAATTTAATATAGTACCCAATGACTTTTGAAGTCCTTTCCAAAAATTATAAGTAAACATAGGGTACCAATAATATAAAATGCAGATAAGAACTCCATTTAATCTAAAAATCATCTTAAGGAATATTCAATAGAGATTATTTAAAGGAATTATAACATCCCCTAATCTAGCACTCTCACACATGGAAAAACTGAGTTGGTTACAAGGCCTCAAGCATGCCTCCTCATATGCTAGAGGATGCATACTAGCAGTGGTGGTGTGATAAGTAAAGTAAGAAAACTATAACCCCTAGATTCAGTGTTCAACTATCATGACCTGACCTATCAGGGTTTGACTCATGACAACCCCAAGCCTACCTCCAATTGGCTAGTAGCTTGAAACCAGTGTCGAGTAAGAATATCCTATAAATGGGAGGCATTATCCTAAAGTAACTGCACACACACACACACATCTACAAGCCCATGAGATCATAAAATGTAAAACAACTGAAACAATGCATTCAAACATATAAGATCCCACAATAGAGTATGTTAGTAAGTTAATGAAAGTGAAAAAATGGGCCAAATACAAGCCAAACCAAACAACTATAATGGTACAACATCCTCCAAGGTAGAGGAATAAGTTGTATGAAATATCCTAGTAACCACCTCAATCTAACAAGCTCAAGCTATGTTCTAACCCCTCCTTGTTCTCTTAGTATACCATCAAAAGTGTCATCATCTGTTTAATACATGACAAGTGCGGGTAAATCCCATGTAGGGGTGACTATAACAATTCTAATTCGGACACCCCAAAAACACTAAACACAATGGAAGTTGTTTATTCAGATCAATAAAAGATATAACATTATATTTATAACATAAACACCTAGACATACTCAAGAAATAAACCACACCACCAAGAAATCATAACCGATTGCCATCCATAGGATTCTAGTCAAATAAATTCATATTCTGATAGAACTCACTCAACAAGCCATGATATCATTGGAGACACTCAAAAATAGTTATAGTTCATGGGACCTCCCAAGAAGTATCACTGGTATAAGAGGACCTTGATACTCAGATAGGGGGCCACACCCAGAACTAATGGGGGACACCAGGAACCCAATCTACATCAACCTGATAGGTATCGTATCGTATGTTGACAATAGCATAAACCCTACTAATACCGCTTTCTAGATGGACGATCAAAACCCTCCTTATGTAAGTAACAATGATTCCCCAAACTCCACCTTGGGAACAAAGGATGACATAGGATCACACTCTAGTATCACAGAGGGACACCACAACTCTATCTGAGACTCAGCCTCTGGAGGGGATCGCATTCCTATGATATGGATGTAATTTTTCAATGTAACCTTGAGGGAAAGGACCAAGAGAACACACTCAACCTATAATAGTCTAAACTAAGGAAATTAAGAGTTACAAACACTCATGAAGGGAGCACACGACATGTACCAGGTGGTATACAGTGTGTCCAGCTATCCCCAACTGTACCAATATGAAAAAGAGCCACTCGAAATGTATGTATATACATGTATTGTAGAATAATTAAATGACATATAGAGAAAGACAAAACCCTATCTGTGTCACCTAGCCATGTTTGTGTTTGGTGGTCATGTCTATGTATTGGCCCATATAAACTAAGCCATGTTTGTGTCCAAGTACATGGCATGCCACTTGGCCGTGTACCTTTTCATGTGTCTATGTACTTCTAGAAGTACATACATAGACTCACAGAATGGGTCACACATCATGTGACCAAGTCACATGGTGTGTGATATTTAACTTTAGCTGAAACCCTAAAATCATAGTCATGGGGACCACATGGTGTGTCATGCCAGATTACACACAATGTTTCTTAAGAATTTTCAGATCCATCGGATCTTCCTCTATGTCATCCTACACATCACCAAATCCACTTCCCTCACCAAAACTTCTAGATCAAGGTTAGTATAGGTCTTTCTAACATCGATCAGTGAAAATATAGACTCAAATATTCTCATAAATTGCCTTGTCGAGCCACTATCATTGTGGGTAAAAAAATGGGAATAACATAACATGAAAATCCATTCTAATCCACCTCTGACTGTCCACCCTCATCTTCATACATTGATCACACCACCGATCATGAACTTAACCTAGATTATTGATCCTTTTCACCAAATAATTATCTCATTACACCCAAATATCGATTATTTTTTGAACCAAGTCCTAAATGAAATAAACCAAAATGAACTTGTGAAGAATGGGTAAACAAATAAAAAATCCAAAAAAATGTGAGATGTGACCCTCATCCCTTATTTTTCAGGACTCAATTAATTTTCATAGAAAGATAAAAACATTATAGAAAAGATAAAAAATTTACAAAGAAATAATTCCATGAAATTAATTATACTGAAGATGTGAATATAAATTCTATACATGGAATTGATCTGTGTTCATCTCATATTTGGAAATCACAAAATAAAACATCCTGCCTGGAGTTTGGATTGATTTTTGATGAATAACAGTTGTGTTATTTTCATTGATGACATCCATGATCTTTGTTGGAAAAATGATCAATGATCTAATCCTGCTCCAATTTTTTCCACCAAGAAATATCTCCAATGATTCTTTAGATCTCCAATGTTTGAGCGGACAACCCTAAATAAATCCTATAATTGTATATTTAAATAGTAAGTAGGTTGATCTGTCCGAAAAATAAAATAAATCCTTCATTTAATTTATATTATTAATTTCAGGCCCTTGAATTGTTTTTTCAAAGGTGGATCACTTCAACAAAGATTGTGTCCTACCTAGGGTAAAACCCGTGTTTTGAAGTTAGAGGTTCCCTTATATTTATTATTTGAGTTTCTGTTTGGGATTTATTCCACTTTTTTAGAAAATTGTGTGTGCATTATATTTAATATATTTCAAACACTTATTCTAGGAATTCCAACCCATAAAAACACATGTCGTCTTAGCACCTGGTCGCGAAAAATATTTATATAATATCTGAAAATATTACACACAAAATATGAGACATTAGATTCTCCCCACATTAGGGATTTTCATCCCTAAAGGAGAAAACCTTCAAAAAATATGGGGTATTGGGATTTCATCCGGGTCCTCCAATCCTAGGTGCTCTCCTAAGGATTCCCATACTACCACTAGAAATTCACAAGAGAATTTATCTCCCCTAAAAGATCCCCTCTTGTCGATCCTCGATCTCCACTAGGTACTCTATAAGGGTATATTCGTCCTCTATGTCCATCTCACCCCACTTTATAACATGTGATGGGTCATGTACATTCCACATCAATTGCGACATGTGCAATACATTAGGTACCTGGTATAACTGCAGTGGTAAAGATAAGTTGTATTACACCTCCACAACTCTACGTAGTATTAGGAAGGTACCATTGAATCTATAAGATAACTTGTTGTTGTGGCCAAAAATCCTCAATCCACATAAAGGTGAGACCCTCAGGAACACATGGTATCCCTCCAAGAACTCTCGAGACCTCTATCACCAGTCTTCATGAGACTTATATATTCTCTAATATTATCTATTCCTTTTCTGTAGTAACTCACACCAACTTCGTCCACATTATTACTGAATCACCTGGATCATTCCAACAAAGTGGTGACCTATAGGTCTATCCATAAAAAGACTCAATTGGTATCATACCAATGGTGGAATGGTATGATTTGTTTATGAAAACTCCCCCATGGTTAGGTGATCCTCCCAACTATGGTCAAAGTCCAACATGCATGTTTTTTTCCTATCCTCCAAGGCCAAGATGGTCTACTATATCTGGCTATCATTTTAGGGGTGGAACATTGTGTTCAAGCATAATTGAGTCCTAAATCCTCTTGAGTCCCCTCGATATCTGAGATGTGAAGTGAGCATCACGATCAGAGACAATCTTAGAGGTAATTCCATGGAATCAGATTATATCATGTATGTAGAGGCATCCCAATCTCTCTACTGAACTATGTTCTCAAATAGCTAATAAGTGGACAAACATGGAGAGTTAGTCTATGATCACCCAGATGGAATCATTTCCCCTGTATGTATGTGGTAATCCCCTCACGAAGTCAGTGTATATCTCATTTTAGTTCCACTATGTAACCTCAAGGGGTTGATCTAAACCCACTAGAACTCGGTTCTCAACCTTCACTTACAAACAAATAAATCATTGAGAGAAAAACTATGAGACTCCTTTCTCCATTCTTAGACACCAAAACTAATGTTTCAGGTCCTTTTCCATCTTTTAAACACTAGGATGTACCAAAAAAGGGGATGTATGAAACTCTTATATCACCTCTTACCACAACATAAAAGGTACCATAATCAATCCCCTGAAAAGGATAACAGGCTCCCCACCTTCATAATATTTGTCAGGAGAATTTCCATTGGATTTCAGAATGGGTAAGGTATCATAGTCAGTATATCCTCATTGGGAATCCCTAAAATACTAAAAAAGCTGTGGGGTAATAACCATATAATTAAGTTATGAAGCACAATCCTTGCCCAAAAAGGAAAATCACAGTGAGGATAACTGTTTTGTTGCCTTGGAGAACAATAAAGAACAATATCTCTTACTGAGAGTGTCTATCACCACATTATCCTTTCCAGGAGTATAGAAAATCTCAAAGTCAATGTTTTGAAGGAGTTATATCCATTTACTATTTTTTAATTTAATATCCATCTATGTTAATATATACATTATACTCTTGTGTTTTGAATAAATGATAAACTGCTCACCTATCAGGTAGTGTCTCCACAACTTCAATGTGAATACTACTGGTGCTAACTAAATATTGTGGGTCTCATTGTTCTTCTCAAGTGGTATCAACTTTCATGAACCATAGGAAATAACATATTACCACTACATCATAACACAACCATGTTTGGCCCCTTTTCCATCACAAAACACTATGTACTCAACACCCTCCTATGGAAATCTCAATATGGGATCGCTCTTCACCCTCTGTCTCATCTTCGAAAAGCATTGTTATCACCTTTACATCCAATTGAATGGATACCCATTTTGAATTAATTTTGTGAATGTTTTTTCCACTCTAGAGAAGTTAGATATGAACCTCTAATAGTACCCTTCCAACCCAAGCAAACTCTGCACCTCAGTTCACTCTTGGGTGGCTCACAAGAAAGTATCGCCTCAACCTTTTTTGGGTATACAACTACTCAAGCCTCTGAGTTGACATAAAGTGGATCTCCCATATAAAAAACTAAAAATTTGAGAGAATCCAATAACAAAGGTTATCATGGAGTCTATCTGTAACACCTCACCCCTACCTCATTGTCTTCAGGAGGCTGTGAGGGTTACTTGGCCTCAAGGGACATTCCCAAGGCGCCAAAGGCTGACAATAAATGTTGAGTGCTTCAAGGAACAATGGGGAATGATTTTATCTTTAGAATATAACCCATCTCAACTAACCAACAACTAAATATTCATGCACTATCATACCCAACCATGTGATACTAATAATTCCATCACATACCCCAAAACCGTTCAACTAGACATGTCCAAAAATCATCAGAGTACAAAGCGGATACTCAACAAAAAAACACCACGAGCCATGACACCATCACAGCTCCAAACCAAGCTCCAGCTCCATGATCCACCAAAACATCACAAGCATCACCACAAACCAATAGCAATGAGATGCCTTACCATTACCTGTATCTCGGTACATGACATCTGCAAAGACACCAAAGTTCCAAAGCAGGGGTTGAGTACAACTACACAGTAGGTTTTCCCCAAATCACTTCCCTACACACGCCACTGGGATAAAACAATTAGAACATTTATATAAATTAGTTTATATAAAATAATCACAAGTGAATCCATTACCATAAGCCAAACACACCCTTACCAAGACATCTTGCCCAAACCAAGTAAACTTAGGGAAAGCCAAACAATCATGCCATGAGCCAAATATGCCACACAAGGAATCCCAATCAACCATTCCACACAAGGAAGAAAATTCAACCATTTCAAATTTCCACAACAAATTCCATCTATGCAAAGAAACGCACAACAATGAAACCATAACGGTGGGACTTCCCACCCAAATTTTTCACCCCATCTTCAGCTAGTAGGACTTCCTGACTACTACCTAACAACCTAAAAAGGTGGTACTTCCCACCCATCCCGTTCACCTTTTATATTGAGACTTCCCTCCCACTTCCAAATAACCAACACAATCCATAAACAAGCATGTAACCAACCATGGCCACAACAATACACAATTCAGCATTTCCATTACATTTCAATCCACTTCAATAAATAAAAAATTTATTGAAAACACCCTTCAATAATTTTCTATACCAAACCACATTTGAATAAAACAACCCTTTTTATTGAAAACCATTTTCTCAAATCATCTTAATCAAACCAACAAAACAACTCATTTTCAAATCCCATTTTAAAATCACATCAAGAGCATTTCACCACAAGTCCTTTTCCCAAAAATCCCCAAACCATCCCCAATGGGATTTCCATCCAATTTTTCACATCAACAACATAACTAATTTTAAGCAACACAATTTTATTGCAACCAAAACCACCAGTTCTAACCAAGTGGAGTAGAGAGAGAATCCACCTACCTTTAGGGTTCCGGTGAAATCAACCCACAATCCATTACTCTTCAAAACCAAAAAATGCACCACTAAAACCTCTCTAGATCCCCTTAACTAACATACAAAAGCCTTAAAATTATCATCCAAGGAAGCCTCAACCCTATATCTACACACAACGGGTGTAGATATAGAAATCCAAGAGAGAGGGAGATATAGATTTAGAGTAAAACACAAAGAACCCAAGAGGATAGACTTACCCAGGAGAAACCACATACAATAAACCAAGAAACCTCTTAAAAAAACTTCCAAAATTAGTGGGAGATCACCTTCAACCTTTGAGAACCCAAAATCTTGAGTGAGGATCGAGTGGGAGATGGTTTGTAGAGGAATGAGGCAAGCCCGAGATAATTCGTGTTTTAAAACCAAATTTTTAAGCGGCTGCAAGGTTAGCCCGCACGGTTTGACAAACCGTGCGCGAACCGTGCGCACGCTACTGCCTCGAGAGGAGGGGTTTTCAAAGTTGCCTCGCACAGTTTGGAAAACCATGTACAGGTTGTGCGAAGCCTACTGTCTCCCCCTACACGGTTTCCTAGAGAACCCGCACAGTTTCCCCTAACCGTGCTCAAACCATTCTCCCTAAGAAAAGCCTCCAAACTTATCCAAAACCATTCCAAACTCTCCCAACCTATTCTCAACTCATCCCATGCACTTTAAACAGATAAATAAGAATAAAAAAAGGCTACATACCTCAAACCAGGGGGTGATACATTCTCCCCACCATTGGACTTTTCATCCTTAGAAAGTAGTGAACCCTCCCTTTACAAAAATATTTCAATCCATTGCTCAACCATCTCTTTCTCCCGCTCCCTCGTCTCCTCTTGGATTTTCCCATGCTTCCCCAAAACCTAAAACAGACTGATGCTTTTACCCCTCAAGAGTTTCTCTTGCCTATCCACAACCCACACTGGCACGTGCACCAAAGAAGCATCTGACTCTAGCTCAACATGATCCCATCGAATAACCTGGCCCAGATTTGGCTGATACTTTTTCAACTACGACACATGAAACACATTATGCACTACATTGAACCTAGGTGGAAAATACAAACGATAATCCACCACACCAACCCGATCAAGAATCTCAAAGGGTATAATATACATTGAAGATAACTTTCCCTACTTCCCAAACCGACGATGTCCCAACCTAGGAGAGATCCTTAAGAAAACATAATCACTCACCTCTAACGACAATGGTCATCGACGATGATCCGCATATGATTTATAATGACTCTGAGCTATCTCCATTCACTTTCTGATTAACTTGTTCTTCTCCATAGTCTTCTGGACAAGGATTGTTCCAACCATCAAGGACTCACACATTTCCACCCAACATAGTGGAGAACGACACATCCGCCCATACAATGCTTCAAACGGAGCCATATGTATGGATTCTTGATAACTGTTATTGTAAAAGAACTCAACCAACAATAAGTGCTCCTCCCACGAGCAACCAAAATCTATGACCCAAGCCTGCAACATATCCCCCAAAAGTTTGTATCATCCTCTCGGATTGACCATCCATCTGAGGGTGATACATCGTGCTCAGAGTCAACTGTGTCCTAAGGGATTGCTGCAAGAATTTTCAAAAACGAGATGTAAACCTTGGATCTCTATCTGATACAATCAAAACTGGAACACCATGCCTCTTCACCACCTCCAGATATAGATTTTATACAGATCCTCTACCATATGAGATTCATGAATTGGGATGAAATGGGTCGACTTCATTAGCTGATCCACTGTCACCCAAATGGCATCGTTCTTCTTGACCATTCTTGGGAGACCTGTGACAAAATCCATCACTATTTTCTCCCACTTCCAAACAGGGATTGGTAAAGACTGTAACATTTCTACTAGCCTCTGATGCTCTTCTTTGACCTGCTAGAAATTCAAGCATCTCGAAACAAACTCAACCACTCTTCTTTTCATACCATCCCACCAGAATTGTGCTTTCAACTATTTATACATTTTCAAAATTCATGTATGAACAGCCCACCTGGAATGATGATACGCCCTGAGAAGATCCTCCTTAAAAGAAACTAGTATAACCATCTGATTCCAAAAACACAAAACTGAATATCCATTCAGTTTCCAACCCTTAATGGTCTCCCCACCATTGAGTTTTGACCTCACGGTCACACACTAAGAATCAGATATCTGTGCCTCTTTAACCAGGACAACCAAGTCAGGAATCAACAAAACTGGAAAAAAGACCACTCTATCTCCCTGGTCCTCACATTCCAACCGCATGTCAGCTATAACTGACATCAACTACCACTGGTCTGATGCCTTTTTTACCACCTGATCATATTATTTTCTACATAATACATCCACCACAAAATTTCTCTTACCCGGTTTGTACATAAAGTCAAAATCAAACATCTAGAGATATTCCATCCATCTCCTTTGCCTCAAGTTCAAATCCCTTTGTGAGAAAATGTGCTTCAAGATCTTATGATCTGTATATACTGTGAATTTCTCACCGAAGAGATAATGACCCCACACTTTCAAACCGACCACTATTTCCAATTCCAAATCATGAGTTGGGTAGTTCTTCTCATGCACCCTCAACTATCGTGAGCCATATGCAACCACATGATTCCTTTTCATGAGAACGCACCCCAACCCTGATCCCGATGCATCGTAATACACCACGTACCCTTTTCCTGGTTTTGGAAAAACCAAGATTGGTGCTGATGTAAGGCGACCCTTTAGCTTTTCAAAACACTACTGACACTGTTCATTCCACTCGAATGGAACATTATTTTTTGTCAAAGATGCCATCGATGAATCTAAATGTGAAAAATCACGAAACAAACGTCGATAATACCCATCTAGACCAAGAAAACTTTGTACCTCAAACACATTCTTTGGCGGTTTCCATGAGATAAAAGCCCTTATCTTTTCTAGATCCATTAAAACTCCCCTTTCAGAAATCACATGGCCATGAAAATGGACTTCCTATATCCAAAAGTCACACTTTTACAATTTGGAATACAACCGATGATCCCTCAAGATCCCCAACACTATCGCCAAGTGTTGATCCTCCTCCACCCTTATCTTTGAATACACCAGAATATCGTCTACAGACACCACCACAAATGAATCCAGATATCTCTAAAATATCTAATTCATAAATACCATGAATACTGCTAGCACATTCGTTAGACCAAAGGGCATAACCACATATTCATAATGACCATATTAATTCTGAATGTTGTTTTAGGAATATAGTCCTTCCTCACCCAAAATTGATGATATCCCGACCTCAGGTCAATCTTGGAGAACCATTGGACTCCCCTCAAATAGTCAAAAAAATCATAAATTCGTGGAACTAGATATCTGTTCCTTATCGTAACTTGGTTAAGTTAGTGATAATATACAGAGAGCCTCAATGTTCCATCCGCCTTTTTCACAAACAACACTGGTGCTTCCCATGGAGACGTGCTAGGCTGGATAAACCCTTTCTTTTCTAACTCTTCCAACTGGACTTTCCATTCTTGTAATAAAATAGGTGCCATTAGGTAATATTGAAGTGAGATAGTATTGGTCCCTGGAAAGAGATCAATCATACACTCCACTTCTCTTACGGGGCGTAACCCAAAGAATTATTTGGGAAAAACATCCATGAACTGATCCACTACTACCAAAATAACATTATGCTCAACACCCTCTACTGATTCCAATGACAACACCACCAACTGATATGATAATGTGCCCACTGCTGGTTCCAACAAACTCGTTTCACCCTGCCTTTCATGCCTCTCTCCTCTAAAGAGGGGTCTAATTCCATCGTGTGTCATAAAAGCCATTTTCTGCACATTACAGTGGATGTGGGCCTTAAATTACACCAGTTAATCCATTCCACAGATTACATCATACCCATCCATCTCAAGAATTGAGAAATTACACATTAGCTCAACCTCACCCACAACGACACATCATGCTCTACACAAGAAGGCTCGATACTCTCTTTAACCCAGAGGAGTTTCAAGTTTCAAAACTAAAGGCATCATTTCTACCCTTAAACCAAGAAACTCAACCATATGTGTAGAAATTGTGTTCCCACCCTCAGAATAAGTTTCCCTCCTCCGCTTGAACCCAACGTTAGAGTTCCCATTATTCCACATGGGTACCACTATGATTCCTCCACCCGAAGCTCCCAATAGATCCCGTTCAGCCACCGATGCTTGATTCACCATCTCTGTGTAATCACTAATACACAGTACTATTATTTTTTAAAAGATTTATTCCTTTAACCCTGCTTCGAAGATCTTTTCCTTCAACGACGTGCTACCGAGAACCTTGGGTTCAAACTGCACTAAGCTCATAAATATAGTTGTATATTCCGTCACAAACATATTCTCTTACTTTAGACTGAAGAAATCAGTTGTGCACTGAATTCTGAATGTATGTGAGTATAATTGTTTATTAAACAATTATTCAAAGCCTTCCCACATTATACCCTGGTCTGTTCCTGCTTGGACTACCAACTCCAACCACTAAAGAGCAATATCCTCTAGATTATTCATTTCTAGATTTAATTTTAGCTCTACTGGTGTCCCCATGAATTCAAAAATTATGTTCATTCTGGATAGCCATGCCTTTTCCCTTTCTGAGTCCGAATCACCCCTAAAGACGGGGGGATCTTGATTTTGAAACTAAGATGCATAATCAACATTCTTTGGCTCTTCTGCTCTATTCACACTTCCCATATCATGGAAGGAGTTCACTATGCTCTGAACTAACTGCAGGTTCACCTAGGACTCAGGTGAAACCAAGTTCTCATCGGCCACTTTTAGTTGGTCTCTACGACGCCTACCTGGTGCCATTTCTATAAACAGAAAACAAACAACCATGAATCTCACTTCCTTAGACATCAATAATTCCCATTTCACATCGCACTACACAACACCATCACAATGAGGCTTTCCACCTTTCCAGATTTTCCATGTTTCACCATTTTTGAAAATCAAACCATTTTCAAAATACCAATTTTATTCACATTAAAATTTCACACATTGGAAAAACCATTTCTCAATTCATCCCATAAATAATTATCCCCCATGAAATATGCATCCTATAGGGAAGTCGTTTATACCATATATTCCATGCACATATCAATGGCTATTCCCATGACAATGAGAATCCAATGCCTATAAGTGTCTCCCAAACACTCATATACCCAACTTCCCGGTAACTTGAAGTTCAGAATCAAAGGGTTAGATACATCCTTTTATGATATACATTCCATGTTCCGAAATTCCTACACCTTGATACCATATCGACTCAAGGAATATACCACAAAAAATGTCAACTCCAAATCCAAGAATCAACTCCAAAGGACCAAACACGCTGATCCAAATTGTAACACCATGCCCCTACCTTATTGGATTGAGGAAGCAGTGAGGGTTACTTGGCCTTAAGAGATGTTCCCAAGGCATCAAAAACTAGCAATAAATGCTGAGGGATTCAAGGAATAGTGGGGAATGATTTTCCCTTCAGGTGATAAACCAACTCAACCAACCAACAAGTAAAGATGCAAGCATTGTCAAACCCAACCATGTGATACTAACAATGCCATCACATACCCCAAAACCGTTCAACTAGACCTGTCCACAAATTATCAGAGTACAAAGCGGAAACTCAACAAAAAGACACCACGAGCCATGACACCATCACAACTGCACACCAAGCTTCAGCTCCAAGCTCCACCAAAACATCACAAACATCACCACGAACCACTAGCAATGAGATGCCTTACCTTTACCTGTATCCCGGTACATGACATCTGCAAAGACACTAATGTTCCAAAGAAGGGGGTGAGTACAACTACTCAGTAGGTTTTCCCCAAATGACTTCCCTACACATGCCACTAGGATAAAACCGTTAGCACATTTATATAAAGCAATTTATATAAAATAATAACAAGTGCATCCATTACCATAAGCCAAACACACCCTTACCAAGCCATATTACCCAAACCAAGTAAACCTAGGGAAAGCTAAACAATCATGCCATGAGCCAAAAATGCCACACAAGGAATCCCAATCAACCATGCCACACAAGGAATCCAATTCAACCACTTCACATTTCCACAAAAAATTCCATCTATGCAAGGAAACACACAATAAAGAAAACATAACGGTGGGACTTCCCGCCCAACTCGTTCACCCCATCTTCTTCTAGCAGGACTCCCCGCCCACTACCTAACAACCCAAAATGGTGGGACTTACCACCCATCCCATTCACCTTTTATAGTGAGACTTCCCACCCACTTCCACACAACCAACACAGGCCCTAACCAAGCATATATCCCACCAAGGCCACAACAATACGCAATTCACCATTTCCATTACATGTCAATCCACTTTAATAAATCAAACATTTATTGAAAATGCCCTTCAATCATTTTCCATAACAAACCAAATTTCAATAAAACAACCATTTTTATTGAAAACCATTTTCTCAAATCATCTTAATTAAACCATGAAAACAACTCATTTTAAAATCCCATTTTAAAATCACATCAAGATCATTTCACCACAAGCCCTTTTTCCCAAAAATCCCCAAACCATTCCCAAAGGGATTTCCATCCAATTTATCATATCAACAACATAATTAATTTTAAGCAACACAAATTAATTTCAACTAAACCCACTTGTTCTAACCAAGTGGAGTTGAGAGAGAAGCCACCTACCATTAGGGTTCCGGAAAAATCAACCCACAAGCCTTTACTCTTCAAAACTGGTGAATGCACCACCAAAACCTCTCTATATCCCCTTCACTAACATCAAATAGCCTTAAAATTACCATACAAGGAAACCACAACCCTAGATCTATACACAGAAGGTGTAGATCTATAAAACCGAGAGAGAGGGAGATGTATATCTAGAGGAAAACACAAAGAACCAAAGTGGGGATACTTACCCGAGAGAAACCACCTTCAATCCACTAAGAAACCAATTTAAAATTATTCCAAAATGATTGGGAGATCACTTTCAACTTCTAAGAACCCAAAATACCAAGTGAGGCTCGAGTGGGATAGGTTTTGGAGAGGAATGAGGGAAGCCCGAGAGAACCCGAGTTTTAAAACCCTATTTTTAAGTGCCCGCACGGTTTGACAGACAATGCACTAACCGTGTGCACACTAATTCCTCAAGAGGAGGGGTCCACACAATTACCTCACATGGTTTTGCAAACCGTGCGTAGGCCGTGCGAAGGCTACTATCTCCCCCTACACGGTTTCTTGGAGAACCCGCATGGTTTCCCCTAATCGTGCTCAAACTGTGCTCCCTAAGAAAAGCCTCCAAACTTTTCTAAAACCATTCAAAACTCTCCCAACCTCTTATAAACTCATCCCATGAACTTTAAACACATAAAGAAGCATAAAAAAGTCTACATACCTCAAACTTATAGTGTTACACTATCCAAGACCATCCTCAGGTGTCTCCCACACTCTTTCTTAGACACTGAATGCACTATGATGTCTTCAATGAAGGATATCATTAACTAGTCTATTAAGGGCTCAGAGATCCAATTCATGGGTCCCATGAAAACTACTAGGGAATTGGTCATTCCAAATGGAATCACCAAGTACTCATAGTGACCGTATAGATGACTAAATTCTATCTTTAGTATATCCTCATATAGTACTTATAGTTAGTGATAGCCTGATCTGAGGTAAATCTTTGATAAATATCATGCCCCTATCAACTAATCAAAGAGTTCATCCATCCTTGGTAGTGGATACTTGTTCTTTATAAACACCTGATTTAAGGTCCGGTAATCCACTCATAAGCTCAAGCACCTATATGCCTTTCTGGCGAACAACACTAGGGATGCCCTAGGGGAAATGTTGGGGGTCTTACATATCCCTTCTCCTAAAAGTCCTCCAACTTCACCCTAAACTCTTGAATATCTATAAAATATATCCAATATTCTAGTGTAGATATCAACGGAATCTTGAGATTTCATTCAATGAAGAATTTTCGGTCTTGGTGGGGAGGTAAACCTAGTATGTCCTTATGAAAGATGTCATCATACTCCACCACCATAGGAAACTGATATCCCAAAGCATCTACTTTTCTAAGTGTTATGCTAGTAAACTAGTGAGTAATCGACCGCACCCTCCTATGTTTGAGCACATACTACTTGGCCAAGGTCTCCTTTTCACCCACAAATAAAAAACTCATTCAGTTGATGTGGACACACTGCATTTGATACCTTAAAAAATTTTGTAACTATTATGACATTGTACAAACTCATTTCTAAAATGAAGAGATACCATACAAATATCTCACCCCCAATATTAGAACAAGTATGCAATCACTGAGTCACCACCAGTCAGAGTCTTTTACCACAAGGTTTGAGCCCATGGATCAACCATAATCTCTGAGTATCGTACCAGAAAAGTGCACCTTTTTCAATAAATACTACTGCTAAAGTATAAATGACATAGATTGTACCTTGTATCATCCCTAGAGCTTAATGATCATAAGACTTCCTAGATTTTAGTTATCCTTGTCCCAGTCCACCATATCCCTGATCCGAGCATGGAACACCTAGGGGTGGTTTTGGTAATAGTTTGATCCTCCTACCTCCTCATACTGCCCTTATGGACCCTCTACTGCATCTTCTTCCTTACGGAACACCCTACTTATACCTTTATCTATATCTCAGTGGTCCCTAAAACACCTCATAATTAGATGTATGATAGATCAATTAATCTTTATCCAGATGTAATCAACCATCAAAGTAGAAAAATTGCCTCTCCTAGGATAATTCGAGCTGCCCTGAGAGCCCTTCATCATTGACCTTGTATCTTGGGATCACCTACTAAATCTTTCGACAAGCCTGGATCCCTCTGACTTTCATCGAATACCAACTACTAAGGTCTCATCTATGGGGTTCTCACTTCTATCTCCCACTACTAGATCTTACTCATCTAGAAATCTCACCACCACCAAGTCTCATAGAAGCACCCCCCCAACATATGTGGGAATAAAAAGGGATAATATTGAAGCTTTGATGTCAATTCATAACTCCTACTCAAGGTTAAGATCTCTAAGGAGCTGATCCCTCACCATATCCAATGAGTAATGTGAGAGATTCAGTAAACCCTGTTGAGTACTCCTTCATAGTCAAGCTACCCTACTACATATGAAGAATCTCTTATATGTGTACTGACTGCAACATGGCTGGATAGAACTCCCCCCTAAAGAGACGCTCAAGGTATGGTTAAGAGAGATCTATATCACTATGTGATTAAGTCTCTAAGCTCCTACATCTACCAACAGATCCCTAAAAAAGTCTCGTCGTGAGGACTTCCATCTGATCTGTAGGCATCATCTCAAGGAGGAAAACATGTGTGACTTCCTCTAGATATTACTCAGCCACCTGAGGGTCTGTCTCCCCTGAAACCTTGGAGGTTTCTTCCTCTAAAACTTGTGAAACATACTCAGCATACGTGAATCCTCAACTAGTACTGACAATGATAGCTACTTCTCAATGGGTAGTGGTATAGCTGGTAAACCACCCATAGGTACTATCTCTATTACATGCCCATGTATCAAAGCCTCTTCACTAGGGGGATCATCCCCATGATAACATATTGGAATCCTAGATGAATGGCTATGTAGAGGAATACTGAAATAAAAAAAAGATGTACCATGATAAAATAGTATATCTAAGGATCTTACTTAATAAGGACATGGAAAACAAACCCATTCTTATATGATGCATGTATTAAAATTTCCCCTGCAACTAAGGTTTTCATGTATTGATTTTAAGGTAAGCAATCAAAGTCTTGTTGTATGGATAAATTGACCTCTACACCAACAAAAGAGTCCCTATCCTGAATGTTTTACTTGAAACACTAAACATTGTTCCCACAAACCAATATAACTGACTATGTTATGAAGTTATAACTGACTACTAAGATACCACTCTGTCACGACTCATTCTGCCACGGTCTGACCCATGACTACCCCGATCCCGCCTTCAGTAGGCCATGGGTTGGAGACCAGCACTGAGTAGGAATATTCCAAAAATGGGTGGAATTAGCCTAATGTACCTATACACACACAAATCTCCAAGAACACATAATGATGAAATGAAAAAATGAAACAATTCATTCTTACATCTAATATCCCACAACAGAGTATGATAGTAAAGTAATGAAAGTGGAAAAAATTTCCAAATACCTACCCTATCAAAAACTGTAAAATTCCAACATGATCCAACGGAGAGAAGGAAGTAAAATTTAAGATCTTGGTAACCACCTTGATATGACAATCCCAGACTATAATCCACCTACTCCTTGTCCTCCAAATACACCTTTAAAAGGGTTATTATATGTATAAGACATGATAAATGTGGGAAAATCCCTTCCATGGGTAAGTATAACAATACTCAATAGGACACCATGTAAATAATAAGCACAAAGAACCAAGTATATTTATCTTAGTACTATATATAACAATCAATGTACAATAGAAACACTCATATATACTTAAGAAAGACACCACACCACCAGGTGTTCATAACCAACTTCTAACCATGGGATTCTACTCAAAGAAATATTTGATCTGGGATAATCCACTCCATGATCCATTATTTCACCAGTCTAAGAAGACCCTGATACTTAGATAGGGGTCATGACCAAAACTGTTGGTGGACACCATGAACCCAATCTGGATCAACCCGCTATGTATGGGGTCGTATGTCAATGATACCATAAAACCTAATGATATTTTATGCTAGATGGAGGATCAACACCCTGATTATGGTGTTCATGATGATTACACAAACTACACCTTGGGAACAAATGATGATAAAGGATCACACTATAGCCTCATGGTGGGAGACCACAACTCTATCCAAGACTCAGCCTCTAGAGAGGATCGTAGTCCAGCGATATGGATGTAATGTCACATAGTACCCTTGAGGGGAAGAACCAATGGAACACAATCAACCTAAACTAGTCCAAACTGTGGAAAAAAGTGCTAAAACACTCTTGAAGTGGGTAAATGGAGTGTATCAGGGGGTGCACATCCAGTCCAGCTATCATCAAGTATGCACATGTGGAAATCCTCACACATAATACATGTATTCATATACACATTGTGTAGAAGAAGTGTACAGAATTTAGAGACATAGGACACCTTCACTGTGTCTCATGGTTGTGTTTGTGTTTGTTGATCGTGTCCATGTACTAGCCTATTTATGTTATGTCATGTCTATGTTAAAGTACATGGTGTTACACTTGTTCATGTACTTCTAAACATGTATATGTACTTTATGATGTAAAAGTTGAGCCTCACAGAAGGCGTTGCATGGCCAGTGATATTTAACATTGTCCCAAAAACTAGAACTATAGTTAGAGGTATACATGATATAAAACACCGGATTAAAGACCATGCTTCTTTGAAATTTTATGATCCTTTGGATCTTCCTCCACATTGTCCTACACATCACTAGATCCACCACCCTCTGCAGAACTTGTAGATCAGGGTTCTCCTGGTCCTTTCCAACATCGATCAATGGAAATCTAGACTCAAATACACTTGTAAAACACCTCATCGAGCCATTGTCATCATGTGTTAAACCCCAGGAAGAATGTAACATTAAAATGTATTATGATCCACCTATGATCACCCACCACTATCATCACACCTCTATTTCACCACCAATCAAGAACCCCGTCCACTATATTGGTCTATTTCACTAAAGAATGGTCTTTCAATAACCAAATACCGAGTATTCATCAAATTGCATGCTAAGAGAAAATGTCTATGATGAACTTGTGAAGAACAAAAAAAGAAATCCAAAATCCACCAAACATGAGGAATGAACCTCAGCCATTGTTATTTTGTCATCAATTTGTTATCATAAAAATAGATGAACAAAGAGGAAATGATAAACAAATAATAAAGAAATAATTTTATCAAATTAATTCTGCCAACGATGTGTGTATCAATACTATTTATATAATTGATATACGTTCATCTAGGATTAAGAAAATGGATGGAAATCATAAAAAAAAAACATCCTACCTAGAGTTTAGATTTATCATTAAAGAAAAATGGTTATGTTTCCATCAATGACAAAATCTATGATATCTGTTGGTACATCGATCCATGATCTGATATAGATATGTCGTTGTCTCCCAATAAATATCTCCAACTGTTGTCTTAATCTCCAAGGTTTGAGCAGCCAACCCTGATAAAATCATATAACTGCATATTTAAATAGGGATAAGGTTTTTGCGGCACAAAAAAAAATAAATCCTTCAATTAATTTATTTTATTAATTTCATTCCCACAAAAAAAATCACAAATGGCCCATGCTGACAAAGATTATGTCACACCATGGGTAAAATCCATATTCTGAAATCAACTTTCCCTCATATTTATGATTTGTGACCCCATTTGGGAGTTTTTCCAATTTTTCAGGAAACAATTCATGGTTTCTGTTTTATATATTGAATATATTTGAAACATTTAATCCAGGAACACTGAGCCTCATAATCGCATGTTCTTTCAGTGCCTAGTCTCAAAAACAATCCATATAATATCCAAAAATATTACCTAGAAAATATAAGTCATTAAATTACAACATAGTGGAAAATATCCAAATAAATATATACATAAATATCAGAGTGAATAAGCAATACAAACAAAATAATGAATCATAAACGAACTAATAAGTCAACTGAATAATCCAATAAATAAAAAATGAATAATTTAATGATTTGTTGGAATGTAACTAAGTTTCATATTAGACAAAATAAAAATAAATACTAAAAAACTCAAATAAAGGCTCAAAATTACCTAGTATCGAACCCCATGTTAGCTGCATCTCCAAACTCCATCCTATACAGCAAGAAAACAATCAACAATAAGGTCATTACCCCTTGTCCAAACCTTCATCCATATAATCTGGTCGGATTCCAAATGGTGACCCAAATTGGGTGTGAGTATAAACCAATAGGTTGACACCACCGTGTATAAATATAACCAGTTTAATAATAAGTGTATGTAATAATTCAATAAAAATAGTATTAATTAATTAAAAAAATAAATTAATACCACATCAACCTACTTCATCACCATTCCAGAATATCTCTAAGCATGTATCACAAAAATTTCAACCATATCCATATAACCAAGGTATAACATAACCTGCCTCAACTCCATACTGAAATGTATCTAATTATTTATTACAACCATTACAATTAAAACCTTTTAACCAAGATATAAATCACAATAATCTAGGTCAAACCTGCTTTATAATCATTTCAGCATTTAATCTGGGATGATCCCACTATATTAGTATTTCAACATGTCAACTCAGAAAAGCCCACTATATCAGTATTTCAGCATACCAACTTGGCCAAGCATTCTATATCAGTATTTCATCAAGTCAACTGGGTTAATGCCACTATATCTTCATTTTTTCATTTTTCACTAGGCATATCCTTCTATATAATAATTACAACATTTATTCATAACACAAGTCATAAAACAAGGATATCACGATTTCACATCATATAGTTTAATGGTAAATTATGAGAATTACCATTTAACTTTAATTTAAACATTTTATATGTCAATTGGCTATAACCAATAACATTCTAGTAATCTTAATAAAAAATAAAATCAAGGTCAATATATATCAAGAAATCACCCATGATCCATGTCATGCTAAACACACATTAAGCCATTAAAAATTCATTTTTATTCAAGGGTTGGATCACCCGAATTTTAGCCACAAGCTAGGTCAATAACCAATTGGATCCAAAGGGGCTATAAGGAATTATTCAATTCAGTCATTCAATTTATTTGGTACATGATATGTTGGTGAAATTATAATATTACACATACTTTAAATTTATCAAACAATATGGTTATGATTTAGATTCCCTACCTTTAACTGAAGATCAAACAACACTTACAATGGAAAACACCTACGAGGAAGAACGTATAGATGATTGTAAGAATTATCCTTGATCAAATTGATAAATATTTAAACAAACTATGAACATGTTCAATAGGTTTACACGACAACCTATGGAGAAACAAGGGATAAAAGGGAAAACTAGACAAAACCACTTACCAAGGATTGGAAGTGTTAATAGGACATCCTAAAGGGAGTTTGGAACCCCAAAATCTTCTGGAGGATACCCTAGGTTTTTGTTGAGAAGGTTGCGGTGAGATAAATGAAAAAATCATCCACATGGAATAATTTAAAATAATAGGTCGGGGGATTAAACAACGTGTGATATAGTTACATGGATTGTAATATAGTTATAGGTCGTATAATTATTTTTAATGGGATATGCCAAAAAACTTGTCACCTCAGCTGAAAATATTAAAATTTTCCCTAAAATTACACAAAATTTAATCCATTTACATGATGTGTAAATTTTTTGTAGATGGTTTTTCATCCCATTTCTATATTAAACAACACAAACCCCTTTTTAATGCTTTTTAACTTACCAAGAACCTACTGTAACACCTGACCCATTTATCCAGACTTGATTAATTTAAAAAAACATACATCCCTGGACTTTAAGTCATTTTCCCTAATAAAGGCTTTTCATCTCCGAATAAGACTCAACCACGAAGGCTCAAATGAAAAAACTTAGAGAGAGACATGCCTAAAAAAATTTGATCTTACAAACTCCCCCACCATATTACAGCTCATCCCTGAGCTACTATTAGCATCACTATGGGGTCTTAGCAGACAAGTTTGGCCACTATGATCACTTATCAGACTCCCACTCCCATGTATCCTCCTGAACTCACCCATGATGCCACTACACCCAAACCAATGGTATAATTCTACCCTAGAGATACTTCTCACTATGGTATAAAATCCATATCTGATGCTATCCAATGGATGTATCATCACTGGGATTAATGTCTACTATGTATATCACATGAAATGAGTAAGGATAATATCTCCAATGCTATGACATGTGGAACATATCATTCATGGAACTATAGTAGTGTGGATGGGCTAAATAGTATTCCACTAGACTGACCCTATCCACTATTTTAAATAGACCAACAAACCTAGGTGCTTTATTTCTCTATTTTTTGATATGGAATTTCCCCAACCAAAGAGACACCTGAAGGGGAACATGATGGAAAAACTCAAACTCAATAAGGTATCTCTGATGGCCAGCATAAGATTTATTATTCTCTGTATAACCACCAGCTGATGCCTAATCAAAGGAACTATCTTAGAAATATCCTATACAATATTGGGCCCAACAACCACTAACTCACCTGCCTCTATCCAACAAAGAGGTGAACAGAATACACTACCATAAAAATTCTCTAAAGTTTTAATTTGAATAGATTCTTGGAAACTATTATTACATGAAAACTCCATGAGTTTCATATGTTTCTCCCAAAAACAATCAAAATTCAAAACAGACCCTCAAAAAATAACCTCTATAACCTAAATAGTCCTCTATGATTGACCATCAGTCTGAGGATGATAGGCCATACACAAAATAACATGTGATCCCAAATTCTTCTAAAGACCCCTCTATAAATGCGATGTGAAACAAGGATCTCTATTCAAAATGATACTTCTCTAAAAATCACGCTGCCAAACTACCTTGTGTAAGTATAAAATTCACATATCATAAATTTTTAAGGTATCCATAATATATAAGAATTAGGATAAATTCTTTATTTAATGAAAAACAACCAATACTGCATCATTTTTATGGGTTTTCATGGGTATTTCTGTCACAATATCCATAGTGAAATCATCCCATTTCCATTTAGGAATGGGAAAAGGCTGAAAAATATCATCTTGCCTATGATGATAGGATATCACTTACTAACAACTGAAACATATCAAAATAAATCATTCCACACCCTTATTCATTCTATACAACCATTATTATTTATAGGGATCATGGTACATCTGTTCCAAACCATGATATACCACTGATCTAGAAGCCTGAAACTACATTGTCAACTGATCACATAATCCCTTAAGAACCCATACTCGGCTATGGAAAATAATAGAATTTAAATTTCCAAGAGAACATCTTGATGTTATCTCCCCAGTATATAAGTTTTCTCTCAAAACTAATCCCTTCAGATTAAAAAAATACTTGGTCATAATTTGGTCCAAAAGCATGAGTATGATAGATGTCCAAGTAAGAGGTACTCACCCCTGAGTCTCCTAGACATCTAGATTCATGTCTATAAATAGATCCATTATCCTATACTCATTACAAGACTTCAACACTACCTCCTCATGTTTATTTAAAATAAATGCATATATAATGAATTTTCCCTTTCCTTGTGTATAATCTAACTCATTATTGAAAGACTGCAGATACTCGAACCACCTCCTCTACTGAAAGTTCAGGTCCCACTAAAAATATATATACCTAAGGATTTTTTGGTCTATCTTTGCTACAAAACTATCACTCATGAGATAATGCTTCCATCATCTCAAGGAATGTAGAATTTTTTCAAACTCCAAGTCATGGGTTGGATAATCACTCTCATACATCCTCAACTATCAATAGCCATAAGTAACCACTCGATCCTCCTACATCAGAACTTCTTTGAGTTTAACTTCGGATGCATCATAGAAAATATTATATGTTTACTCGGTAGAGGTAAATTAAGGATAAGTGTTCAGGTAATCCTTCTTTTTAGGTCCAAAATAATCTCTCATGAGCATCTAAATAAAAAAACTTTACCCCCTTCATGGTCAACCCAAGCATCAGTGTTGTCGAATGGGAGAAATCTTGGATAAAATGCCAATAATAACCTGCTTAAACCAAAAATATCCAAATATAGAAAAAAATTATTGGGATTCTCCAAAGATACCATGGATGTAACTTTCTATTTGTATACTAACACTCCTACCTCTAAGATTACATGGCCCAAGAAGTGCACTTTATCAATCAAGAAACTACATTTGGTTAGCTTGGTGTAAAACCGATATGCTCTCAAAATACTTAGGAAGATGGTAAGATGTTTATAATGATCATCATCTTTCTAGGATTACACTAATATTTCATCGAAAAAAACACCACAAACTAATCCATAGAAGGATGAAAGATCTAATTCCTTAAGTCCATGAATACTACTGGTGCATTAGTAATTCCAAATGACATTACTATGAATTCATACAATCCATAACCACTCCTAAAAGTTTTCTAAGGTATGTCTAATGGAGTTACCCTCAAGTGATGGTATCTTAATCTCAAATTGATCTTATAGAATATCTTATCACCTCTAAGCTAATCCAAAAGGCTTCTGATGAATGGAAGAGGATACTGGTTCTTGATCATCATCTGGTTTAATCTCTAATAATCCACACACAAGCAAAATGTCCCATTATCCTTCTTGGAAAATAGAAATGGATTACACCAAGGAGATGTACTAGGACATATGAAACCTTTAGATTATATATCTTTCAAATATATGGTCAACTCCTAAATCAATTTTGGTTCCTTTCTATAAGGTGGGATATAAATTAGATCTACTTCCAACAATAACTCAATCATGAACTCAATCTCTTGATTGGGGAGTAAGTTGTAGAACTAGTCAAGAAAAACATATTGAAAATGGTCTGCCATTGGAGGAGAATAACCTTACTGTATCCCACCACTGTCTATATCAATACTATCTATATGGGTCATGAGATAATGCAACCTACACTGAATTGGTCATGCATGACCATCCTGAATATCCCACTCACCTTGGTGAGAATAGATTCCTCATTCTATATATAGAAATGTAACTCTCCTCATATAATAGTTGATATGATCCTAGAAAATAACTAATCAATCCATACTCATAATCAAATCGAATATTGTCATTTCCAATACGAACAATTCTCAAAATAAATGGTAACCACCATTCTCTATAGAACACTCCTTGGAATGTTTGATATTTTATGACCGCACTCCCAATGAAATGTCGATTGTTAAAACACCATCCAATATCTCCACATCTAATAACAAAATATTTACAAATAGTGTAGATAAAAAGGGATATTATTATCCAGTATCAAACAAAACATAAGAAATGGTAGATTATATAAGAATCATACCCCTTAAAGTAGATGGTATTGTATCCACGATAGCTAGAGTAGTCTACATAACATGAAGCTGACCAGCTGCTCTACCCTGGGCTCTATCCTGACTCCCTTGAGTTATAACCTCTTCCTATTACTATCATTACTTCTTAGGGATACCACGTCTTCTTCCTCAACCAGAACATCCCATGGAACTCTAGCTACCTATCTGTTAAGTCATATTTGAGTCCTTAATAGACTATGTTGCTTTTCATGTTACCCTTACACTACTATAATATTTAATGGCCCTAAAAACCCGCTTTAAATGGGCTAATATTCTACAAGTGTGAAACTTCAAAGAGGGGTACAGACACTGAGTCTGTTTTTTACCCATTTTACCACACTGATATCACTGCAATGAAAGATGATCCTAAGATAGATTACCACTATATGTATTTCTCTCTCTATTCTTTCCCTGGAAAAAAAATTCATAATGATTATTCTTTCCACTAGAAGAAGAGCTCATAGTTTTCCATGATAAAACATCCTAGCATCTCCTCGAGGCCTCTCTCATATTTCCTTCCTTGTTGAGTTCCTGTTTTATTATCTCTAAAAAACTTATCAAATGGAACATGTTCACCTATGACCTGATCTGATGGTGAATAACATTCTGAAAACATCTCTCCCTAGAGATCTCATCACCTACCAAATATAGCATAAAGTGATACCAGTCACTGAAATGTTCATTATAGTCCAAAACTGACATTCTATCCTACGTCAGTTGTATGAAATAATGAGCTTTATCATCCCTCAATGTATCAGGATAGAAATATATTAGGAAATTCATCTCAATGACTGTCCAAGATAACTTCTCTTGTTTCTCTGCCTACTCAATAATATATTACCAATGCTTGGATATTCCATGATGAATAGACACAATAAGCTTTACCCTTTTGTTAGTGGGTGTCATAATATGATTAAAGTTTATCTGGACCAAATTGATCTAGAAATCAGCTTCCAGGGGTCCACCCTCAATAGTAAATATAGGTGGATGTTGTAGCTGAAACTCTCTTATCAACTTAGACATCGAAGGAACAGTTTGAATAGTATCCCCTTCCATGGATCTCATGACCCTGATGGATCTATCACAAAATTGAAATTTCATATGATCCTTAAAAAAACAGGAAGCTCCAGTTCAGCTATGTTAGAAGCATGCTGGTTTTCTCTCTCTTAATGCTCAAATTGAAGATGA
This sequence comes from Viscum album, assembly GCA_963277665.1. Taxonomy (NCBI): domain Eukaryota; kingdom Viridiplantae; phylum Streptophyta; class Magnoliopsida; order Santalales; family Viscaceae; genus Viscum; species Viscum album. The sequence continues at coordinate 816,622,667 of OY728146.1, read as the reverse complement.
AGAGTAGTCATTTTCTCTACAAGACATACATTGTCCTTACAACTATTTTAACTATAATGTCAACCTCAATAGGTGAAAAAACAGAGAAACGCTAGCTTTCAGTATCTCTATACATGTATTAAAAGTGTTTTAGTATGATATAATAGTTTAGTTATTTAATTTATTAGGTATGATAGATATCTCATATCACAATATTATATAAAAGTATATATCACATGAAAATAAATATGTCCTTATTATGAACAACTCATGCCAGTATATATCCCTATATTCCTATCATAATTCATACATACACATATCATGCAATACTAGACCATGAGTGTAAATAACAAAAATCAATAATATCACAACATAATATCACCACACAACATGTGAATCACCCATGGTGAAATAACATCGACTCTAACAATCAAACATCATAACAACAATCCTATCCCAAGGAACTCAGATTTTCCCTTGTACAAGGGTTAGCTACTCCTATTCACAAGCTCATCACCAAGTCCAAAAACATCATAGTATCCTTTAAACCATTCCTAAATAGTAATTAAACATAAAAGAAACTTGGTATGAACTGATACCACTTAGTAACATCCCCTGATCCAACACTCTCTCATGTGGCCAAATTGGGATGGTTACCAAACCTTATGTACACATCCCCATACACTATAGGATACCAACTAGGAGCGGGGGTGTGATAAGTATATTGGGGAGACTATAACTCTTGGATTCATAGTTTACAACACATATAAAAATATCTAAATAACTATATACATAAATATAAAAGTGAGGAATAAATAGAAACAAAATTCTAAAGAAGAACCCAAATAATAATCCAACTAAATAATCCAATAAATAATAATGGAATAATGTAATGTTGCACTATAATGTGACTATATTCTATGATAGAAACAAAAAAAAATAATAGAAAACTTCAATAAAGACTCAAAATTCCTCGGTCCCAAACTTCATGTTGGTCCCATCTCCAAATTTCATCCCATTTTGCAATCAAACAATCAACAGCAAGGTCCTTTACCCTTGTAAAAACATACATCTATATAATCTACTTGGGTTCCAAATGGAATCCCAAATAGGGTGTGAGTATATCTCAATAGTTCTATAATACCATGTAAAAATATAAACAGTTTGATAACAAGTGTATGAAATAATGAAATAAACAAGAGTATTAATTAATTAATTAATTAACTTAATACCACATCAACCTGCATCGGATACAAGACAGAATATCTCATAGTGTGTCTCACAACCATTAATACCATGACCTTATAACCATGGTATATAATAACATGCCTTAGCACCATGTTGGAATGTCTCTGAGTATGTCTTACAACCATACCAACCATAAACTTATAATCATGGTATAAATCAATGTAATCTTGGTCAAACTCACTATGTAATCATTTCATCATTCAATCTTGACTGAGCCTGCTATATAATCATTTCAACATGTCAACTAGGGAAATCAGACTATATCATCATTTTAGAATACCAACTAGGCCAATCCCACTATATCATCATTTTATCATATCAACCGGTTCATACCCTCTATATCATCATTTCAACATGTTTCACTAGGAACAACCCACTATATAAGAATTACAACAATTAATCACAACACAAGTCATAGGAATAAGGATATCAAAATATCACATCATATGGATCAATGGTAAATTATGAAAATTACCATTTAACTTTCATGTATACATTTCATATATCAATTTTCATAAACAATAACATGCCAGTTATATCAATAAATAAGGAAAATCAAGGTGAATCTATGTCAAGCAATCTACCATGATCTTTTTCATGATAAACATACTTTAATCCATTAAAAATGCATTTATATTATAGGGTTTTCTCACCCAAATGGTAGACATAAGTCAGGTCAATAACCAATTATATCCAAAGGGACTCTGAGGAATTATTCAATTCATTCATTCAATTTATTTGGCACATAATATGTTGGCGCAGTTGCAATATTTCACATAATTGAAAATTATAAAACCATAGTGTTAAGGTTTAAAACCTGTACCTTTAACTAACAATCAAACAGTACTTCCAATAACAAATTACCATGAGGAATAATGTGTGTCTGATCCTAAGAAATTTCTGAGATCAAAACTGATCAAGATCAAAACCAACAACGCACACGACCAAGAGGTTTACACCACAACATCTGGATAAACAAGATAGAGAAGAAAAATCTAGACTAAAATCACTTAAAAAAGATCAAAATCATTAATGAGATGTCCAGAAGGGAGGTTGTCACTCTAAAATCGATTGGAGGGTGCCCTATGGTCGATAGGAGAAGGTTACAGCGAAATTAATGGAAAATTAGCCTCAGTAAATACTTTAAAATAGTAGTCCAGGTAATTACATGATGTGTAATATATATACACATTGTGTAAATAATTTTAATGGGATACACTGAAAAACATGTCACCCTGGCTGAAAATATTAAAATTCACCAAAACATTACATGATGTTTAAATTTCTACAGATGGTTTTCCAGCCAATTTCCCCAATAAAAAACCCAAACTCCTTTTTAAAGCTACTCAACATACCAATGAACCATGGTAATACCTAACCCATTTATCTAGATTCCATTAATTTAAATAGACATACATCCCTGGACTTTAATTCAGTTTTCCCAACAAAAGGCTCTTCGTCTTCAAACAAGACTTGGCCACCAATGCTCAAAAAACTCATAGGGAGACATACTTAGAAAAATATGGGATATTATTAGAATAGTATCTATAATTGGAATGAAGTACATATATTTAGTTAATTGATCAAAAATAACTCATGTCATATTATTTCCACTTTGTGTCATTTTAAATCCCTCCATGAAATCCATAGATATATTTTCTCATTTCCACTCTAGCACCATTAAAGACTGAATTACACCCTTTAGTAATTTTCATTTTGTTTTAACCTATTAATACCTAAAACATTTCATGGTAAAATCAATAATTCCTATTTTCATTCCATCCCACCAAAAATTTTCATGAAGTTATCTATACATCTTAGTGCAATCTGGATGAATAGAAAATAGAGATTTATGAGCTTCCCTTAATAATTATTTCTTTAAATAAGAATCAAAAGTCACACATAATCTCTTTAAAAATTAGATAACACCTTCTTCGTCAACATTAAATTATTTTTTACTTACCCTTATTAATAGGTTCTACCTTTTCTTATAAATCGGTGTCTTCCTTATGAGCATTCCTAATCATTTATAACAAAGATGACTGTACTGACACCAGAAAACAAATAGAGGGAGTTTATACATGAATAATTTCTAAGACAAAATTCATCAGATAATTAACCAAAGAATCATGTTCTAGATATATCATAGTTGATGTTTCATTATTTTTACAACTCAAATAATAAGTTACTATTTTTTCATTTCCACAATGGTATTGAATCATGTGGTAATAATCCTTTATCAATTCTAATCATCTCTTTTATGTTATTTTCAACTATTTATATGTAAATATATACTTAAAACATATCTGATAAATATATATTTCACAATTTTCTTCATATAAATGATGTATCCAAATTTTTAAAGAAAACAATATAATTTTTAGTTCAAGTTCATGATTATGATAATTTTGTTCATGGGGTTATAATTGATGTGAAGTGTAAACATTTACCTAATAATTATTCATTAGAACACAACCAATTACCTTCAATGAATCATTATTGTAGAGAAATAATTCATCATTTATAGAGTTTAGGGCCAAAATTATAGCATTCACCAATATTATTTTCAGTTTTTATAATCAATCTTCATTTTATTTCTTCCAAAAGAATTTAACTTCTTTTCAAGTTAACTTAATCATTGTGCTACACAATGTTGAGATGGTATGTGAGTATGATATACTATATAATACCAAATTTATGATTGAAATAATAGATATACTGAATAAAGTATCTAAATATACTCAAAATAATATAGGGGGGTTAATTATACACTTTTATAAATTCCATTAGTACTTTTAAAGATGGTTATGTTTAACATAATTAAACAAGGTAATTCACAAAACCTCTAGTTCTACACACTTCCTTGATTCTAAAAATATGATTTCTGAGAATGTGAATGTAACGCCCCGACCCCAGCTACCCAGAGTCGGTGCATTACTTCGTAACATTGGCATGATCACAAAAGATCAAGTCTCGAAAGACCGATTAGTTTAGTAGCCTTGGAAACACTAGATACATTCGTAAACGTTACATTACATCATAAAGTGAAAAACTACAATAACAAAGTCTCCATAGTCCACACTCATATCCTCTTCTGACAATCCCTGCAGGTCATTCATAAAATACTTCTTCACATCCTGGAAAATATTAAAACATTGAAAGGGGTGAGCTCAGATGCTTAGTAAGGATAACAATATTGCGGAAGCTTTCATAAATAAACATAAAAATTTAAGGCAATGTATAACTAAAACAAAAGCCTTTTAAACTTGAACATCAACATAATATGGAAAAAGTAAAATGAGATAATTCCATTCACTTCTTCACATGGATATTCTACTGGTCGAATAATCACATGAAATATCAATAACCACTTTCATAATGATGGAATGTATAATGCCAGACATTCTGAAACATTTTGTCAAGGCCTCGGCCAAGACGTCTAAAATGATTAAGGCCTCGGCCAAAACCATAAATCAAATTGGGAAAGGGCCTCGGCCAATTCCACATCTAGTTGTCTCATGAGACCTACCGATGCGTCGAGGAGCTATAGCGGGCTCCACCCGTCACTTATTAAGTCCAATACATTCCTCATATGAATAGGTTTAAACATATCATAAACCATAACATAATCGTATCACATAAAACATGCATAAAGTAAACATAACATTTCCACATTTCAATCACAATATATCAATACAACACATTGATAACAACTCTTTCAAAACCATTTTCAATACCAAAATAAAAGAAAGTTAAAACTTTGTATTTATTTTTCATTAAAAAAAAGGATGGCTTGTAGAGGAAGCCGAAACTCAAATAATGGTTATGGCGGCGGAGAAGTATTTTTCGCCGCATAAGTACGGAAAGAAAAACATTCCCTTTTTGTCGTTTAGCAAAACGCTTTGTATAAAAAACATTCCTTTTGAATAAACGTAAAAGTCAAAGGGGATTATACACCGTATAAAAGAAAGTTGTGTATAAAACCAAATATGCCTCAATGAATGGAGATTGAGACGAAGTCCCTTAAAAAGATCATTTTTAAATAAAATATATCTATTATGTGTATTCACTATATGTACACATAAAGAAAGTATAAATACAATATACGACATAATAACATCATGACATAATTTGAAAGTAGGAGATTAACCCAAAGAATGGAAATTGGGTTAAGAAGTTCTCTTACCTTGTGTCCGACTTGACTCAACCGTTCTTTAACCTCCTGAATAATAAACTAGAGTTAATATCTACCTTATTAAGAACCATTTTAAATTTCATTATCCTTTTTATATCACTTATTACAATGTTATGAATATTATGTAATTATTCAAGTTAATAACGATCGTTTTGTCGATCTTTGGTAACTTGAGTCAAAAATAAACTTCTTATAATTACAAGTTGTTCATGTGGTAAAATATCCATTATATCCAGAATTAAATTCATGATGTAGATATCATATATATCATATATACAGTATATACATTCATTTATAATATTATGTAACATTTAGAGGTAAGAAATTAAATGCACCGTTCATGGAGACGGTAAGTCGTACGTACGCATGAACGCTACTTTCATTTCAATTTCATATTTAATGGAACGAAATCATAATGATATAAATTTTCAATATAATTCCAGTATAATATAGTGTATAATACCATTTACTCCATCCTTTATACATCCCACATATGACATTAACGATTCAAATCACTTTGAGGGGGCGGTAGTCCGCACTTCCTAAAATGAAATTATCGCGTTTTACCCATAATGGAAATCATAAAGTATGCCATAAATGAGAAATACAGAAGAATAAGTAAAACATAAACATATTATATATAATATATAAAAATAGTGACATCTTAATGGCCACCTTTGAAGGTGTTATATGAGTGTTGAACAATCATCGTTTCGTGAGGCAGAAATTCGCCATCCACAGAAACCGTATGTTCTTTAACCATTAGATGTAGGTGTGTGTAAGTGTAGCTCGAATACTTCTTATTACAACATCATAGTATATTGAGGATACTGGTGTTGTTACAAAAGAAATGGATAAAAAGATTTTAGGGGGTTGGAGAAGAAAAATAAAACAAAACAACATTAGAGAAGACATTACCTCAAAATCGGGTAACTCTTTTTGATTTGAGCCAAAGGCTTCCTTGGGAAGGGTTCTGCCCAAAGTAAGGCTTCTAGGAGTAAGAGGGGGAAGTTGGGAGAGTATTTGGGCAGGGTTTGGCCGAGCCAAAGGGCTGGAAAGTGTAAATGAGGTGGGAGAGGTGGGGGCCATTTATAAGTGGAGAGGAGGGGCACTTTTGGAATGATTGAAATGTTATATTATTTCACAATGTTTTTCGGATTCTAAAGCTCCCACACTTATATAATTCGAGGCTAAGGTGATAAGGTTTCGAAATCTCCTCATCCAATAGGCTTTGGACAAGTGTAAGCCATGTATTTTGCATTATCTTCTCATTTTATTTAAATCGTTAAATAATGAGGTCATCGCTGCATCATAATGATGTCATAAATAATTTAATTTATTTAATGTCTAAAAATTATAAAAAAAATACTATGATGTATTAAATCTTTTTATATTTCTAATGAATATTTATAGTCAAAATTTGGACTTGTCTAACCCCACTTAAAAACTGTTTTAGTAAAATAACTCATGTTTGTGTCAATTTAATTTTAACATTAAATAAATATATATTAATGTCATTTTCCAACTAAAGTGGCTTCATGGGGTCCCCAAGTTGTCCCATGGGTTGTCTTGGTCGGCCATGACTCATCCAATAAGAGTAGGACAAGTGTCATGCTCATCTCATATTATTAAAACATTATTTGTACCTTAAACTACACTAATTACCTCTAATCGCGATTAAGAACTTAAAAGTTACTATTCACCAAAAAATTATTTTAATCTCATTGAACCACATTTTACTTATTAATGACAACCATGTATGTCGGATTTTTGAAAATCAAATCACAGAAGTGGTTATATTTCATTTAAACGAAAAATCAGTTATTTAACTACCACTTAGTGGTTTCACTATTCATCAAAAATTGAAGTTTTTCAGAACAAGGCCAAAATTTCACCGTAAGCTATAATTGATATTCCGAATTCAAAAATGATGTCTATTTTACAAAATTACAAACATATAAGTTTCATTAATTAATTTTATAATTAGTTCCCGCTGTTACGACAAATAGCATGTTTTTAAGAAACAATTTATATCAAAAGATTGGCAATTGTTTATGTCCAATTTAAATGTTAAATTAATTCTAATGACCACCATTGGATAAAATGGTAAAAATATATTATAATTATACCTTAAAACCACTAAATAGTATAATTGATCACAATAAATTATTTTGATTAAAAAAGTTGTTTTAAAGTATTTTTCACTATTCATAAAAATTAGAAGTTCTCAGAAAAATACCAAAAATTCAACATAGGCTAATTTCGATATTCCGAATCCAAAAATGAAGTCCATTTTGAAATATAAAATTTCTATAATTTTAAAAAGTGGTTATTACTATTCATAACAGCTACTTTGATTAGTCGCGGTGTTTTAGAACTCGAAGTTGTGTACAATGCAAGCTATTGTATTATTGAATGAGAAGCGTATCGTGGAAGCTCGGGGTGTTACAGTGAATCTGGAAATATGGTTCCGGAAAATGAAACTTAATGAATGTTTAAAACAACAATGATTCTACCTTAAAGTGTATAGAATCATACAAAATCAGAGTACATGTATAAGGAAGTATAAGATAGTTAGACTTCCTCAAAAAACAAAATACAGTGGAAAAACTTGTAACAAAATAAGTAACAAGTAGTAATCTTGTAACCCAAAGAAAAGGGTATCCAATAACCTTAGATAAAGGTCCCTTGATTTATACTTTCAAGAAAGTCTGTCTTACCCACACCAGGGTAAGCCCTCGATATGAAGATCGGAGTCTGTCTTTCTATCCCTACAAGACCTCAACTTCAAGTTAGTTGGCACCTCTGTATTCCTCAGCAAGGAATCCCTCAAATTCAAGGTAGTTGGCATCTTTGTCTTCCTATCCCCGTAAACCCATGATTGTACACACCAACAATCGAATACACACAAATAAAATCTGAACAAGAAGTTCAGTACGCACAAAGCAATAAAGTCCCTCTCTTTAGAAATAACTTTTTATAGCATGTCATCTCTAGATTGATCATTTATTGTTAGATCTTTTAAATGAGATCCTATTTATAAGCACAGTACCAACGGTCGTCTCCCTCCTCCAATGGTAATATTTTTTCTTGAATCTCAGAGGGACCTGCACACGTATCACTCAAACAATGGTTAGTTAGTAACTGAATGTGCGAAATCATTTTATATCAAAAATAGGTGTAAGAAAAGAAATTATTATGTAACCAAAATCCAATATTCGGAATTTAAGCAAATGAAAGATCAGATTCTAACCAAAAATGAATTTGGAGTCTATAATACAAGGATATTTAGATTCTATTTTCTATAGAATTCAGAACTTGAACTCTATAGAATTATGAAGTCTAAATTTCAAGGAAATTCATAATCTGGATTCACTGGAATTCAAAACCTGAACATAAAAAGTTCAGAGTAATAATTCATTGGAATTCGGAGTCAGAACTCATAGGAATTCACAACCTAAATTTGGTGTCAGAACTCAGAAGACTTCGTAATAATAATTCAGAGTCAGTATTCATAAGAGTTCATAATCAGAATTCATATTCAGAATTCAGAGTCAGAACTCAAAAGAGTTCATAACCAGAATTCGGAGAATTATGAGTCAGAACTCAGAAGAGTTCGTATCCAGAATTCAAAGAATTCGGAGTCAGAACTCAAAAGAGTTCATAACCAGAATTCTGAGAATTCGGAGTCAGAACTCTGAGTCTAAAAATAGTATGATCTTTATCTATGTATTATATGATTCCAGGGTTTTAGGAATGAAACCTAATTTTACACTTAGACAAGATAATGAAAAATGAAAAACATGGTAAGGATAAATTTCTTTGGGGAAGGAAAATTTTCCTTATATAAGTAAAACACAAGGTAAAATAAGATTTAACTTGAGATAAGCTATTTGTGATTTTCAAAACAATATGGAGTGGTTAATTCATAAGGAAACCTTATTGACTCAAAAATCTCCTCTAAGTATGAAGGAACAGAAAAGTCATAAGGAAAACCTTATTGACTCAAAAATCTCTCCCTTTTTTGAAAGCACAAACATCTTATGAAAAAGAATATTAGGACTTTGAAAAAAAAATCTAGACATTGAAATAAAACTTATCTCCCTTTTCACATTGGCAAAGATGAATATGACTAACTCCCCCTTATGCTTTGGAACACTAAGGATCATATTCTAGATTTCCAGAATGAGATTTTTTATTATCTTGAGTACGGAAATCTCTATAATGAAATATCCACCTTATATAAACTCCCCTGACTTAGGGATATTTCTTCTTTACATAGCATTCTTTTTCCTTTATCCCCCTTTGTGATTTTAAAAAATAATTTTAGGGAATGGAAAAAAATTATAGTACCTGAAATATTAGTACAAATCATGCAAACAAAAATGAGCAGTCAAAATTTCATTAAGATTGGAAAAATTTGTACAATGAAAGAAAATACAACAAATGATCGGATTGGATCTATTTTACATCCTTCTCCTGGGGTATCAATTTCTTCACTGTGGTTTTCATCTTTTTTAGCTCCTTGTGATCTTCCTATATTTTCTTCTCTAAAGCTTTGATCTTTTCTTCTTGAGCCTTCGAAGCCTCTATCTGAGCTTTCAACAAGTCATCTTGCTTCACTAGCTTCTCTTCAATCTCGATTTGGAGATCCCTTTCTCTTTTCCAGCTTTGAGCAATAGAGTATAACTTCCCATTCAGATCCTTGACCTCTTGAATCCAAGTATTCTTCTAAAGTTTTAGCTTTTCATCAAACAAAATTGTGAGATCCTTGATTTTTCTATCTTCAGTATCAAAATCTCCCATAACATCATCATGAAACTCATCAACCTCTCTCATATCTTCAACTATACTCTTTGACCAGCTCACCATTTTCTTACAAGATCTTTTGTGGTATTTATAGTTTATAAGGAAATATTTGAAGTCTTTATCCATCTTGTCACACTTTTCCATCACCATGGACACTGAATCCTATTTTTGGTTGTAAGTATGTTGAAGTATCTGGCATCTGGAATCTATGCTTGAAAAAATCAGAATTGTCCCAACAAGATTCTTCAAGGATTGGACTATGAAATCATGTCCCAGAGAAGATGATTCTGAATTCAAAACATTTCTTGGTGAGGTATCTTTCTCTAGCTCAATAATCATTGTCTTCGAAGATCCACCAGCTTCCTTATTCCTTAAGATTGCTTTTGTAGGTGTATCCACAAACACTTGTTTCCCATTATCGGTTCTCAGAACAGCTTCTTCATTTGGAGATTTATGTTCACTGTCAGAAAACTGAACAATCTTATCTTCCTATACCTTTTCTTTCTCAGCTCTAGCCTCATCATCCTTAGGGTGTATGAAATGTTGATTATAACTCTATTCCTCAGACAATTTATTAACTTTTCATTCACCCTTCTCATATTCACCTTCCTCATCCTTCCTAGGAGTTAAGAGCTTTGAAGACTCTACTTCAGAATTTCGTATTGATAGTTTCTCAGATGGGGTTTCCTTTTCATGATAATCTTTAACTTTCTTTATAAGTTCTTTAGTACCATCACTACTTTCAACCTTTTCTTCTCCTTTTTCTTTAACTACATTTTCTTGGTCTTTTTCCGAAGTGAAAAATTACTTCCCTAGAGTCTCAGGCAGGGGTTCAACCAAGAATGATTTCGGTACTGGAATTTGTTCAGATTATATTTCAGTATCCCTTAGAATGGATTGAACAACCTCAGTCTTAGATGTCTTCTTCTTTTTCTTCTTTTCCTTGGATTTCTTCTCAAGCTCATCAGCGGTTTTCTCTTTTAAAACCTTAGCTTCCGTAGGGTCCAGAACAAACTGTGGATCTCTTTCCTTATGGTTCTTTTTTTCTTCCCTCCATTTTGCTACTATTTCATCTGGATAGGATTTCTGCTTCTTTGGCTTTGGAGGTGCGGATTGAGTTTCTTTAGATTCTGGTATTTTCCCTTCATCTAGAACTTCCTTCAACTTCCTCTTCTTTCCTCCCATCTTCGATGGTTCAGGAAATTCTTGTTCCTTTAGAATAGCTTCAGCCTCCTCCTCTGATAAGTCATATAATTATATTGATTCCTTAGAGAAACCTACTTTCATCCTTTTTAGGGTGTCATCACTAATCAGCATTACTTTTCAATTCCTCAACTTTGAACTGCAAGGGATTTTGAAGGACTCCAAGCACCAAATAATAAACTTGGAAAGAATGGTCGGGTACATAATAATCTGAGCTTTCAAGTTCCCATTCTTAATATTATCTATCGTAATGAGAACATGCTTCATCAAGTTTACCTTCCTCAGATTCACCAGAAAATCTAAAATGAACATGTCACACTTCATCAAGGTGTCCTTATCACATTTTCTCGTAACGATAAAACCCTAAAACCACAATTCAAGAATCTGATTATTTGTGGTAAGATGAGAAATCTTCAGAACCTTGACATCTAAAATTCCAAGGCACTCCATAGATTTCACCTTTAGAAAACTTCCTTGATCATCTGGAAACATGTGAGAACAGAACTCAGCTTCCCCTTCATATGGAATTCCAACCAAGCTGGCTTCCTTAGTGTAAGATAAAGTATAGGTTTTTCCATAACTTTTGAAATAAAACTTCTCTCAGCCTTCTTCCTTAAAGAAACTATATGACTCATAGAATTAGACAAGAAAATATGGATACACCAGGTCTTGAGAACCTGGCATTGATATGCAGACACTCTTCCATCCATTCATCTTGATGTTCTTGGAGATAATGGAATCATACTTGTTTAAGAAATTCAGATGCACCAACATTTATCTATAAATCTTCCGCTCTGAAATGGAATTAACAGTTGATATTTCTTGAGAAGGAACTTCACTAGACATTCAGATTTGAGAAAATTTTGATAGGTTTAGAACAAGAATTTGAAATAGAGGCAAAGCTTCGGCATGCAGAGGCTTGAAAACCGATGTGGGATCACCCTTCGAGGGTCCTTTATATAGGTGTTGGAAGTGGCGATTGAAATTTTAAAGACAGTACAATGGTTAATAAATCTTCTGATCATATCTGACAGTTGAAATGATAGCCACAAGGAAATTTTAGTAGGATCTGATATTTTGAGGTTTTTAAAGGAAAACATTCGGATTTAAGAAAACTAGAATCCGAGAAAATTTTAAATAAAAAGGAAACTACCAGCAAGTAAAAGGTGATTACGAAAACTCAAGAAATAATCATACCTTTCGGATTGCTAGGAAGATTATTCGTATTGAGGAAAATTCTTCTTGAAGAACATTAAATTCCAAAAAATAACTTGACTACATAAAAATAACCCTATTACGGGAAAAAAATGAGTACAAAAATTTTCATTACGAAAAACATGAAAAACTTCATTACGAAAAACATGAAAAACTTCATTATAAAAAACATGGAAAACTTCATTACGAAAAACATAAAAAACTTCATTACGAAAAACATGAAAAACTTCATTAAAAAAAACATGAAAAACTTCATTACGAAAAACATAAATAACTTCATTATGAAAAACATGAAAAACTTTATTACGAAAAACATGAAAAACATGAAAAACTTCATTACAAAAAACATGAAAAAATTCATTAGGAAAACATGAAAAACTTCATTATGAAAAACACGAAAAACTTCATTACAAAAAACATGAAATACTAACAAGAAAATGTACTCCCCCTTTGAAAAGGAGTTTATTATTATAATAAGATTGGTTTCAAGTGAAAGTTAACAAGGAAGATTAACATATGGTTATCATTCCTAACTTCTGTTTAATGTATTCAAACCTATCAGAGGGTAAATATTTTTTGAAAATATCAGCAATTTGATCTTGAGTTCTGATAAATTGAAGAATGATATCTCCTTTTAGTGCGTGACCCCTAAGAAAGTGATGCCTAATATCTATGTGTTTTGCACGAGAGTGATGTGCAGGGATTTTACTAAGGTAAATGGAACTTGTATTATCACACAAAATTTGTGTTTTGGTAAAAATCATACCATAGTCTGTGAGTCTATGTTGCATCCACAACACTTGAGCACAACAACTTCCAACTGCTACATATTCAGCTTCAGTAGTGGAAAGTGCTACTGAGTGTTGATTCTTGCATGACCAAGAAAATAATGAATCTTCTAAGAAATGACAATTTGTGGATGTACTCTTTCTATCCATTATACATCCATCAAAGTCAACATCTGAAAACCTTTTCAAAACAAAATCATTTCCAGAAGTATAAAAGAGTCTTAAATCCATGGTTCCCTTTAAGTAGCAAAAAAATCTTTTCACTGCCTTTAGATGAGATACCTTAGGATTAGATTGATATCTCGCACATAAAAATACTGAGAACATTAAGTCTGGAAGACTAGTTGTCAAGTAAATTAAACTTTTTATCATACCTCTAAAAGATTTTTGATCTACTAGTTTCCCAGCTTCATCAAGATCAAGTGTGTTTGAGGTACCGATAGGAGTACTTATACTCTTACTGTCGTCATAACCATAATTTTTAAGTAGATCTTTAATATACTTATGTGGGGATATATATATTTCTTCTGGTCTTTGAGAAATTTTAAAACTAATGAAAAATGTTAACTCACCCATCATACTCATTTCAAACTCTTATTTCATTAGATCTTTAAAGGAATCAGTTAGACATTGATGAGTTGAGCCAAATATAATGTCATCAACATAGATTTGAACAATCAAAAAAAATTCTTATCTTTCTTTATAAAAAGGTTTGGATCTAAATTTCCCAAAACATAATTATTTTGAAGTATAAATACTGTAATTCTATCATACTAGGATCGAGGGTCTTGCTTAAGTCCATACAAAACATTGGTAAAGTCTAAAAACATGATCAGGATGTTTTGAATATTTAAAACTAGGAGGTTGTTCAACAAAAAACTTCCTCTTGAACATAACCGTTAAGGAAAGAACATTCCCCATCGATTTGAAAAAGTTTTAAATTTAAGAATACTGCAAAGAAAAGTAAAATTCAAATAGATTCAAGTCTAGCTACTAGAGAATAGGTTTATTTCCAGTCCATTCCCTCTTGTTGATTATAACCTTTATCAACCAATCTAGCTTTATTTCTTACTATGATTCTATTTTCATCAAACTTATTTTTGAAAACCCATTTTAATCCAATAATAGATGTTTCCTTAGGTCTTTCAACCAATGTCCAGACTTTATTCATTTCAAATTAATTTAGCTCATCTTGCATAGCTTTTATCCAATCATCATCACCTAAAGCTTCATCAGTGATTTTTGGTTATAATTGGGAAAGAAATGCTAGATGTTATACTTAATTTCTTAAGTAACTTCTAGTCCTTATAGGTCGATTCACATCACCAATGATACTATCACTGGGATGATTCTTAAGAAACACCTGATTTGGGTTTTTTAAAACCTATCAATCAATATAGGGTAGAATATATGTTGGGGTAAATGCTTAAAAACATCTTCTTGGACATTTTCTTTATCAGAAGGATCTTCTAAAAAATGTTGATAATCAATTTTTGAAAACACATCTGAAGATGTAGGTTGGGGTTGTTTAAAAACAGAAGGATTAGTTTCATCAAATTTCACATGTACTGTCTCTTCAATAGTACAAGTTTTACTATTGAAAACTCTATAATCTTTAGAAGTTGTGGAGTTGCCTAAGAAATTTCCTTCATCAGAATTTGGTGCGAATTTATAAAGATTGTATTTAGTATTCCGGATGAATACTTTTCATCTAAAATCCTTGAAGTAGGAAATTATAGGTTTTCTACCACTCCATAACTCATAAAGAGTTTTATTAAGAAAAGGTCTAATCAAAACTCAATTTATAGTATAAAAAGAAGTACTTATAGATTCATCCCAAAAATGTCTTGATAAATAATATTCACTCACCATGGTTCTTGTTATTTCTTGAAGAATTCTATTTCTTCTTTCAACAACACCATTCTGTTGAGGAGTTCACAGTGCTGAGAAATTGTGAGTAATGCCTTTTCTACTACAAAAAGTTTCAAAATCATAATTTTGAAATTCTCCACTATGATCACTATGAATAGTTTTCAATGGAAGGTTTTTATCATTTTTAACTTGGGATATAAAACATTTAAAATAATAGAAGGCTTCAGACTTCTTTTCTAGAAAATAGACCCACGTAAATCTAGTGTAATCATCAACTAAAACAAATACATAATAATTGCCTCCAATGCTTCCAGTTTGGGTAGGACCAAAGAGATCCATATGAACTAACTGTAATGCATCGGTAGTTGAGACATCACCAATTAATTTAAAACATGATTTATGTTTCTTTCCATATTGACATGGATCACAAACTTTTGAAGAATCAAATCCAAGCTCCAGTAGATCCTTAACTAATATTTTCTTAGAAAGTATTCATAGGTTCTTACGGTTACAGTGACATAACCTTCTATGCCACAACCAAGAATGATCTTCCATTTTACTAAGTCAAGTTATATCTTGGCTTTTATGGTCTTATATGTTTAATGTGTATACATTCTCTTGTCTATGGGTAGAAAGAATAAACTCTTCCTTGGAATTGTGTACTAAGCACTTGTCATTCCAAAAATTCACAAGGTAACCTTCATCGCATAATTGACATATGCTAATGAGGTTTTTCTTAAGACCCTTAACAAATAAAATATTTGTAATCAATGTTTTTCCAAGAAGAACAATGTTACCTATACCAATAATTTCTCCCTGAGCATTATCTTTGAATGTTACTTTTCCTCCTTTCGTCATGATAATCTTTTCAAAATATTTTTTTTACTAGTCATATTCCGGGAACATACACTCTTTATGTACCAAGTATTGTTGTTGTTACTCTCTTTATTTTATTGAAAACAAAAGAGTCAGACTTTCAGAACCCAGACATTCTTGGATCCAGAAACTTCAAAAAGAAAAATTTTAGGCACCCACATTTTCTTAGAAAAGTAGGTTTTATGAAATCCTAAAGACTGAGTTTTGTTTAGGGAAAAAAAATTTCCTAGTGTCCACCACACTGAAACTTAGTGCAGAAAAGAGAACGGTGTGGAACAAAATAATTGTTGCTAAAAATCGGTTTAGAACTAGTATATCCAAAACCAGAACTATTCCTTAGAGGTCAGATTTGAGAATACATTTTATCAAAATTTTCCTTACCTATGGTAAAGTTTGGAAAAAACTTCCTCAAAGAAAAAATTTCATATTTTAGTTTTATAACCAAGTTCTTGTCTTCTAAAACATTTTATTTGGAACTAGAGTTAGGATCGAAAACATTTTTCTTAGAAATTATGTTTTCTAGATCTTTAGGAATTTTATTCTTCTCAGAATTTACTTCCTCATGATTTTTTGAAATTCTTTCAAAATCAACATTTTACTTATCAAGATCTTTAGAAAGATCTGATATTTCATTAGTAATAATAGTATTCCTAGAATTTTCCTCTCCAAGATTTTTCATGAGTTTTGAATTCTCAATCTCAAGGTGCTTAGAAAAATTATAAACTTATTCATAGAAAGGTAAAGTATCATCTTTATCAGAAGAGGACTCTTCATCAAAAGAGTTATAAAATTTAATATCATTAGCATTCAAATATATATTGTTCATAGATTCATCATTGTGTACCTTATCCATAAATCAATGATTTTCAATAGGTAGTCTGGCTATTAGACCATGATTCTTCTGTCCAGAAGATTCCTAATCTGATGATTCATCAGAAGAGTCACCACCACTGGCACTCCAGGTGTCATTACCTTTCAATACTTTTTTAAATTTAGCTTTTTAGTACTTATTTATATTTCTCTCAGAATTATTTTCCTTTCTTTATTTTCTCTTAAGAATAGGACAATAAGGCCATATATGTCCAGCACTCTTGCATTCATAACATGTGACTTCTGAATCTTTCTTATCTTTTATTTCCTTTTTCTTATATCTGGATTGGAAGTTTTTCTGGCCAAAAATATTTTTCATAATTCTATCATGATTGGAAAACTCATTTTCTGAAGATTCACTTCTACTAGATTCGGATTGAATAATAACCTTCATAGATTTGGATCTAGTAACTCTCTCAGGAGTCTTTTCTTTCATGTGATTTGAAGTTGTAGTAAAAGAAACACTACCATTTCCATTCTTCTTCTTTACATTATTGGCATCTCTATTCATTCAAGTCTCATGTTGAAGAAGAGTTCCAAAGTGTTCATTAAGAGTAATCTGAGTAACCTTTCTGTTATCATCAATAGCACAGCTCTTGGATTCCCACTCATTTGGCATGATGTATATGATCTTATCAACATGAGCTTCATTATATAATCCTTTTTCACCCATGGATTGTAAAATATTCATCATAGTCACGAATCATTGTTTCACCTTACATATGGGTTCTCCATAAGGAAAGCTAAATCCATGGTATTCAGCTCTAAGCATGGCTCTTCTAGTTTCAATAACTTTGGAAGTACCAAAATGTGTAACTTCAAGTTTCTTCCAAATACTATTTGTAGCTACATAAGAAGATATCTAGATTTATATATTTCTAGTCATGGAACAAAGAAAAGTATTGTATACCTTATAATTCAGTTGATATTCATGATTTTATTGATTTGTGAATGTACTAACTTTCTTTTCAGGGATTTTATATCCTCCAGTAAGCATAACAAAATTATCAACTCTAGTATTGATAATAAAAGTCATCATTAAATATCTCAAATACTCATAATCATTCCCATAAAAAATAGGTGGCCTTGTTAGATTTGTTTTGTCAATAAAACCATCATTGATTCATTCCATCTTTAAAAAAAAATCTTTCCACAAAAACTTGTTAAAAGAAAAGGTTTTTAAATAAGATAAATATTCCTCAGCAAGGAAAATAAAACTAGAGTATCTATAAGCAAAATATGAATCTGAACTTTATGAGTCTAAAAATATGATTCTAAAAATAGAGAGAAGAATAATTCTATTCTGAATCTAATCATGAGATTAATTCAAATTGAACCAAAATTCTGAAGCCAATTGTTAAATTGGTTTAGGATACAAGGTCACCTCCACTAATACCAATTGTTGAGATGGTATGTGAGTACGATATACTCTATAATACCAAATTTAGGATTGAAATAATAGAGATACTGAATCAAGTATCTAAAGATTCTCAACATACAAGAGGGGGTGAATTTTACACTTTTAAAAATTCCACTGGAACTTTTAAAGATAGTTATGTTTAACAAGGCTAAACAAGGTAATTCACAAATCCACTAGTTCTACACACTTACTTGATTCCAGAAATATGATTCTGAGAATATGAATCTAGAAAGATGGTTTCAGAAAATGAAACTTAATGAAAGTTTCCAACGACAAAGATTTTACCTTAAAGAATATAGAATCGTAAAAAATCAGAGTACAAGTATAAGGAAGTATAAGATAGTTATACTTTCCTCAACAAACAAAATGAAACCGAACAACTTGTAACAAAACAAGTAACAAGTAGTAATCTTTTAACCCAAAGAGAAGGGTATCCAACAACTGTGGATAAAGGTCCCTTGATTTATACTTTCAATAAAGTCTATCTTACCCACACTAGGGTAAGCCCTCGATATGAAGATCGGAGTCTGTCACTTCAACAAAAATATCATTTAGAGGCGGTTCTATGAACTGCCGCTAAACCTTTTTTTAAAAAGGATTCCCGGCGGTTTATAATAAACCACCAAGAAACCTGTGTTTTTTTTACAGCGCCGACCCTTCCCCCCCCCCCCCCACCCCGACCCCTCTTCTCACCCCGTTACCCCTCGACCCTCGCTTCCCCCGCAACCCTAGCCCCCCATGACTTCGGTGACCCCATGACCCCGGTGACCCCAACCCCCCGAGACCCCAGCGACCCCGTGACCCCAGCGACCTATACGAACCCTAAGGTTTGAATTATAGTAATTTTCTTGTAGGTTGAGTTAAAAATTACTCAAGAACTTGTATAGATTAGGCACTCGAATCTTCGTTCTTTTTTTGTTCATTTCTATTTCAACTAATTTCAGTGTTTTTCATGTTTCTTTGTCTTAGCCTTTTTCAATCCGTTTGTTTTTCGTTTTGGAGTCTGCAATAGCACCTGGTTTGTTCCAGCATATCAAGTAAGGGTGAAATTTTATTTTCAAATTGTGGTTTTTTGATTTCCAATA
This sequence comes from Viscum album, assembly GCA_963277665.1. Lineage (NCBI taxonomy): Eukaryota > Viridiplantae > Streptophyta > Magnoliopsida > Santalales > Viscaceae > Viscum > Viscum album. Next base: position 816,603,107 of record OY728146.1, on the reverse strand, counting down.
AGTAATGAATTGTATTTATCAAAGCTATGGTCTTCAATAAGTAATTTCTTTGGTCAAAACTTTATTGTGTAATGAATTTTCATTTTGCAGCAAATGATTATGTTTAGTAAAATTATATTCATTTGCTGTAACATATATTTTTTATAAAATTTATATTTTGGATTGTGGACCTTATTTTCTATAAGGGATCATTTAATGTATTTGAATTATGTTTTAGTTAAGTTTAGGAAATATAATGTAAGGGCTTTAATATTTACTATTGTGCTACAACTTATTTTAAGGGATCATTTCATTTTTATAATTTATGTCTTATGTTAATGTTTCTCTAAATCATGTTTTGAGAATTAAAAGATAGGGTTTTGTTTGTCCTTAAAAATTCATCTTCTTATAATTGAGTTCTATTTAGGGAATTATATTTTATCATGTTTTGATGTTCCAAAGTAAGTGATTACTTTTATTTTAAAAACATTAATTCATGAATTTATAATTTTGTTAGAGGAATTTAATATATATATATATATATATTCATCTAAAATTCCATGTTTTATACATAAGTGATTCCCAAATTTATTTTTTTAGACTTTAAATTCATATAAATAAATGCATGTGATTTCATGTTCGTCATACATAAACATATATAAGTTTATTTAAGTATTAAATTTCAAAATCTATGACTAATTACTTCAAGTGATGTAAGTGGGTGAAATATATATATATATATATATATATATATATTATACAAGTTTTGTAATTCATATATATATGTATGTATATATAAATGAAGTTTGTAAATGGGTGTATACGGGTGTATTATATATATGTATATTAGGGATAAAATGTTTATTGACATGTTATGACGTTCACTATAACAGTAATAATGAGATAAAGAAGACCCCAAAACTAGGTATCCCCCACTATCAATCTCCACTCATTGTGTAATGACACTACACCCAAGGTGGACACCTCATACTCCCATCCATTAATATTTATCATCAACCTCTAATTGTATCCTCACATACACCTAACAATAATTAACTATGCATACTGGTGTCCCTCTTGTGTGGTTCATGACCCCAAACAAATAACCCAATGAATCACACCTCCTCTTCTACTGGTTCTCTCTTATCTATGGTGTTTTCATCATTATTTGACCTTGATTATTGTCTATTCCTTCATGTTAGGCCCTCTTATTCCTTCATAATTACCTCTTTCTTTATTTTCTCCTTTTCATCATTGTAATTTGGTTTGGAAAAATACTAGGTAGAGTTCTATCAAAATTAGTATTTTTGAATCTTTTTTATAAAATGAATTACAAAGAAATATGGTGAAATATTTCTGGGACTATTTATATCTCACTTTTCATACACATTCATGTGTGTGTGTAACTTCTATGTTTTAATTATAATTCCAAGATTTTGATTTCTAGTTATTTTTTTCCTCATGTTCCATTAATGGACATTGGAAAGTTGTGACTTTTCGAGGATCACATGGAGATGTTTTGAGTTGTGAATATGGTTGTGACTTTTTTTGGGAAATTTTATTGTGAGATAGTTCAACTAGGTTTATTTTATATTTAAATTTTATTTGTATTTTATTTCTCTATATGTTATACAAACTAGATGATTTTTCATTAATATGTATAGTCTTGGATGAAAGTAATCACTTTCATTGAATATGTATCTTTGTATTTTTCATCATTTTTTGAAATGGATAACCTTTTTATTTATAAGGCCTACTTGACTATAATGAATTATGACACTTAGGTATGGAGTTCCTTATAATTTTGATACTCTATCATGGAGTCCATCAAACATGTGTTTCTCAGGCATAGCATCCCTTTACTTTGCAAAAATTTATTTTATGTGTTGAAGTGAATGTTATTGAATTCATTCTAACTAATTGTAGTGTTTTGGATGAATATAATTCTTCCAAGTTCCCAAATATAATGTTTAGAGATAACTCCTTCTAGGATCTATTTCCACCTATGTGATTTTGATTATCTTATTATGTTTTCCTGGATGATAGTACCAACACCTCACATTTCATCTCCAAATTCCCAACATGATTATACTATGAAACTGCAAACACCAATCCCAGACACATAAACTATTCTTTAAATACCCTAGTTTGATCCCCAAACCACATTAGCCACATCTTGAACGCCCATAGTTATTTATAGTGCATGGCACAAAATGGTGACAATATTAACTTACGGCGCACAAAAGAGGTGTATACATATATCAATAATAAAAAATAATAAAATATTATACAATTTATATATGAAAAACAAAGATTTATGTCAATAATTCATATTTCATGCATCAAAAAACAAATGAAGTCAACAATGACACCTACAATTAAATATTAAAAATGATATATCTCAAAAAATCATATATATCAATTCCTAAAATATATTAAAAAACATATATCTCAAAAAACCAAGACGGGAGTAAAAAACCATATATCTCAAAAAACAACAGGAGTAATTCGAAAAAAATAAGGGGCGAGCAACATAAATAAAATTGAATTAAAAACAAAAAAAATTACTGATTCGCACAGAAGGTGCGCCTTCTCTGGAAAACATTGTGTATCTAATTCGCGGTGGTTGAGGGATCTCGGCTAAGTCGTGGCCGACTGGGTCACGATAGTTGAGGGATCTCAGTTTTTTCATGGCAGTCAATGCGGTCCAACACCGGCTAGGTCACTATGCTCACGGGAAGAGTGTTGTGAAGAGTAGAAAGGGGAGGTCGTTGTTTGAACTCAAAAGAGGTATTTTCAATCGGGGCGTAAGAGTTGGAAGGTTAAAAAATACAAAAAAAAAATCAAAAAGGCTCAATAGCATGCACCGTTGACACAACATGGCATGCTCCATTGGGCAATATGGTGCACGCCACAATGATCCATCTTAAATGAGCCATGGAGAAGCCATCGTGCAACGCACCACTCCCTGGTGCTAGCCATGGCGCAATGGCACGCCATGGTGTGGGCCATTAATAACTATGTGAACACCATTTTTGATGTGGTCTCCACCTTACCACATCAGTTTTTATGCAACAACACTAGTAAGTCATTCTCTAGATGAATTATACCAAAGGCGCTCAATCCCACCCACCAATGAGCTATCATATCCCATCCACGATGCCTTAAAACTCAAAGAATAACAAAAATGTTCAATTACCACAACGAAGTCTGAATCTGACTATTAGTTCAACTCCATGGTCAGTTCCTCGATCGTCCCATTTAACCATAATTCTCCACTCATGAGAACTAACACATATATGATCCAAATCACCCTCAAGTCACACCACAACTCTTTTCTATGTGAATAAACCAAATAGAGGTCTAAGAATTCAATCCACACAAGGTTCGTAGAACCTCAAAACCTAATCTCCCAAGTTATTTCATCATTCATTTCCATGAACACCACCACTTATCTAACTCAAGGGCTCATCTTTATTATATTATGTTTATGTAATCTTATATTATCATATATATGGATCTCTTTCTCTATTTATTAGTAACTATGTGTTTTAATTTTTTTTATTATTGTATAGGAACATTGTGATATATATAGATAAAATCTGGATCACATTACCGAGGAACACACCTCATTATATTAAGGGATTGAATGAGTTTTTAGATTTTGAAACTTCTAATAGATCCGTTGAAGGGAGAATAAAATTTCCATGTCCTAAATGTAAATTTAGAACATGGTTGAATATAGATGAAGTTTATGAACATTTAATACTGAAGTAATTCTCTGGTCAATATTTGTGTTGGATTTGGCATAAAGAATTGAATGTTGCAGAAATATTGAGCACTAATGTTAATCCATAGAATGAGGTCCCAAGTTCATCGACAATGGAAAATGAAATGAAAAACCTCATAAATGGTGCATTCGGCACTGCAAGACACCACTATCAGCATCAAAACATATCAGAACAACCATAAGAGGGTGCTACAAATTGAAACGTGACAAGTGATGTTTCTGAGACTGTAACACAGGAAGATCAAGATTGTTACATATCATTGGATCATCCTCTTGATTCTGTGGATCCAAATGTAAGTGAAAACTTTACTAAGGAAAATGTGTTTCATGATTTAGTTGACGATGGAAATCAAGAGTTATATAGTGGGTGTTTGAAATATTCAAAGCTTTCATTTCTGCTGAAGTTGTACCATATCAAATGTCTATGTGTAATTACAAATAAGGCAATGTCCATGATATTGGAATTGATACGTGATGCATTTCCTAAAGAAAAAAATCCCAGAATCATTTTATGATATGAAAAAAGTTGTTAACAAGCTTGGTCTGAATTATACAAAAATACATGTGTGTCCCAATGATTGTATGCTTTATTGGGGAGAGGATTCAAGTAGACAGAATTGCAATAAATGTTCTTCTTCTAGATGGTAGGAAAAGGGTGATGTTGGAAGTCTGAATGAACATAATTTCATATAGAATAAGAAAAGGAACACACCTGCAAAGGTTTTGTGTTAATTTCCTTTGAAGCCTCGATTTCAAAGATTATTCATGTCATCGAAAACCGTTGAATACATGAAGTTCAATTTTGTAGATAGTAACAATGATGGGTTAATGATACATCCACGAGATTCCCAATCGTGGAAGAAATTTGATTCATTACATCTCGATTTCTCAGTTGATCCTAGGAATTCTTGATTGGGATTGGCTGCTGATGGATTCAACCCATTTGGGACTTTGAGTACCAGTTATAGCATTTGGCCAATTGTTTTGATCCCTTATAATCTGCTTCCATGGATGTGTTTGAAAAAAACATATTTTATCCTTTAGATGATTATTCCTAGAAAAAAAATGTCTAGAAATGATGTTGATTTATACTTGCAGCCTTTGATTGATGAATTGCAGGAGTTACGGAGCAATGGTGTTGAGACATTTAATGCTTCTTCTAAAACAATGTTCAAAATGCATGCGGATTTAATGTGGATCATTAGTTACTTCCCTGGGATTGGGAATTTATCTGGTTGGAACTCTTAAATGGGTTTGGCTTGTCCCAATTGTAACTTTGATTTTGAGCCCAAACGGCTACCACACAGTAGAAAATGGTGCTTCTTGTGTCATCGAAGACTTCTCGATGCATCTCATAGATTTCGTCTGAACAGATCAAAATTTAATAGTTCCATTGATCATAGACCACCTCCAAAGTTGTTAATTGGTTCTGAAATATTAACATAGCTTGAAAATGTTGAAACAGAATTTGGGAAGGTTCATCATTTGAATGATAGTGGAAAACGGGTCCGAAGTGAATCGTCAAGAGAAATCAAAACGCAACAATGGAAGAAAAAAAGTATATTCTTCAAACTTCCGTATTGGGAATTTAATTTGTTACGGCATAATCTTGATGTGATGCATATTGAGAAGAATTTTTGTGACAATTTTATTTTCACATTTCTTAATAAGAATGGAATGTCGAAGTATCATCTCAATGATTGTAAATACTTACAAGCAATGAACATAAAACGCGAACTCTGGCCAGATGAGAATGAAAAGTATCCTCTTGCAATTTTTGAAATGAAAATTAGGGATAAAGATACATTCCTTAAAATTTTAAAGAATGTTAAGGTATCTGATGGGTATTCAAGTAATATATCGAGGTGTGTTGACATGAAGAGTTGCAAGTTACATGGATTGAAAAGTCACGATTTACATATTTTGTTACGACAGTTACTACCATTGGCATTGCGTACATTATTACCTGAAAAAATTATTATTGTTGTACTCCAATTCTGCACATTTTTCAGACAACTATGTGATAAATCTCTACATCCATTTCATATTGAAAACCTCCAGGAGAGGCTTGTATTGACCCTTGGTGCAATGGATATGATCTTTCCTCCATCATTTTTTACTGTAATGATGCATTTAACTGTGCATTTAGTTGAGGAAGCTAAATTAGGAGGCCCCTTTCATTATCGATGGATGTATCCAATTGAGAGGTACTTTATTTATATTTTTTTCAGTTATGTAAACAATTTTTTATACTTAATTAAATGAATAATTATGTTTATTTTATTTCACAGATATCTTGGGCATTTGAAATCATACGTGAGAAATAAACCTCAACCAGAAGGCTCTATTATTGAAGGCTATTTGGCTGAGGAGTGTTTTACCTTTCTTTCACTATACTTGGATGATATTGAGACTAGATTTAATTGAGTTGGATGTGTTGATGACACATCGACTCAATATCAAATACATCAGAAAACCAAAATATTTCCTGCTATTGGCTGATCAGTTGGGAGGACCTTCAATGTGACACTGGCAGAATTGGAATTATTACAGGCACATAGATATGTGATGCTGAATAGTGAAATTGAAAATCCATTTATTGAAGAGTTGAGGATACAAACAAAGAGACGAATGAGAGTCCGAACACGAAATGAGAAAGATATAACGAAATCTGTTAATAAAGAGCTTGTAGAATGGTTTGCACAACGTGTAAGTTCATAAATATTTCAATAAGTATGAATATTAGTTTGGCACATAAATTTTGTAAATCTAATAAATTATATTTCTTTTCTCAGATCAGGAATACTTATACTCGAGCAGAGGTTTCCGAATATTTGAAGTTTCATTCTATAGTTCCTCTAAAACAAGTTAGAAAGTTCGATGCTTAAAATTTGCATGGCTTTAAATTTCGTACAGTCGATCGAGAAGTGGGTTTGAAAACACATAATAGTGGTATATTTACTTTTTTTGAAGTGGAATACTACAAAAGGCTACATGATATTATTGAATTAAACTACCAAAAAAAATTTCTATTGTTTTATTCAAATGAAAATGGCTTGATATTATCAGAGGTGTTAAAAGAGATTCCTTTCAATTTACTTCTGTGAACTTCTCTCGCTTGATGGATGTTGGTGATTGAGAACTGCATGATCCATATATCTTAGCATCGCAAGAAAAAATGGTATATTATGTGAATGATGTTGTCGATGAAGGGTGGATTGTAGTTTCTCATGTAATACAAATATATTTGTATGATACTGGTGATGAAGTGGATAATTTGACCTCTGAAATTGAATTTAATCAACAACAGGAATCATAATTATTTGTCCATCGTGATATTGAAAATATTAGTCTAGTAAGGATGAATGAAGTGGATGAATCAATGGATCAAGAAACCAACATTATTGAAGGGGGAAATGATTGTTTGTACAATTATTTATTTATTCAGCAACCACTTGTTTCATTTCTACAGTCATTCATTATCATTGTTATATATATTTTTTCTATTAGTACTGGGTATCTGTTATCATTTTTAATTTTTTTTCTGCATAATTTTTTTGAAATATATATTCTGAGCTTAATTTTATTTGATTAAATGATAGTAATGCCATGGAAGAAGCGGTATACTATTTCATCTAGTTATGCGACAGATGACGATCCATCTGGCTCCCTCCCCACGACTTCTGAGGCACCAGCTGACTACACTCCTACACCATCTCCCCCTACACCATCTCTCAGACCATCTTTGGATGTCCTATTAGAGGTGATTCGTCGACTCCCCCTTCAGGAGCCTCAACAGTGGAGTAGCGACACGCCTATTCCAGTTCATCACGGGCGTACTGGAGTGTCACTGTCATAGGTACTAATTTTAATTAAATAAATTTATTGAATTTTGTTTATACTAATTGTTTTCTCATTGAAGATGAAAAAAATAAAACCGTGGAGAAAAAAATAAAAAGTGAAGATGTTTGGAATATGACTGGTGAAATGATAGTCGTGCCATTTGATTCTTATGGGGTCCCGACGGATGATGCCACGGGGTTACTTGGCCAGATTCTAGGCCAGCTGGCAGCGGAGCCCATTTCCCTTCCTATTTCATATGATGATTGGAGACATATGCCTCCAAGCTAGAAAAATGAAGATTTTTATTCTCAAATAAAGGTAAATTAATTACATTATGGTTTAATTTAATGTCATGTTACTAATATGTTCAAAAGGAATTTCTGTATACATATGTTCTTCCACTTCACAGTTGCTGATGTGATAACATGGAAGTGGACACTGAAAAATCTAGGTAAGAAATGGAAAGATTTAAAATGGATATTGTGGTGTGATGTCAATGATACCTCATTGACTTTGCAACAAATGTATGAGAATCTACCCAGTGGTTTACCGAAAGAATAGTGGAAAGTTTTTTTTGACAGACATCGTGATGAGAAGCGGATGGTATTGAAATATATATTATTATATTATACTCATTTTACATTTATACATGTATATGAAGAGGACATGACATTTAATACATTACTATTAAATTGAATTTTATTTATTTCAGGATCTCTAAAGAAATAATGCTTCAAACCGGTCTAAGCAAGTCATCCCTCACACTGCGGGCTCAAAAAGATTTTCTAGAAGCTGAACAACATTGGTAATATTTTAATTAGTTTAAATATTTATAAGACAGTATTATCTGTTTAATATATTGAATTGTTGATTTATCTTTGCTTAATGTAGTCACAGAGTTTAGGGCACGAAGCACCCCGAACTGAACTGTGGTTTGATGTTCACAAGAAATCAGATGGAAGTTTTGTTAATGAGCCTACTAAAGATGTTGGGGTATGAAGTCAATTTTTTATTATAATAACTTATTATCATATTTACCGTGTTAATATATATTGATATTTGATTTATAGGTAAAAATTAGAGAAATATGGAATGCCAATCCTTTGCAGTCCTACTTAGTCTCCCAGGATGACCCTGTTGCTAAAGTCCTTGGGAAGGAGCATCTTGGTAGAGTGTGCAGGATAGGTTTGGGACCCGTACCATCTGAGGTTTCAAGCAGGCCACTAAGGATGGCAGCTGCATCTACTCCTGGCTTTAGTCATCCCATACCCAGAGATGCTTAGAAAGAGATTGTTTCTCTATGAAACACAGTTCCCCAGCAGGGGAATCAGATATCTGCTTTGTAGAAAGAGTTGATTAAAATACGTCAGCATATGAGCAGATATGAACCCGATGGTAGTGCATCGACTGGTGGTATGCAGGTAAATCATAAAAAATCAAAATTATTTAGATTTATAACTTTCATTGGTTTTATGTTTTAATATAAATATGCAACCGTGTTTAATTTTCAATATAATGTTCTTACAGGTGACAGTAGAAAGTGGTGATGAAGGTGGTGAGCATGACGATGCATCATCGGACCATGAGTAGTTGTATTGTTCATGTGTTGAACAAATATGGGAATAGTAGCATTGTATATATTACATTTGTGGAACATAGTTTCCACCAAACATTTTCATGTCCTAAAATTTCCTTGATTTCTCATGTTTCCTTTTATGCGTTTTATTGATTTCCAATGTTTATTTTTATGTATTGATTTCTCGAGTGTGGTATACATCATTCTATTTAGGCATGTGTTTGAATTGGTAGTCAATATTTTGGATGACTATGAGTTAAACCCATTGTTGATGTGTTGAAAAAATTGGGTCATTTCACATGTTATACTATTTTGAATTTGAACTAGGTAGTATTCTCTTATGTTGAGATGGTTTTACTAATTTTTATTGGTGAGGGGGTAGTGGATTCATCCACACCTGTTTCATACTCAATATAATCATGTTTCCCAACATCAATTGGGTTAACATTGAAGAAATATACTAATGTGTTACCACCAATAGGAAACACATATTTATATTGTAAGAGGGATATCATTAATTTGGGTGTGATTCCATAGGATTAATGATACTGGAGATGACTATGAGTAAAAAATGATAAAAAATTCCCCCACCCGTGTGGGTTATGTTTTCCATTGTAATTTTATATTCACAAACGCCACTTAGGATATATTCTGATGCATTTTGATATTAAAGCATTGTAACCATCCCTAGTATATTATCTAGATATTCTAATGGGACTCAAGGGTGTTTAAACTAGTAGGGGTATAAATATACTCTTGAGTTTCAGTGGTTGGATATCCCCAGTGGGATCAACTTTTAGATTCTTGAGTATAGACAATAGGGAAAAACACCCTATATATCTTCTTGAGTACTCAAGGTCACATGTTAATAAAAATGACTAAAGTGAACATGATACTCATAATGAAGTTCTAAGGTGATTTCTAATTTATGGTGGACATATTTATCCAAATCAATATGATAAGAGATGAACATGTTCTCATGATATATTGAAAGGATACAAAAAGGTTGGATGTGAAATTATGGACCAATGGTTTTTTCATAGAATATTTTTAGTTGGACAACCTGTGGGGAATTATTCCCTATAGATTACCATGAGTGTCATATATTGTCAGGATTGATCTATTTAGATGGTATTCCTGAAATAAGGTGTGAACCATCATGCACTCATTTTACAAGGGTAGGAGACAATGTATGTCAGGGTATGAGGAACATATATTCATAGAAATTGAGTCCTATGTATGACAAAACAATTGTTTTCATGCCTCACCATTGTGTTCCTTATGGGTACTATTTCCTTGTTTTTGGTCTTGAACATAATTGGTGCATTTGGTGATTGAATTTTAATTGAAGGATCTGATGAAGGTATTGAAAAGGAAACACAATGAAGAAACCCATCAATACATAATCCAATATAAGAGTTAATAGTTTATCAATCCAATTCCCTGTTAATGGATTCACATTAGGTTATCTATTTTTTGATGAGAACCTCCAATGGGATTCCATATATATGAATATTTGGTATGGTTGTACTTTTAGAACTAAATTACAATGAAAGGTGTTCACTAGTGATTCATATACCATTGATTCTTTAAAATAGGTATTGTTAAAAGGTGTGAGATTTTGGGATCATCAAATATTCTTTGGGTGGAATCATTTTAATTATTAGATCCCCTTATAGATTTATGATTTTTTAATGAATAATATCAAAATAATAGTGTTTAACAAGTTACCCCTATTCATATGATCTCTCTGAATCTGTGTAGATATGAAAATATATGATTTTTAGGTTAATCATACATATAATACATGTTTATGATTCATTTGTGTAAGGCCACATAGTTAGGAAATTATTCATTTTTCGCCATACAAAGAAGTCGTAGGTGTTTACATTGTTGGGATCAGGCTCATGCGATGAGAATCATATGAATCTCAATAAATAGAATCATAACACACATAGTTTATAAATGATTAGTGGGATACATCATACCATTTATGTTCAATTTAAATAAAAATATTTCAAGAATATTAACTTGTTGTGAAGGGAACACTTTGTGAAAGGTACCTAGAAATAGATAGTGTTTGAATTTATCATGAATTTCAATTTCAGTTTCATCTTGGTCTTCAATGACTAATTTGGAGAAGGTATGGTTGTGGATTACACCTATTAGAGGGCCCATATATTGTTTTCAATATCATATATGTTAGTATGATGATAATGGATGAATTCTTAAGAGGTTGGGGCATACAACTTGAAGGTGTATATGATATTCATTTCTGGTTTGATTTTTCTTTCAGGGCAGGGGTGCAGCGGAAGAAATTTTTTTTTCTGGTCGGTTTTTAGCGGCGGTTTAAACCACCACAAAATGTACATTGGCTGCAGTTTAAACCACCGGTAAACTGTAAAAACCGCCATGAAATGTTAAAAAAATTATGTTTCATGGGGATTTTAACCGCCACTACATAGTGGCATCATAGGTTCTCATTCTGTGGCGGTTCACATTACTTCAGCAGCAGTTTTACAGCCGTTGGATTTGAGTTTATTCACGGAGGCTATAACCGCTGCGAATAAACTGATGTCAAGGGCTTGTAAAAACCACCGCCAAACTCAGTAAAACCACTGCAAAATGAGGCAGCTACGAAGCTTTCCTTAAACCGCCACGAAATGGAAATAACTTCCGCTAATAGATTGGAGACACCGTATTAGGTGGTGGTTTATAGAAACTACCTCCAAACCATGTAGCGGTAGTTTAAACCGCCACTAAATGCAATAAAAACTGGCGCTAAATGGTGATTCTCTTGTAGTGTGTCTTGTTATCCCTGTATGACCTCAACTTCAAGGTAGTCGGCACCTATTTCTTCCTCAACAAGGAAGCCCTCAACTTCAAGGTAGTCGACACCTCTGTCTTCCTATCCCCAGAAGCCCTCAATTGTACACAGCAACAATCGGAGTCGCACAAAGAAAATATGAACAATAAGTTAAGTATGCACAAAGTAATCAAGTCTCTCTCTCTAGAAATCACTTTTAGCAGAATTTCATATCTAGATTGATCAACTTGTTGTTATCTCTTTCAAATGAGCTCTTATTTATTAGCACAAAACCAACAGTTGGCTCCCTCCTCCAATGGTCATATTTTTATTTAAATTTCGGAGGGACCTATACATGTGTCACTCAAACAATGGTTAGTTAGTAAATGAATGCACAACATCGTTTTATAACAAAAATAGGAGTAAGAGAAAAAATTATTATGTAACCAAAATCTAATATTCAGAATTTAAGCAAATAAAAGTTCAGAGTCTAACCAAAAATGAATTCGGAGTCTATAATTCAAGGATATTTGGATTCTATTTTCTTTGGAATTCGGAACCTGAACTCTATATAATTATGGAGTCTGAATTTCAAGGAAATTCAGAATTTGGATTCAGAAGAATTCAGAACATGAACTTACAAAGTTCGGAGTCAGGATTCATTGGAATTTGAAGTCAGAACTCATAGGAATTCGTAACCTGAATTCGGTGTCAGAACTCAGAAGACATCATAATAAGAATTTAGATTCAGTATTCATAAGAGTTCTTAATCAGAATTCATATTCAGAATTTGGAGTCAGAACTCAGAATATTTGATAACCATAATTCTGAGAATTCGGAGTCAGAACTCAGAAGAGTTTGTAACCAGAATTCTGAGAATTTAGAGTCAAAACTCAGAAGAGTTCGTAACCAGAATTATGAGAATTCAGAGTCATAACTCATAAGAGTTAAAAAAAATTCTCTTTATATAAGTATTATATGATTCCTAGTTTTTATGCATGAAACCTAATTTTACACTTAAACAAGCTAATGAACAATGAAAAACATGGTAAGGATAAATTTCCTTGGAGAAGGAAAATTTTCCTTATAGAAGTAAAACATAGGGTAAAATGAGATTTTCCTTGAGATAAGGTGTTTGTGATTTTCAAAACAATAAGGAATGGTTAAGTCATAATGAAACCTTATTGACTCAACAATCTCCCCCAAGTATGAAGGAATGGAAAAGGCATAAGGAAAACCTTATTGACTTAACACACGACCGATAAAAGTTTTCAAAAAAACCTCTTGTAGTAACCCACTACTCCCAGATAAATATGAATATCTATGATATCTTATCCCATTATAAATTATTAAACAACTTTATATTTAGTAAGGTAAATATTTATTCGACCTTTATAAACAATATTTGGGAGAAAAGAAATTTTTTTCAAAAAAAATCAAATTTTTTAAATTTTCCACATAGCTTATCTTATTTCAAGGTTATCAAAACAATCCTTGGGTTTCTTTCATGATACTCATGAGCATTATAATATACCAATATATCATAAATAAATAGAATAACAATATTATCTAAATATTCATAGAAAACTCTATTCATAAGATCTATCAATATAACTGGTGCATTAGATATCCCAAAGGGAATAAATACAAACTCATAATTCCCATGTATAGTTTGAAATTTTATCTTTGGAAAATATTTATCAAGGAAAATATTCTTAAATTATTTCCATTACAAGGAATTAGTCAATTAAATTTCTTTAATATTATTAACCATTAACCACCAATGGTCAGTGTCACCTTCAAAATGGTAAATAACAAGAGTTACCTTTTGATGACATGAAAAAACCATCACTTCAAATATCTTATATAAGGATTTAATTCATCCATCGTCTACCACTGGGTTGGGTTTATAGTTTCCTAGAACTATCTCATAACTCTTATATAGAAAATCAATACAATAGATGTTGGACACTTCTTCTTAGTATCCATTTTCCCCATAATATGAAACTTTTAAAAAGAAACATGTTTTCTTGACATGATAAATATTTATGATTTATAAGTTAACTTATTATATATTTCTAAACATCATTAAAACCTATGAAAAATATTTAAAACATGGTATAATCATTAAAATTTCCTTAAGGGACATGAAAAAAGATACAAGTTTGTCTACTTTAAAACAATGAGTTCATAAAAATAGTTTTCCTCTAACATAATATACTTTTAACTCAAATAATCATTTACTTACACATGAACTCAGATTTACTACCCAATTTTTTTCATAAAATTATTTATAAAAAACATATAGTCAAAATCATAATCATAATGTTTTCTTAGAAAACATAAGAACCCATGAAATTTTTTTTATTAAAAACATAATTTTGTACCCTAAAAGGGAATAGTCATTTATCTAATATAGAAGATCACTAAAATCCCATTTAAAATCAAATTACTTCCATGAAAACTCGTTTTCATGCATATAAAAGTACTTTAGGTTCCTTGAGACATCATCTTCATAGAACCCTTACAATTGGAATAACCATTACGAATGATTTCAAACATAATTCTTTAGAGAACATAATCATTAAAAAATGAATTGGAGAGCCATACTAGGATAACCAATCAGAAATAATTTCCAAGTACCATATCATGAATATAATTTTTAATCTTTCAAAATTTCATTAAAAATCCCATGAAAAACTATTTTGAACCCATATGTAAAAAAAATTATATATCTATATACCCTTTTCTTTTTAAAAAACCCAATTTCAAAACTAAATACCCATAAAAAATGGAAGTGTGATTTTTATTTGATTAAAACATGGTATCTTATAAATTAATTCAAATATAAAATAATGGTTATAATGGAAGGAAATTTTTTTGATTCCATATACATTAAAATAGTTCATTCCTTTTTCCATTTTTAAGGAAATTCAAAATGATATGTATAATGTAATTAAAAATATTCCATTTAAAACCTTTGAAAGAAATAAAAATTGATATAAAATTTCATTTATAACTAATTTATTTCCATATAAAAATGGTTTTTTAGAATATGGACTTGTAAGAAAAGTATTCAAAAAATTAGTCTTTAAAATATTTAAATTTCGGTTTTTAAGGTAAATTGTCACTTACCTTGAATCTGACTCATTACATACATTCCTTTAATTCCATAACAATAAAATTACGTTAATTAGTTACTTTATTATGAACATTTTTCAGGTTTTTTTATTCTTTTTATTTTATTTTTTACCATGTTATATACAATTACTTAATAACTTAAGTTCATGGTGGATGTTTTGATAACATTCGGCTCATATGTCCAAAATGACTTTGGTAGGTTGACTTTGGTCAAAAAGTTCATTAGTAGATCTTATATAGAATAATAATCATATATAATTATATTTTTATACATAAATTTTTCTTTTAAAACTAACTATGAAATATGGTTATGAAAAATGAACTACAATATAATCATGGAGATGGTAGGTCATGTGTGTGCATGAGTAACATATCAATTTTTCAATGATCATGATGGAAATAAGATAAGTTTTATTTTTTAATAATATATTTATGGTTATATTATAAATATCATTTAATTTCTTTAAATACACTTATATATAGTATCCATGTTATGTGGTTATAAAAAACGAATTGCATCTCATTATGGAGGTGGTAATCTATACATACACATGAACATCATTATCATTTTTCAGTGGATGGAAAAGTAAGAAAATAGATGATATATTCTCTTTATAGAATGTTAATTATGTCGTGAATATAATATATATCTATATTAAATCTATCATTACAGCCATTCGTGATAGGTGATGGTGGAAAATAAATTTTATTGGTTTGTGAGATAGTAGTCCACGTACACACTAATGATGCTTTCATTTATCATTTTATGGAAGAAGAGATGGATATAGGATTTTCCATTTATAAAATAATATATTTTTATATGTACTATACTGATGTTTTTATTTAATTAGGGTTTAATAATATTTTATTGATATATAATAAGAAATAAAATGAAAATTCTCATTTAAAAACTATACCTCTTCTTTGGAGAACTTCTATTGGTTTGTACCTAAATCCTTCTATGGGTGATTTTATGATCAAACTAGGGACTCTTAGTAGTGTGAGGGAATGTGAGGAGTGGATATATACATTTAATGGAAGAACCAAAAGGATTTTTATGTGTTAATAAAATAGGATATGTGGTTCCATTTTTTAAAGTGAGGACGGGTCACTTTATGAATTACTTAAAGTATTAAATTAATATATATGAATTATCAGTAAAAAAAAGGATAAAAAATGATATATATAGAATATAAGATGATTGTGAGTATAAATATTCTCATTAAAAATTTACAATTTTTTGAAATGTTTTCACCTATATCTATTAGTTTTAACCCTCGTTAACCATTTTGACAATTATTGTGGTATCAATATTTTTTACTCTTCATGGGTCAAAAATGATACTATAAAAGAAATATTGACCCATAAATAGAAAAAATTTTATATATTAAACTATATCTCATTGAAGTTTCTCAATGTAGGGTTTTTATGAATTTTAATTCATTTAATATAAAATAATTTATTATAAAATATCATTAATGTCATTTTTGAAATATACATGAAATATTATAATATAATATGTGTCTAACTCATGTAAAATGGTTCAAAAATGTCATAGATTATAATATAATGAGGATATGGACTTAATATAATTACCCATTAAAAATTTTAATGGTTTTTATATCATTTTAGACATTATATTCTTTATTAACCCATTGGTTAACTAATATTAACCATAACTATGGTAATGGATTTTTTATTATTAAAGGGTTATAATTATAATTATAAGGCGAAAATTGGATCATAAATGGAAAATATATGAAATTTATTACCATTTCTAATCCTAATTTTTCTAATTAATTATTTTATAATTTTTAAATAATGTAATAAAATTTAATTTAGCATAAAATACTATTAATGTCATTTTGAGAACAATTCACATAATTTGACTTTGAAAATAATATGAATGCAATGGAATTAGAATATAAAACTTTAAAACGTCTATAATATGTTATATTTTTCATAAAAATTCATACTTAACTTTAGTTCACTGAATAAAATATTACTTTTAGATTTTTCAAAATAATTTACTTGATTGTTTTACTACTTACACAAGCACTATATCGTCATTTCATAAGAATTTATGGTAATTATTTTATAACTAGAAATTAAAAATAAATTAGAATGATAAAAAAAATTCATTCATACTTAAAATAACCATTTATAACTAAAAATATTTTATTTTTATCACTACCACAAAATTTTATAGATATTACAAGAAAGATAATGACATCTTGTACTCTATATTTACTTAAACAAATATGTCATTTTCAAAGAAAAATGGAATAAATGTTATAAATATTCAAGTATTATATGATTATATTTGAACCCCACTCATCCAATATATTAAAGTAATGTTTTATTTTAATTTTTAGACATTATGATATTTACATTTAGCCTTAATTACCTGATTTTCCCTTATCGGGGTGGAAATATTTACTGAGGTTACTATTCATCATGATGAAAAATAAAAGGGACCTATTTAAAAAATTTAAAACTCATAATTTAAAATATTGTACCCATTTTATAAAATTATATTTCTCAAAACTATAAAAAATTAGTTTTAAAATAAATGTATAAAACTCAATGAATAATAGTTTTTTAATGTGTTTTAATCCCAAAAATTAACATATAATAAAATCAAGTACAATGATGATTAATATTTAATAAATTAAATTATATATAATTAAATAATAAGTGTTTTACTATAATATCAAATTAAAATCAAAATGATACTTTCAAATGAAAATAAAATACAATTTTATAAAAAATGATATTTTTCATTATGCAATGAAAAATCAAAATTTTTAGAAAAATCCAATCTTTTTATCCTAAGTTAATTTTTATATACTAATTTAAAAAATGATATGATTTTTAAAAAATATAATTTCTAAATTTTATATAAATTAATTATAATATTATCTCACAAAAGACAATAAAAACCATTTTGAAGAGAATTGATTTTTAAAGAATATAATGACTTTACTAAAAAATGAGTGAGTATTTTATGAAAATTAATTAGTACATTAGTTTTGAATAGGATAATTATACATATATTTCATAATGTGGTTAATCCTATTTATACCTACCAATTCAATTACTTGGTAATAACGGTCATATTTTAATAATAATATTTCATTGTTCATTTAAGCTCAGTATTGTGTATTGTATACTCTATTGATCATAGTATTTATTTTAAAATATTAAGATATTACATTATCCCTATTTAACAAATTGAGTTACAAATAATTTGAAATTTGTCTTGATATTCAAGGTTTTTTCATTTGAAAATACCTTTATTGAAATCCTACATTATAAAAAGGGTTAATAAAACCTCTTATTGAAAAGAGGGAGACAAAGTATCAAGGTCATCTGGAGTAACACATAACTAAATTTTTAAATATGAGAACATTAGTGGAAAGTGAAAATATATACATAAATGAAAAAATTAATTTATAAATATTAATTTAGAGTGATATGGATCAATGATCACATGGAATTGAATGATCATGATAAAGTCAATGACCACAAAACTTTAAACCAATGAGGGGTGAAAAAGGACATCGATTCGTCATAAATGAAGTAAATATGATAAAATTTTTGTTTCAAAATCATTTTTATAGATTTGAGGAATTCCATTACCATATTGACAAAGAACTTAAGAAAACATACTTACTTATCAAGTTGAATTTCATCCTTTAATCAATTTCCACCACAATCTGATGTTTTTCTCTAAATGATCACCATTCAAGATGAATTTTTCATTATTGAAGCACTAAAATAAACTTCCAATAGATTTCGTAATTCTAAAAAGGATGATGATATGTTTCTCTTGTCTTTAGATATTGACCAAAATGGTTATCATAAGGTAATATAATTCCCAAAATGAATAAACCTTCAAATTATTAAATAAAACATTAATATTAAAAGACTCGACAATAACATCCCAAGTTCAACATATATCATTTGATAAATAACTAACCTTAACACTACTCAAAATATTATTGCCTAATTTTGAAACAAACAAATCATAATAATTTGATAAAATATTATTTTGAGACTAATTAACATTTATATCTTGCCATATTAGTCACTCATAAAGTCATATACTCAAAAATGCATATGCCCTAATCATATAGTCTCCAAAATATGATAATTATTTCCATAAATAACAAGAACCGCCATAAAGACACATTAAAATTATATATTCTTCCAAAATATAATTAAACCTTTATTCATCAACTAAAATTGCATCTTATCTAATAATATTATGTCTACCTTATTCATATAATGTTTTTTAAAATTATAGATATCTTCTTTTGAAATAATATTTTTCATTAAATCACCAAATAAATTTTTAATCTCTTGGATATCTATATGATAAAAAATATGATCCAAAAATAAACTTAATATTTATCTATCAAATATTTTATGTAAAAAAATAATTATATAATAACCAAGACATCACGTAGGCTAGTTGTTGGTGATGCCCCATTGTTACCCTTTGATTGTGGGTTTAAGACATGTAAACTTTCCAGATATGATGGGTTCTTTCCTAGCCTACGGTATTTCATTTAATATATTAGATGAGTGTGGTTTGACCATCCTTATACAAGATTTTAATTTATGGAAATTTTCATCCATTTATATTTTAGAATGAATTATATATTATTTTATGTAAATAAAAAGACAAAAATGGAACTCTCTTTCTTTTATTATGTGTAAAATTTTATGAATAGAATAAAAAAATATACTTAGTTATAAATATTTATTTTAAATATGATTTAATTTTTTTATCAATGTAATTAATTTTTAATTTTTATTTATGAAATAATTACCTTAAATGCTAATGCAATGTCGACACAATGCTTGTGCAAGTAGTAAAAACCAAGTAAATGATTTTAAAAACTCTTGAAGTAATATTATTTGGGTGATTATAAGTTTCATGATAATTTTTATGATACATATAAAAAAGTATATTTGTTTAAAATTTTTATATTCAAATCACATTTTTTTCAAAATTTTTTCAAATTGAAATTATTTTAATAGTTCTTAAAATGACAAGAATAGTATTTTATGATAAAAACATATTTTATTAAAATATTTAAAATCATAAAAATATTGAAATAGGATAATTAAGATGATAAATGGTCTAAAAATCTATAAATTTTCCATTTATCATCTATTTTTTACCTTATAATTAAAATTATCATTCTTTAATATTGAAAAAAAAACATTACAACATTTAAAGTTAAAATTGGTTAACCAATGTGTTAATCCAAAAGATAAGGTATAAAATGATATAAAAACCTATGAAGATATTATTTTATAATTATATGAAGACTGTATTCTCTTTATATTTTAAGACATGGAATTTTTGAACCATTTGTTATAATTTAGACACGTATTATATTATTATATTTCTTGAATTCTCAAAAATAACATTAATGGAATTTTATAATAAAAAATATGTTATCAAATTATTTAAAATTCATAAAAATCCTATAATAATACAATTTAATGGTGTATGGTTGAAACTATTAACTAAATTCCATTTATTGGTCACTTTTCCTTTTATAGTAACTTTCTTAACCCCTAAATAGTAAAAAGAATTGATATCATGGTAATTCACAAAAGGGTTAACATGGGGTTGAAACTAAACTATAAGGGTAAAAACATAAACCAAACATGTATAAATTTTATTTTATGATTTTATTTAGACTCATAATCATCCTATATTATAATAATATCAATTTGGGTGTATTTTTAAAAGAAAAAAAATTATATTCGTTTTATACTTTAGGTAATTGTAAGAGTTCTCCACCCCTCACTAATAAATAGTTCACCTCCTATCCACTTTTATTCACACTAAAAATAAGTTTTTTTTAAAATACCTATAAAAATCCATTATTATATGCCTAACTATTACCTATAGGCCCTTTTTTATCATAAAACTATCGTATGAAGGCTTTCGGTATAAACCTAAATAGGTTGTCTGAAGAAGAGGTATAGTTCTTAAATGATCATTTTCATTTTATATATTATTCTAACTCATTAAAATATTAATAAATAATGATGAAATAATAACATTAGTTTCTTAGATATATTGATATGTTATTAATTTAATGGCACAACCTATATAAATAACCTCTTCTGTCAAATGGGAAATGAAACCATCGTTCGTGTGTATGGTGGATTACTGCCTCACAAAGCGATGAAATTAATTTTCCATCACCACCATTCACTACTAGTTATAATGATGTATTTAACGTGTATATATGATATTAATGACATAATTATAATTCTATTAAGATAATATATCATCTATTTTCTTACATTTAAATCCCTTAAAAAATGATAACGTCGTTTGTGTGTACATGTGGATTACCGCCTCCACGAACTGATGTGATCCTTTTTTCATAACCACATCACATGGATGATATATATAAGTGAATTTAAATAAAGGATATGATATTTATGATAAAATAATAATTATAGATATGGAAATTTGTATTTTAACATATAAATCATTAATGGATTTTCCCACCAATGAAACTATTAATTGATATTTAGATTCCTTTATAAGATTTCATGTTTTATTAAAAGAAAATCCATAATTTCCTTTGGCATGGATAGTTTTGTTTTGAAATGGATTTTAAAAAAATAAATTGGTATTTTAATATCTGTTATTTTTTATATATGAGTTTAGGAGATTTTTTCATGGGATTTATAATGAAAAGGTGAAATCTTAAAAAAAATAATGATATGGTCCTTAGACATTTTTTATGATTAGGTGAGACTCGTATAACCCTAAAATTTATTAGGTAATTATTATTTTCTCAGTATAACTATATTTTAAGTCAACCATAATGGTTATTCAATTTATAAGGCTTCTTGTAAGGCTTTTGTAAGGTTTATATAAAGATGATTTCCCAAGGAACTTAGTGGACTTATTTATGCTT
This sequence comes from Viscum album, assembly GCA_963277665.1. Classification (NCBI taxonomy): domain Eukaryota; kingdom Viridiplantae; phylum Streptophyta; class Magnoliopsida; order Santalales; family Viscaceae; genus Viscum; species Viscum album. The sequence goes on along the minus strand of OY728146.1, from coordinate 816,581,010 downwards.
AAAATTGATTTTTTCAGGAAAATTATTTGATTTCAAATGTTCAGATAATGATATTTTCTTTTAAAGGAAGTATTATTCCCTTTTAGGGTAAAAAGGTATATTTTTAAGAAAACATTATTCATAGTTTCTCATATTTTCTATGTAACCATTCTGATTATTATTTTTCCTTTATTTTTTCTTATAACATGTTTTATGAAAAAATTTCCACATTAAAGCTGATTTCATGTGTAAGTAAATGATTATTTGAGATAAAAGTTTATTATGTTAAATGAAAACTATTTTTATGATCTCATGGTTTTAAATTGGACTAACAGGTTTCTTTCCTATTTTTATATACCTTAATAATATATTTGTTATCATACCATATTTTTAAATGCCTTTTCGGGTTTTAAGGATGAGTGGGGAGAAAGAAAAAGTTAAGTTAAAAATCATAATGATTTTTCATGAAAATAAAACATATTTCTTTTTAGAAAATTTGTATTGTGGGGGAAATGGATAATAAGAGGAAGTGTTGAACATGTATTTTATGGTTCAGTTATGTAATAGTAATTTCCTAATTCTCTAAAAATCCAAACCTAAAAATATCCTTCAAATATAATTAAGTGAATTATTTTTAAAATATTCAATTTATGGATTGTTTAACTATGGTCCCTTTAATATACTAGGGTGTTACATTCACCCAACTTATAGAGAACTAAATTATCATTGTGGACCTTATATATCAACCTAGATAGTTCCACCACACTTATGGATTTATTCCTCCTTTGATACCAATGTAACAACTAGGCCCTACAGGAACCACATTTTCTAGGTATATACATGTTATACCAACCTTAGGGCTCACCCACATGCCGGAACAGGTCATCAAACTAATGAATTTTCCTACAAACCAACACATCCTCTTTTCAATGTTCTTTTTACTCACTCAATAATGCCCTTGGAAACTTCCTATGGTATCACGCATCCTGATCACTACTCCAAGAAAAACTTCTTTAACTATGGATTTCTAATCATGTATGATCACAAAAATAAAGGTTCCCCTTATTGAAAAGGGTAGTAACATTTATCCACTTAACCCTTTAACTTTTTGGGGTGTTACATTCAATATTGATGATAAGAACCATTAAAAACTCATAGTAATCATAGAGAAAATCAGTTGTTATCTTGGAAAATTATCTTTACAAAACCCTTTCAAGAACCCTTATAAGTGGAGTAACCAATATGATCAACTTCCAACATAAATATCCAGAGAACATAATCATTAACCAATTCATTAGAGAGGTATATTAGGATCTCCAATAATCATGAGATATATTATGCTCAACTATCCCCATAATATATATATAAGTATTACCTATCAACATAAACAATTTTCAATAACCAAAACATAATTATAACACAATAGATATTATATTTTTTTAATATAATAATAACTATTGTTCTTTCATAGCTGGATTTACCCATGGAAAATAAATAGGTTCTATAAAAATATTGTAATTCATCCAGTGAAATAATAAGGATGATAAAATTAAAATATATCCCCATTAGAGCATAAGTAACATCAAGGTTCATTGACATTAATGAATAGAAATACCAAAAAATAACATTAAAAATATTCTTAAGGAAAATACCCATTCCAATTTGATAATAAATTTTATAAAACAAAAAAATCACAAAATATTGAGGAAACCCTTTTCATTGAAAATAACCATGAAAATATATAAATGGATATTTAATGAAAATAATGGTCATTCCAGTGGGAAAACCTAATTGTGTCGTAATTGTTAAAAATAAACATTCTTGTCAATATTTTGTAAAGAGAGTAAAAAGTGACTAATGGGTAAAATGATAAGGAATTACATTTTAAAACCATTTAAAATAAGTTAATAGAACAACTAAAATAAATTTATGAAACAACTTATGTTTAAATTATATTCTTGAAGTCATTTTAGAAAACATGTATATGGAATAGAAATATCCCTAGTTTAAAAGAAGATACAAGATCAGTATCACTTATAAAAACCATTATTGATGTTTCTTTAATCAATAAGGGATTAAATAGAAAATAAACTTGTTAAACACATTAATATATTTATGGGAATAAAATGAATTTGGTCTAAGAAAATAATATCATATGATTTCCTACAATGTAACCTCGAACATAAAGACTCTCGAAAAGAAATGAGATTATAACATAAAGCCTTTACCGGTTTGGGAACTTTCTAAATCAAAAAAAAAATTAAAAATAATATGTAATGTATATGTAAATACCTATAATTACATAATCTAATATTTCCATATTAACTCATGGTTTAGTAAGTGTAATATTCAAATAAATCATGGTGAATGATAATAAATATGTCTCAGGAAAATGAGATTGAGACAAAGAAAATCCTTGAAAAGATTATAAATTTTTATGTGATAATAAATCCATGAAGTGATTTTGTAAAAATATATAACTCCATATAAAATATGTATAAATATATATTAAATCAATTTATAGATAAATTCACACATTATCATGGAATAAAAATTTAAATGAACTAGAAGTATAACCTGATAAACCACTTGGTAACTTTTAATTAAAATCCTCTTAGAATAAATAATTTGAATTGTAACATAAAATATAATGAAGTGTAAATGACTCAAAATATAACGTGTAAAAGGTCATTATACACTCCATATAAAATAAATTATGAGCATAATATTAAAATACTCCTTGATGATGAAAAATGGAGACAAAATACCTTACCATAATTCAAAACAATCCATGTACATCCCATTACTCTAATATAAAAACATATAAAAATTATTTAAATATTTAAAAACATTTTATCAGTTTATTAATTTATCAGTAAACCATTTTTTTCATTTATCTCAATGTCATATTTAATTTCATAATCATTTATGTCCATTTTATTTGTTTTGATGATGTTCAGTTCATAGTAGCTAAACGACTTCGATATGTTGATCATGGTTAAAGAGGTAATTATTTCATAATCTCAAAAATAATAATTAGGAAATTATTATTATTTTATACATTAATTTCACTTTTAAAAGTAACTATGAAATATGGTGATGAAAAATAAATTACATTACAATCATGGATAGGGTAGTTCATATGTACGCATGAGTAACCTTTCCATTTTTCAATGAAATGAGGGAAATAAAGTAAGTAATATTTTATATTTAAATAAGGATTATTATTTACTAAATATAATATTTTCTATTAAAATAAACATATATATCATCTATCTGAAGCAGTGAGGAAAAATGAATCACATTACATCATGGAGGTGGTAGTCCACATGTACTCATGAATGATTTTATCATTTTATAATGGATGTAAAGGTATTAAAATATATGATATATTATCTTAACATAATGATAATTATATCATTAATATCTCTTATATACATTAAATCCATCATTATAAACAACTGTGAGAGGTGGTGATGGAAAATTAATTACATTGGTTCTCAAGGCAGTAGTCCACCCATACGTATGAACAATTGTTTCATTTACCATTTGATCAAAGAGTATATGGGTAAAGTATATTCCATCAATATAATAACATCTCATTATACGAAATATATTAATTTTATTATTTCATCATTTTTAAAGAATCTATGAATGTTATTCCCGAAAAATTACTTTAAGTTATTAATATAACTCTTATTTAATATTGAATTTTTTATTATGATAACATAGAGATACTTTTAAATTTTATAATAACTTTGAACATAATGTGTTGACATGAACTAGTATAACTAGATATAGAAAGGGGAAATAAAACACATACTAAAAACCAGAAACACTTAATTTAATTAATTAAGAATGTTAAAAAGTATAAAAAATGACCAATATCTACCAAATATTACAATTGGAAGAAAAATTTAGGATAAATAAAGTAAAATATAAAATTCTAGGCTTCTTTGACCCCACTATATCAAATGCACCCATAAACATCACTATAATAGAGGAACAAATATTTAGTAATAAAATATTCATTTTTGAAATTATATTGAAACATAAATTGAATTGAAGTGAATGATGAAAGAGTAGTAATGATGAGGTATTTAAATGGAAATATAATCATTATAATTTATAATTTTGAACTAATATTTTTTATTGTAAATATTCCCATTATTCAATAAAATATTTAGTCATTATCAATGTTGGTTGTGTAGATGTTTTTAAATGATTATCGGGATTATTTAATGATATTATTTTTAGAGACAATAAACAAAATATATTATAATATGTTTAATGTGAAAGTATTAAAAGAATTATTTCATGAAATAATATTATAAAATTATTTTAAAATATAATATATTTTAATCGAGACCTAAGTAATTTATAATAGTCATAATGTTTAATTTTCTAAAAAATTGTTACTTTTCATTGATATATTTTATTGTTAAAATATTAAAATTATAATTATTATAAAATTATTTTGATAAAATAAATTTCATTTTTGTACTCAGCACATTAAAATTGCGTTAGGTTGTTTTTTTTGGGGATTTTCTAAAAAAATTTATTTTAGTTGAAATAGTGAAAATACCATTTTTTTAAATGCCATAATTTTTTATTATATAGTCATTATATGATATTTATTTAAAATTAATTTAACCTAATAATTTATTAAAATTTATTTAACTAATGACATAATACATATGGGGTTACACTTAGAAACACATGTCTATCATTTTGAAACCATGATTTTACCTTTTCTATGAAAATTATTTTATGTGTTACATGTGTATCACATTATAATTAATTTTTACTAGTTTAAAAAATAAATCAAGTAAAGTGGATTGAATATTTTTAACTATAAGCTAAAAATTATGAAATAATTTTACTTTCATTTTTAGGGACATGAAATTTACCATTGTAAAAAAAATTTACCGTAGTATAAGTAAAATAATTTAGCGGTTTAAAGTTAAATGGTAAAAGATTTAAATAACTAAAAAATACAAAATTAAAAGGATTTTTGACTTATATTATAACTATAAACATAATTTAAAACATTAATTATCAACCAAGTTCCTTAAAATTAATTCCAACCAAAATTGGTTGACTTTAATTAAAAAATAATCATTATTTAATAACTTAAAACCACCCCTACTCAAGTATAAATACCCCCAATTCCCTCCTCAAATTTCATAAAAAATCCATTGATCATGAAAAATCTATAAATTACTCTCTAAATATTATCTCCAATGTGGTTCTAATGTTTCTAATAATCCCCTATCTAGCTTTAATAATCACCCTCCCAGGGTAAGGGATATTTTCCTCCACTTCTTTTGATTCTAGTTTTTCTTTTCTATAATACTTTGATTCTCAATTTTTTATGCAGTAAATTGATTTTAAATACCCCAATTACTTTTAATATGATTTATTATTAATTATATTCTTCATTTCCTTCTCATTATATCTTTTTACCAAGTTGTTACTCTATCGAAGTAAAGGATCTTCTCTTTCTTCTCCTTATTCAAGAACCTTCTTTATATTATAAATTTTATTAAATTTTTCTTGTTTGGGTATGTTATAAAAAATCCCCGTTAAATTATTATTTACAACTGATTAGATACCCCTATAACTCTCATTAATACCTCCCATTATTCCTTATATATACTATTATGCTTCCAAAATTACCCCACAATGTTTCTATACTAAATTTTTATACAAGAATCCTCCTTGTATTATACCTTTTAAATCCAAACTTTTCATATTGGATTATGTTCTTAAATATCCCTCATTATATGATTTTTTTAATTCCATGTGATTATATACCCCATTCATTATCATTAAACAATTTTCAAAATCTTTTATTACTATCGTTATGCTGTCAAAATGTCACTATGATTTTCCACGCCAAACATTTATGAAGCATATACCCATACCTGTTTCCACTTAGAGGTATTAAAATATTTCTATATATACTTAATAAATTTTATAAATACATGTATGTAACCAAAATTCCATAATATTTGGAATAAATGTGATGAAAAATGATCATGTGTTGAATGTTCTATGTGGCACACTTATGCATGTACATAATATGAAAGTGACGGGTGCGCTCAGAATTATATAGAACTATAATGATTTGGGTAATGATTTAGTCCCATGAGACATCATGTATGGGATTAGGGAGTAAACCTAAAACATTATGATACTTATTCTAGCATGTTATTATGACTTTGAAATTATCCTTAACCCATGTTTATGATGTCATGTTTAAAGTTGTTTCCACATTCACATGTTTTCATTATGTTATCAGGATATACCATACCTCATTGTTAATTGTTATGATTCTCACCCATTTTATGTCTCATTGAAATGAATATTTTATAAAATTATATAATTTATTCATGTTATGATTTATTTATTCCCTTACTAGGCTTTATAGATCACCACATTCTTATGTATGTTCTCAGGTTATACTATGTAGTTTTAAAAGGTAGGTGGAAATTTAATAGCATTTTAAGGAAGTTATCAATAAATTAATTGTATCCATATTTTATGATGTTATTTTATGTACCTAATATACCAAATACACTAGTATTTTATATCATCTGGGTTTTACTAAGTGTGATTTTATGTAATAAATCCTTAATTAATGTGTAATAAAGACAAAGGTTGTAATATTTGGAGAGGAAAGTATATTTTTTGGGATTCTGATTAGAAAAAATTAGAGAAATATTTAGGGTTAATGATAAACATAATAATACATCCCTGATGTTTTGTAAAATATAGATTAAGTGGTTACCAAGAAAATACATCTCTTCCTCGATACTATAGGTGGATGTGGCTCTAGTATAGAGTTACCTAATGCTAACACCTCAAAACACTGTATTGATCCAGACTTGATTAAGAACTAATGTAAAAAAGTGGGCCTTTATGAATTATTAGTTTTAAACTACTAGGGTATATGATTTGGTTAACATAATATTTTTATGAACCAATAATAAATGATATATAGAAAGTGTATCATTTTCCATTAAAATAAATAAAATATTGAAGTATCTAATCCTAGATTCCCAATATTAAAAAACCACAGGATTAAACTTCTTTAGAATTTAATATTATTAATAATGTATTTACTAAGATATAACCCTAGAAAGAAGTTATGAGTTTTTTAAAGAAGGGTAAACTGCTCCTAAGTTATATTGGACCATTTGGGGTTGGATACAAATTTGGAGGATGAAATTTCCATAAGGTGGGAAGAATGTAACGCCCAAAAAATTCTTTTATATTTTTAATAGAACTCTTGTTTTATAATGAATGTTTTATTATGATTACATATAAATAATTTTAAATTTCATTAGAACTTTGAAAATAATTTTTTGATATGAACTAATATGACTAAGAATAGAAAGGGGAAAGAAAACATGTATTAGAAACCAACAACACTTTATTTTGTTAATTAATAATGTTACATTCAGTATAAAACAATGCCCAATATCATATAAAATATTAAAAATGGAATATAAATGGAAGATAGATATGTTAAATATAAAATTATAGGCCACTTTTATCCCCCAAGAATCATTGTACTAATAAACATCACTATAATAGAGGAACAAAGAGTTAGTAATAAAATACTCATTTTGGAAATGATATTGAACCTGGATTAGAATTAAAGTGAATGATAAAGAGTAAGAATTATGGTTTATTTATAGTAAAATATGATCATCAGTATTTATGTTTTTCAACTAATATATTTTATCATCATTATGACCATTAGTCAATAAAACATCTGGTCATTATTATTGTTGGTCACGTAGATATATTTAAATGATCATCAATATTATTTAATGATATTATTTTTGGATAATATGAACACGTTGTGTTAAAATATATTATATTTTTAAGTATTAAATAAAAATATATTTCATTAAATAATATTATAAAATTATTTTAAAATAAAAAATATTTTAAGGAATTCCTAAGTAACTTTTATAATTGTCAAAATGTTTATTTTTTTTATTAAATTTTTAATTTTCATTAAGATAATGATATATTTAAAAAATAAATTTATCATTATTATAGAATTATTTTGGTGAAATAATTTTCATTTTTTGACTGAGCACTTAAAAATTAGTTTAGGGTATTTTTTTGGAATCTCTAAAATGATTATTTTTTGTTCAAAAGTAAAAAATATAATTTTTACTAAATACCATAACTATTATGATATAATAATTAAATGATAAGGATTTAAAATATATTAACCATTATATTTGATTAAAATTTATTTAATTAATGACACAATACATAATGTGTTACAATTAGAAACACATGCCTACATTTTAAAAACCATTATTTTACCTTTTCTAAAAAACTATTTCTATGGGTTATATGTGTATCACATTAGAATTAATTTTTACCACTTTTATAAATTATATCAAGTAAAGTAAAGTTAGTATTTAAAATTATAATTTCATAATTATGTAATAATGGTAATTTGATTTTTAGGAATAAGAAAAATACTATCGTAAAAAAAAGTTTTCGCAGTATAAGTAAAATAATGTAGTGGGTTAAAGTTAAAAGTAAAAATCATAAAATACCTAAAAACTAGAACATTAAAAGGGTTTTATGTATTTTAATACCATAAAAGTCCATTAAAAAATTAATTTTCAACTAAATTTGTTGAGATTAAGGCCACCCAAAAGGGGTTAGCTTTCAATACAAAATAATAATTATTTATTCACTTAAAACCACCCCTCCTCAAGTATAAGTACCCCCATTCCTTCCTAAAATTATAAAACAAAGACATCAATCATGAATAATATCTCAATTAATATCTAAATAGTCTTTAAAAAGTGGTTCCAAGGTTTTAATAATCTTATATCTATCATTAAGAAGCATCTTCCCAAGGTAATAGATCTTTTCCTCCACTTCTTTCTATTCAAGTTATTATTTTGTATAAGCCTTTTATTCTCAATTTATTATGTTTTAAATTGATTTTAAATACCCTTATTTATATGAATATGATTTAATTTTGATGAGATACTTTATTTCCCTCTAATTATACCTTTTTCCTAAGTATTTACTCTGTCGAAGTACGAGATCTTCTCTTAATCCCCTTTATTCAATCACCTCCTTTTTGTTATGACTTTTTTTTATTTTTCATGTTATGTTATGTTATCACACATCCATTTTAATATAATTATAATTTAAATTTTCTTATATACCCCTCTAACTCTCATTATTCTCTCCCATGATTCATTATGTACCCCTGTTATACTGCTGAAATTACCCTATAATTTTTTCATGCCAAATTATTAATCAAGCACCCTCCTTGTCTTATGAATTTTAATTACCAAATGTAATTTTTGTATTATGTTATTTAATATCCCTAATATTTTACTTTTTACTTCAAAGTGATTAGAGAATACTTTTACTCTCATTAAACTATTTTATGAATCTTTAAGTATTGATGTTATGTTGTCGAAATGTCAATGCTATTTTCCACACCAAGCATTTGTGAAGTATATACCAGTAACCATTTTCACTAAAGTTTATCAACCTATTTTTATCTATACTTAAATTATTAGGGAATTAAATGTATTTAAAAATGTTACTTGATTTGGGGATTAAATGTGATGAAAAATGGTCATTTTTTGAAAGATCTATGTGGAACACTTATGCATGTACATGATATGAAAGCGATGAGTGCACCCAAAATTATATAGAGATCCACTGAATTGGGTAATATTTTAATCTCATGTGAAATCCTTATTTTATGATTAAAGTTATTTCCTCATTCTCGTGTTGTCATTATGTTATCATGATATATCTTACCTCATTGTTCATTTGAATTATTCTCACCCCTTTTATGTCCCATTGAAATTCATATTATATAACATGTTAAAATTTCATCGTGTTATTTTTTCTATTACCTTAATGGGATTTATATCTTAACCCTTTATTATTTATTTCCCCATGTTATCTCATGCATTTTTAAAGGATTGATGAAAATTTAATATCATGTTAAGGAAGTTTTCAATAAATTTGGTGTATACCTATTTTAAAATGTTATGTTTTGTACCTAATCTCCCAAATACACTAGTATTCATGATATTAAGAGTTTTAGTATGTGTTATTTTAAGTAATGAATCATGAATTAATTTTTAATAAAGAAAATATTTGTAATACTGAAGGAGGTAGAATAATAAGTAGAACTAAAAAATTTAGTTAAATGTTAAAAATATTCTTCAAAAAACATTATTTTATTTACACATAAATTCCTATAAGGTTAGTATTATTCCCAAACTAAAACCTTTAAAACATGGTAAGTAATGTTAGGATGAGATTTGGGTATGTCTTGGACAAACCAAATGGTTATTGAAGTGTGAATAAAATAGGAGAGTTTGTGTCCTTTTATAAGTGAGGAGATGGGAACTCTTGTAATTACAAAATATATTAAATTAATATAAATTAGTTTTAAATGGAAAATGGATCAAAAATGATATAATTTTTATATAGAATGATAATGATTCTAAATCCTTTTAACCAATAAAATTTAGATAATTTTTGGTTATGTTTTTACCCATATATCATAGTTTTAACCCCTCGTTAACCCTCTTGACAATTATCATGATATCAATGTTTTTACTCTTTAGGGGTCAAGAATGTTACTATAAAAGGAAAAGTGACCCATAAATGGACCATGGTTTATATTTTCAATCTTATATCAATCACTTGTTTGAAGATAATATTTTAATGAATTTTAAATCATATAATAATATATTATTAAATATAAAATATCATTAATTTCATTTTTAGAACTATTCACATATTTTTACTTCAAAATAAAATAAAAGTAATGGAATAAAAATTTAAATAATATTACTAATTAAGTACTAAATATTTAATAATATTATTTTATTCATCAAAAATTCATTTTATTCACAATGGTATTTATTGATTTTTATGAGAAAATATTATAATTATTTTCTGGAAATTTATAAATTTAAATTGATAAAAATTATATCATTTTTTAAATAAAAATATAAAAATTATCTTAGGATGAATTTTTTGTATTTTTTTTAAAATGTTATTTTTCATTAAATAGTGAAAAATATAATTATTTATAAAATTGCCTTTTCTTTTCATTTAAAACTCTCATTATGATTTAAATTTGATATTGAAGTAACACAAGTATTATTTAATTTGATATAATATAAATAATTTAATAGGAATTATAATTGTAATTTATTTTTATATGTTTACTTTTTGGTCTTAAAACACATTTTTTCTAAAAAAGTATTTTTCTTTTCCTTTTTCACATTCATATTAAAATCTATTTATGCCATTTTTATAAAATTAATCATGAAAAAATGATTCCATGTTTGGAATAAAAATATTAAAAAATTTAAATAGTTCCCTCTTATTTTTTATCATTATTAAAAGTAACCTTAATAAATATTGTCACCTCATTAAGGGTAAATCAGCTAATTAGATTTAAAAAATAAAATGATAAGAACTAAAAATTACCCTAAAACTTTACTTTAATCTATTTGATGACTAGGTTTGACCATCCTCATCCAAGATTATAATATATGGTAATTTTGTTTCATTTTTCTATGAAAAAGTCTTATATATTATTTTAAGTAAACAAAAAGTCAAAAATTTCACTCTGTTTCTTTTAATATATATAAAATTTTGGGACATGGATAAAAAAATTATGTTCATTTATTAAGTTTTATTTTAAATATGAATGAATTTGTTATCATTGTAGTTTATTTTTAATTTTTAGTCATGAAATAATTACCATAAATACATATCCAACGCCACCACGGTGCTTGTGCAAGCAGTAAAAAATCATATAAATGATTTTAAAAATTATACAAGTAATATTTTAAGATAATTTAATGTGTCATAATATTTTTGAATGTATATATAACATATTAAATATGTTTGAATGGTTTATATTTTAATTCCATTCATTTTGGGTTACTTTCAAAGTAAAAATATGTAAATAGATCTAAAAATTAAATTAATAGTATTTTATGTTAAATAATATTTTATTAATTTATTTAAAAATCATAACATCTTTAAAGAGGAAAATTATGATAATGATGATCTAAAATTCAATCATGTAACATCATTTTACCCACATTATGGTATTTCTCTTCTCTCTCATTGTTTTCCTCTTTATTTGGGTGTGTGTTGGGACTCCTGATGATATAAATCATTTACTAGGGGAAATGACCTAAAGTTTAGGGATGAACGTTTTTTTAAATTCATAGATTCTAGGTATATATTTGTTAAAAATGATTTACAAGGTTCTCCAAGAGTTTGGATAATGCTGATGTTATTTTAGGATTTTGATCGGAATTTGTAGTTTTCACTATTTGCTGGGCAATTACACACCTGGTAAACTATTTACATGGAATTTATTTTTTTCTAGGAGGATGTCAAGAACTAGATACATGGAATTAGAGGATTATATTTCATGTAAAATTCAAATTCCATGTAAATGTTAAAATATGGATTTTTAATCTGAGTTGATTCCTTTTTTGTCATATGTGGGATTCATGGATTACATGACATGTAAAGGGTCTATAAACCATGTAATTCTTGGGAGTTTTGGTTTTTAAGGAGTCATATGAGTGATTTTTATTGCATTCGTCTATAGAATCTTTTTTTCATGACCTAAGAGTTTTCCCAAGTGATTTTGGAGATCTCCACTCCTTCTGGATTTCTTTGTTCAGTGAAAAATCTTCATGATTTTGGTGTTTCATCTCTCCAGGTAAGCACTACTAAAAAATCAGGTTTATCCACTACTGGATAAAATCACTATTAAGAACCCCCTTTCTTATCACAAGAAAAAGCACTATCAAAGGTGGTCTTTAATAGCACTTTTTTTAGCGTAGTTAAAGGGGGTCTTTAACATCACTAAAAAATATTTGTTAATGGGGGAACTTTATCAGCACTTATAAAAAAAGAAATAATAAAGCCTCCCCCCCCCCTTATCCATGATAGTAAAAAAGCATTGATAAAAAGAAAGTTTATCAGTGCTTCTAAAAATTATCTGATAAAGGGGGGGTTATCAACACCAGTAAAAAGGAACTGATAATGGGGGGTATTTGTTAGTGAGTTTTTATAAGAACTCATAAAGACCCCCCCCCCCCCCAATCATCTCTTTTTTACAAGTACTAATAAATATTATATTTCAAAAAAATATTTCATTACAAATAATATATTCATATATTCATATATTTATATTGATATAAATATAATATATATTTTTTAAATATTTATTAGATAAGGATAAATAAGAATTTACACATAATATATAATATATTATGTTAAAATTACTTGTAACTCTAGAAAATTCCTAAAACCCCAAAAAAATATTAAAAAACCAATAATAACTCTAGAAACCCTTAAAACCCATAAAAATGTTAAGAAACCCTAAAACCTTGAAACCACCATAACTTTTGATCTGGGGGTCCATTTCAACTCTATGAATAGCCAAATCAAATATTATGAAATGAGATAGAACCAAATGAGATTTAAATCGTGTGATAATTAAACTAATAGAATAGATTATTGTTTCAAAAATGTCTTCAATCGGACTTAAATTTCAAACAGCTATAGCTTTTGATCCAGGTGTCTGTTAGGGCACTACCACATATCAAATTGAAGTCTGTGGCGAGCTCTACGTCATATAGGTATGTACTGATCTCTATGATATTTTTCCATTTTTTGACCCCAAAAAGTTCCATAAGCCCCCAATACTGATATTTTCTCAGGTTACTCCAATTCGTTAAAATTCAAATGGAAAGAACATCTAATCAGGGTCTCCCTTAGGCCTATACCCCATATCAAATCAAATATTTCAATGATATATATTCCTCAACAACCCATAAGAACCCCTGATCACCTTTATCGATAGAAAAAGTCAATTTATAGTTGTCGTACCCCTCTTTTTTCACATTTGATGGCCTTTCAAACAACCATAACTTCTACTCCGGGTGTCCGTTTAGGCTATAACACATATAAAATCTAATATTACGATGATATATATACCTATATGACCCATGAAATCTATTGATCACCTATTTTGAGGCCAAAAAGTCCTATAATGCCTCCAAAATTGTGTTTTTAGCCTCCATATTGTAATTTTTTAACAGTCAATGGATTTTAAGTCTCGTTGAAGGGGTTTTTTTCTCTTTTTAGGTAAAGACTGAATTTATTCCAAAAGATTGAATTAATATTTATTTTATGGATTTTAAATTTTATTGTTTTTCCTAATGTACTATTATTTATAATCAAATATATAATAATATATACATATTTTTAATATAAAGACACATAAAATTTTAATTTTATAAAAAAAATAATTAAACATATTTACATATAAATCATATTTCTCAATATATAAACCTTATTTAATTAAAAACTAATGTCCATTTTAAAATATATATATAAATAAATATGTATTTAATATATATATATAAACATATATATAAATATATGGATAAAAAATATAATGAAATATATATAAATATATAGATATATCATAAAATATAAAACAAAATTTTATATGGGAGTTGAAAAGGAATTGTTGTATAATTTGGGTTTTATCTTGATACACCTAGAAAATATTGTAATTATGAAATAATGGGTAAATCCAGAGTCAAATAATACATTAGTAGTTTTATAGTGGATGGTATGTGTACCTTTTACTATGTTGTTATCACACCCCTCACTATACATAGTGATCACGTGATATTTCACCTAATCCCATGGATTAAAAAGTTTTTGATGTCAATCATCATCACTAACCCTCCGGTTTGGGAATTGGTTAGCATGATTACCATTATCCTTACACTTGAAAAACAGAAGTTTGGGAGGTGAATTGTTTACAGCTTTCTCTCTATTATCATCGTTAGCTAACTTTTTCCAATCACTTTGGAAATAAATTTCCTAATTACCTTCCCTTCCACACTTAAAAAAATTTCTAGTCCCCCTAAGGAAATTTACTACATGCTTCTTCCTACACATAGAGTATAAAGTAAAGGATATATTTTTCTCTCCATGGTTCTTATATTTTCCTTTGAACTCAGAATTCCTTTTCTTTTAAAACCCATGATATTGATCATTACTCCAACTTCCAATTCCACCATGATTTCACATCTAACAATATATTCATAACTATTGAAGGATATTAGGGATAACACCCTTAAAATACTTGGTTTTTATCCACTGAAGAATTGATCAACCTTACTTTTTGTTTGGATGATAATACCAGAAGCATACCTTGAAAGTTTTGTAAAATTCTCTTCCTAAGTACCAATGGATTCCTTATCCTTTTTCCTTAGATCAAGGAACCTTTTCTCCATATTTTTATAAATAATATGAATAAATTACATATTTAAAAATAATTTCCTGAAATTATCCAAAACCATGGATTCAATTTTATCATATTTCATTGTATTCTTCATAATATTACACCATTGATCTGATTTATCTTCTAATCAGTAGACAGACAAAATGGATTTTCATTTTCCGAACACAGGAGAATAGAAAATATATTCTTAGTGGTAATAATCCATTGTTTGGGAACTATTTAATTAGAAAAACCATTGAAATAAGGTGTAAATTACCTCATAAAGGACTCAACATTATGTTTTTCCCTCCTTTTTTTGTTTGTAAGTACAGAATGATTCATAGTTTGAGAAAGTTTTGTGAGAATAGTAATGATATTTATCATTATATATCCCATAACATTTATATTCTTAGGAGAAAAATTATTGCATTATCCATCCCACTCAGTATTAACAAAGTTCCTTCGGGTTCCATTCATTTACTAAAACAAAAAATCATGAAGAAAGAAACAATAATCATAGTGGGAAACCACATAATCAAGGAAATCACTTATAAGATGTCTAGATTATGACATATTCATTAATCTATGAAACCTTAGGTTTATCCTAGGTTATTAATATCCATATTCTATTTAAATCCTTCATGATGGTTCATAAATAGTTTGCAAATTTCCAAAGTGTAACACCCTAGAATGATAAAGGTTAAAATTACTAAATGATATGACTCATGTCAACAAAGTTCACATTTTTTTACAGGATCCTAATTGATTAAAACTTCACATTTAAGAATAATTGTCCTATAGTAGTGATCAGGATGGGTGACCTTCTAGTAATTTTCCCAGGGTGTGTGTGAGGGAGGAAAAAACACACTGGAAAGAACAAGTTTTGGCATGTAGCGACATTCATTAGTTGGATAACATGTTCATGAATGTGGGTGGGCCCTATGGAGGAAACCATGTGTCTGTGGGGTAACTTGTGGTACTTTGCGGGCTAGGACCTGACGACCATGTTAAGATCAGGCATTTGTGCTATCAGTGGGGCCCAGTTTTACAATGATTACAAAGTAAGAACTAAGCCTTACGTGTGGTGTAACTACCTAGGTTAAGATGTAGGTTCCACAATGAATACATTGTTCTCTAAGGGGGGGTGAATGTAACAACCTAGAATGATAAAGGGTTAAATGACTAAATGATGTGATTCATGTCAATAAGTTGCACCTTTCTTATCATGAGACTACCTAATTAAAACTCCATAGTTAAGTGGGCTTGTCCTAGAGTAGTGATTGGGGTGTGTGACCTTTTGGGAGGTTTCCTAGGGTGTTTTATATTGAGAAAAACACAGTGAAAAGAACAAGTTTTGGCCTATGGGGACAATTATTAGTCTAATGAATTTTTCGAGCACATGGGTGGGGCACATGGGTGAGCTTCATAGAGGTGACTACATGTTTATGGGTAATTGGTGTTACCTTGTGGGCTAAGACCCAATGACCATGTTAAGGTGGATTTTTTTTATTTCAATGGGTCTCATTTATTACACAAAGTGTATCCTTCGGGACAATCAAACCCGGTGTGCACTAAGGCTCATAGTTGTGCATCAGTTACTAATCAAGTCTAGATTAATATAGTCTTTTCATGGTTATTTCCCATATGTACATATGTTCCAGATCTACATCCAATTATGTTATCCAAAAAGGGATTTATTTTTAGGAAACCACTCACACTTTCCTTTACCAAAACCCAGAGACATTTTCCTATACTTCAACTCATCCTTAGACTTAACCTTAGATATCACTTTAAGGATCTTACTATGGTATTATCATCCTAGTTTTCAAAGGTTAACTAAAAGTTTTCCCTGATACCAACTATAAAAACCTAGGATTTTCATACATAGACATTAAATTATTTATTTGGAATAATTACTACATTACATAAACTCATTCCTAAGAAACGTAATAGTTTAGTGCCTTTGGATACTTGGAAACAAAAACACTGGTTAATAATTGAGCAACATCATCTCCCACGAAATTATTCATAACTAGAACCTTTATTAGACATATTATATATAATATATATATTCATAACATGTGGAAAGGAAACATAAGAAAGGGTCAACTCAGATGCTCAGTGAGAGAAAATAAGGGAGATACATAAGCATAACATGAAAATAATGGTATGAAAATATGATCATAACATTTGAAACCAAAACCATGCATATCAAATATCATAACCATATATCATGGAATAATGATTGGAAGTTCATAAGATATGAGTCACAAGGGAAAATTAGAACATGATCTATGGTATAATAAGACATGGAATTTATGTCATACACATAAGCATATGAAATCATTTCCATATTAGTCAAGTCTCACTACCAAGACCATCATAGTGGAAAAATTCCTTTACTGAATTGGGTTCACTCCCTATTCCAGCCCTATAATATTGAATCGGGTTCACTTCCCATTTCATCCCCATATCACTGAAGTGAGTTCACTTCCCATTCCAGTTCTTTCTAACTCATGAGATAAATATTTTTACCCAATGCATTAAAGGGAGATATAGGTCACACCCATCTCATAATGGAAACCATACTTATGTGTTCCAAAATATCATAAAAATTCATCATATCATAACCAATGAAATGAAATGGGTATTATAAACACTTCATCATATCATAACCGATGTAAAATAGAAAGGTTTCATAATCATTTCATCATAGAATAACCTGTGAAAAGAAGAGGGTTTCATAAGTGTTTTATCATGGCATAATCTGTGGAGGAGAAATGGGTTTCATAAACACCATGCCATCAGTCATAAACCATTTATATAAATAATATAAATTTTATTCTTAGATAATATTCCCAATAAGGAATAGGTAACACCCATGGATTCCATCTTAGATGGAAAATAATTTTGAAATATCTTTTAAAACATTTCTTAAGGAAAATATCCTTTTATCATATTAAAACTAATTTTAAAACATAAAACTTTTTGAAAAACGTTTTCTATGAAAATAAATTTGAAAATTTATAAATTAATCTTTGAACTAATGATTTTTCATGACATTGGAAAATTTCATTCATGTTGTACATCTTAAAATGAAGATCCCTTTCACATTTTTGGTAAAATGAAAATCACCATTGTTTTGAAAAACGATTTGAAGATTCCATTAAAAAATTATAAAAATTAAAACATGGGTAAAAATTTCTTTTAAAATCATAATATAGTAATAAAATGGTTTATAAAACATTTTTAGAATACATGTTTTTTAAGGAAAATAGATTTCAGACCGAAGAAAAAAATAAAGTCATATTTTATTTAAAACATTTTTCAATTATCTTAACTACAAAAGAGTGGAAAATGGTAACATTAATTGAATATATAATTAATAAATATAGGATAATAAAATTCATGAAAATTATTTAGATATGTATCATAATATTTCATCAATAGAATCATAAAATTAAACAATCAAGATAAATGGTGACAATATAGCAATAAAATATAACCACTTTAGTAACGTTTAATAATAATCCCCATGAAAGGATGGCATTACATGAATATTAAAATATAATTAAAATAAAATTATTCATGATATAAAATTTCAATGTTTTATTATATACACTTTCTAAAATAATATAGGTGCATAACATAACATGTGTCTCAAAGGAGGAAAATTGAGACAAAATTCCCTTACTGATTTTCTAAATTTAAAAATGTAAACCCATGGAAGAGAGATACTAAAATGGACATGTGAATACAAAAAAAATTAAGTATAAGAATCATAAATAAAATCATGGTTATTATATAAACCACATAGAAAAGGAGATAGTGAATATAGAATGTGTCTTAAAAAAGTAAAAAGTGAGAAGTAAATCCCCTTCTTTAAGTCTTGTCTCTCGTCTTTCTCATTCAAAACTCCTATATAAAAAATATAAGTTTATTATAAATCTATAAAAACCATATTTATATATTTTTCATATCATATATGATTTTATTATTACTTCTTATTACATATTTATTAACAATTCCATGTTAATGTTATGTTTGGGTAATAACTGCTTTATTTTTTATGAATGTTTTGATTTATTTTACTTTTTATTATCTTAATTTAAACATGATTTAATCATATAAATAATTATAAACAAGATATAAATATAATATATATTAAGTATATAAGTATTTATAGTAATCCATAAAATTTATTGATAGGAAATAAAATACATCGTTCGTGGAGACGGTTGGTCGTACGTATGCCTGAACACTATTTCCATTTTCTTATAGAATTGAAAGAAAGAAATTTTAATGATATATATTGTTATTAAATTAGAATTTTTATTTCATAAATAAAACATATTTCTATTTATACTATCCTTAATACATTCCAAGAAAAGTGTGAATGAATCACATTGCTTTGTGAGGTGGTAGTCTGTCGTACACTCGAACGATGTTACTGTATTTCCAAAAAATTAAAAGCATGAAGTTATGAGTTATATAATAATTAAATAACAATAAATGAATCACAAATATTATATATATATATATATATAATTTATAAACATTATTTTCATCATTATTCCCAACCTTGAAAGGTGGTAATGTAAAAAAATAATGACATCGGTTCATGAGGTGGTAGTCAGATGTACACACGAATAATGATTTTGTAACTCATTTGATGGAATTGTGTGTGGTTTTTAGTCATAACCTTAACCTAAAAACATATAAATATATTTAAGATAATTTTGTTACTAAATAATCATGATATAAAAATAATTAAATGAGTTTGAGGATGAAATAAAACAAAAATATTTGTTAATGAATGTTACCTCTTCTTCAAGTATCTCCTTTTTTTAGTAGCAAAGGTCTTCCTTAATTGGATTTATTCCCAAAGTAATCATTATAAGATGAGATGTGGGAATTTTAGAAGTTATTTTAGCAAGTATATTCCAAAAAATTGGTTTTCTGAAGGCATTAATAGATGGGGATAGAGGGTGGCCTTTTATATAGGAGGTGAGTGGCACATTTGTAATTTTTTTAAAGAGAAAATTTCACCCATGTTTATTCCATGTCAAGTGAATCCAATAATGGACCAATATCTAGAATAAAATTTATAGGCTATAAATATTTCCATAAAATGTGTTTTGGAAAAGTTTATGGGTCTTTTTTCCCTTAATATTAAATTTTATTTCCTTAGTAAACACGTGTCTCTCTTAATAATCATGATTAATTTTAATAGTTTTCACTAATAATCTTGGTTAAAAATTAAGTTTTCCTTATTATAAATTATAAATTATTCTAATTTTCAATATGGAAGACATTTTTATAAATTCAATTCAAATAATTAGAAAAAAAATTAAAATTAATCCCTCAAACGTGTTGAGAAAGTGGGTTTTTAAAGTGAAATGGATCAAAAGTTTATAATGTTTTTATATACAATTTCAATATGAAATTGAGTAAAATTACCTAAATTGAATTAATAAATATATAATATAACAAAATATTCTTTAAAACCGAGTAATAATATAATTTAACTATATAAAAAAATTATATTAAAAGGTATGTTTCAATTAAAATTTGGTATTTTTCACTATTAATCAAAAAATAAAACATTTTGGAAACATTCCAAAAAAACACCATAAGATAATTTAAAATTTTTGAATTAAAAAATGAATTTAATTTTATAAAATTCATTTTATAAAATTGTCAGAAGTTAATTTTATTATTGTTCACAAAAACACAAAAAACCATTTTTTGAGAAAATAGTGTTTTCAAAATATATAAAGACATTACTAAAAAATATGTATTTTATTATCAATATATTTTATGTATAAAAAAACATTATATTTAAACATTAGTTATTAATATTCATATTAGTAATTTTAATTTCTATGTCATATTTTTCATGTTTAAATAACTATATTAATAATATATCATTATTTTGTTAAAACTCAGTGTCTTGTGTAATGAAAGATAATTCAATGTTGTGTATATGTCATTGATTAACTTGGTGTATCATTAAATTCAATCCATCAAATAAATTTAACTTATTCAAAACAATAATAAAAACTCAAGGTGTTACAACTCTCAGTAGTAGGCCTCTTCTACACCATCAGTTATAGCTAGTAGTGTGTCTCTTACTTTCTATTAGTGTGGTATGGTTGGAAACATATAGAGCTATAATCATGACCCTAAAAAGATGTTTGAAGGTTGTGGATATTATATTCTTCTTTATTGTTTCTATCAGGCTATTTCTACTCCTTGTTATGGTTTGGGTTTGTCAGCTCCAAAAGTTGTTGTGGTGCAGTCAAATACTTCAATGACTCTATGGATTTATCCATAGACATTAAGAGTAAAGAAACTTTACATAATATATGATTTTCTAGAGGAGGTATACATGGTTCCAACGATAGTGCGAGGTAACATTATTATTTCCTCTTCAATGGTGATTTCTTTATTTGATACAAGTGTTATCCACTCCTTTATATCTATCTATATTTTTGATATTCTTAAACTTCCAACAAAGATCATTTACTTTGTTATGGATTTATAAACACCTCTTGGGGGGAGGTAATATTTGGTGTTTTAGTTTCCTTGTTCACTATCAATAGTGGATGAAAAATTATTCTAGGATTTAATCACTCTCAATTTGAATTTTCTTGACGTCATCAACAGAATGGATTTCCTTGTTACACATTGTGCTGAGGTTGATTGTTATCATCATCATGTCTCATTTTATATAGTTGATGGGAGATCATGGGTGTTTCATGGAGAGTTATATGCAAGGTATGTTCATGTATGACCTTTCTTCCCAAAGCACATGAGTTTGTTGTCTTTTATAGTAGTTGCGCCTAATGATGTTTCTTCTATTATTGATCTTCTTGCAGTTAATCTGGATTTTTATAATGTTTTCCTAGATGCTTTATCTAGTATTCTTCTAGATATAGAGAGATTTTATAGATGATATATTGTCAATTACACAACAAATTTTGATACTTTCTTATCAAATGGGACCAGTGGAGCTGAAAGAGATCAAGATTTAGTTGGAAGACCTCATGGGAAAATGATTCCTTCACCCTAGTGATTTTCTGTGGGCATACCCTCTGTTTTTTTAAAGAAGGAAGATGGTTAAAATTATTTTTTTTATGGAATATTAGAGTTTTAACTGAGTAATGGTTAAGAATAAGTATAATTTAATTTGGGTGGATTATTTGTTTGATCAGTTAAATGGGGGGACATTTTTTTTCAAATATATCGATCATGTATCAAGTTATCATCGGCTCAAAGATTGAGAGTTTGATATAATGAAGGAATTTTTAGGAGTAGGTGTATTAATTAAGAATGTATTATGATGCCATTTGATCTTACTAACACTCCTATAATTTTTATGGCTTTTATTAATAGTATATTTCATGAGTATCTCAACACTTTTGTGATATTTTTTTAGTCTTATATTTTTTTATTCAAGATACGAGCATAAGAATGAGATCATGTTCAATTTGGGTTTGGTTCTAGAAATCTTGAGGAGTCAATGATTCTATGGAAAGTTTTTTAAATGTAATTTCTAGAACCAAGAAGTGAATTTCTTGGGGAATGGGATTTCTAAGCATCGATTATTAGTTATCCTGAGAAGTTAAAGGTTGTATTGTCATGGGAATAACCACATAATGTATTCAAGATATAGAGATTACTTGGTCTTGATAAATATTATCGATGGGTCATCAAGTTTTTATAAAAGATAGAATCACATTTGACTACTCATACCTGAAAAGGGTTGAAATTAAAAAGGGTTGAAAATTTCTTGTATTCTTTCAACGAGATAAAAAAACTTCTAACATTAGTTCTTATTCTAATATTACCTAATCCCAGAAAGAGGTATGTGGTTTTTTATGATGCTTATGGCACTGTTTTGGGTTCTATGCTTATATAGGAAGATCATGTTGTAGCTTATTTCTCCCATCATATTTGACCATATGAGAAGAATTAACCCATATATGATTTATAGATTGTTGCAGTTATGTATGTGCTTAAATTTTGGTGGTACTATATTTTTTGTTATAGGTTCGTAGTCTTTTCTAAAAATACAAGTTTCAGATATACCCTTTCTTAGAAATACATGAATCTTGGATAGATATTATGGGTGTAATACTTTCATATGTTTGACTTCGACATCACCTACACCCCAGGGAAGCGGAATATCTTCACAGATGCTCTTAATAGGAAAGTACCAACACAAGCTATTATGGAATCAAAGTAAAAGTGGAAACTTATAGGAAAATTCACTAATTTTATTTTGGATT
Organism: Viscum album; assembly: GCA_963277665.1. Taxonomy (NCBI): domain Eukaryota; kingdom Viridiplantae; phylum Streptophyta; class Magnoliopsida; order Santalales; family Viscaceae; genus Viscum; species Viscum album. Next base: position 816,557,370 of record OY728146.1, on the reverse strand, counting down.
TTCAAGATGATGTTCAGGTATGTTTCTGACCAGTGTTCAGTTATCATCATCTCTATGTGAGTTTATTCTATAGGGTCAGTAGCAATATGATGAGTTCATAGGAATTTGAGAAACCTATTATAGTGGGGTGAATATTTATAGTTGGTCTCTGTGTTTGGATGGAACTATACATTTTAGGGATCCGTTTTTCATCTTATCATCTATAATGAGTTTAATTTTTTTTATTTTTATGTTTTTTTGTGTGTCATTAATCCAGAAACCATAGAGTTGTGTTATGACATGAGAAGAAGATTTTGGAATTCGGGAATGAAGTGTGAAATTAAAAGTTTTGTTTCCTACTGTTACACATTCCAATAGATAAAGGAAGAGCATCAAAGGCCTTCTGGTTTTCTACATCCTCTCATGGTGTCTATTTTGAAATGGGATGAGGTATCCATAGACTTTATTTTTATATTACCATGGACCACCTGAGGGATGAATTCTATCTGGGTGGTTATTTATCGGTTAAAAAAGAAGGATCATTTCATTATGATTAGGGAAATTAGTAAATTTGAATGTATATGTAAGCTATATCTGAATGAGATCGTGAGGTTACAAGGAGTTACTTCTGCTATTTTTTTAGATAGGGATCCTAGGTTTACTTTGAGGTTTAAGAGGTTTCTACAAGAAATGATGGAGACTCGGGACAGGTTGAGTAAAAAATTTCATCCATAGACATATAGTTAGATTGACCATTTTATTCAGATCTTGGAGTGTATTCTCTATGCCTATATCCTAGATTTTATAGAATCATGGGATATACATCAATATTTGGTTGAGTTTTTTTATAATAATAGATATCAATCATCTATCAGAATGTATTCCTTCAATTCTTTGTATGGTTTTGAGTGAAGGTCACAAATTTGTTGGGAAGAGGTGGGTGAGGCCTTCTTGGTCAGATCGAGTCTCATTCAGAATATTTTGGTGAGAATTCAGTATATATGTTGACATATAGTTATAGATTAGAGTTGGTAGAAATCTTATGTGAATCAGAATCGTCTTCCTTTAGAGTTTTCCATTGGTGACTGAGTTTTCTCTAAATTTTCTACTCATATAGGTCACCATCATCTTTGAAAGTAGGGAAAGTTGTCTCCAAGATATGTTAGACCATTTTAGGTCACTAGATTTCATGTGTAGGTTGCTTATCAGTTGGAATTTCTAGTTCATTTGATGGGTATTCATGGTGTTTTCCACATATCATAGCTCAAGAAATACTATAATAATCCATCTCACATTGTGAGTTGGAAAGAGATTAATTTGGATTTAGATGTTTTTTTGTGGAGTATCTAATGGATATTTTTGAATTTTAAGTGAAAGTACATTATGAGAAGTTAATTGTGTTGGTTAGGGTGTTATGGAAACACTAGTCAGATTCCCATGATACTTGGGATAACGCGTTGTTTATAAGGGAGTAGTAGACTCAATAATTTTCTAGACCTCATTATTCCACATTATTTACCAAGGATATAAATTATTTTGGTGGGGATTTTGTAACATCTTGTTACCCACTTTTAGGTATTTCTTTTCTCTCTTATCATTTTCCTCCTTATTTGGGTGTATGTGGGGACTCCCAAAGTTGAAGATCATTTTCTAGGTAAAATTAACTAAAGTTCATGGATGTGTATTTTTTTTTAATTAATGGATTCTAAGTATAAATGTTTTAAAAAGTTTTTTTAGGTTTCTCCCTAAGTTCAAATAATTATAGAGTTGATTTGGGATTTTGGGAAAAATATGGATTTTCTATTGTATACAAGGAAATTACACTTTGTGTAAACTATTTACATGACCTGTTTTTTAGGTAGATTTCATGAACTGGATACAAGTAATGAAAGGATTACATTCTGTGTAATATTTATACACTTTTAAAATGGTAAAAATGGATTTTTAGTCTAAGTCGATTCCTTTTTCAGTGTATGTGAACTTCATGGATTACATGATGTGTAAAGGCATTAGACATTCTATAATTATAATGTGTTGTGGTTTTTAGGGTGTTTTATTAGTGATTCTTATTTCATTCATACACTAGATCATTTTTCTCAACCTATGACCTATCTCAAGTGATATGGTAGATTTTTTCCTTTTTTGAATTGCTTTATTTGGTGATCAATCATAAATGTTGTGGTGATATATCTCTCTAGGTAAGAATTACATTGATTCCTTCATTTCCCCTAATCATGATTGCATAGTTTCACTATGTTTCTAGATCTATTTATTTATGATAATAATTTTCTTTATTTATTTCCTGATCCATCATGATATCTTGTTTTGGGGGCCAATCCTTTATAGGTTGTAGTGTGGAGTGTGTTTTTTCTTTGAGGTATGTTGTGAATTGTATTCTTCACTGAAAATTTTGTTTTTTGAATCAATTATAAGATGTGAGGATTGTTTCTAGGGCCTATGTTGTCCTCTTTGTGTTCTTACATATTTTTGGATTCCATAGCAGGCATGTGAAACCCTAAGTTTATGGTTAGTGGCTTTATCTCTATCCTATGTTGGATGAACTATATTTCTATGTATTTTAAAAAAAAATTATAAATGAAATGGCATGATTGATTAAGTAATTTGTGTATATAGAAATGGTTTTTTGATAAAATATCATTTTCTCTTAATTTGGTAGGAAGGAAAACGTATTTTAAAATCATTGTGAAATGGATTTAAGAAATGGTTTTCAAATGATGATTTTGATGAAATGGTTTGGAAAATAGATCACATGGGAAGCCTTTAGTACTTAGGTGGAAGGTGTAATAATAATCCTCACCCATTAATACTATTGAGGCATTCACTCAAGGTGTATTCATCTTCTCCCTTATCTTGTTGTTCAAGGGACTGAATATACTTGTTGGGAGGTTCACTTTCATGGGTGTTCCACTACTCTCCAAACTCGATGCATATATCTAGAGGCTTGATGCACGTGATTGCCTATGTCTGGGTATGAGTGTCTTAGAAATTCTGACCAATAGTGATCCTTTTTATGATGTTACCTATGATTTTTCTTGTATTTTTTATCATCAACTTTCATGGATTTGATATGATATTCTATGCATTATTTTATTTTATTTGAACACTTTGATGTATATGAAATTATTTGAATCCATTTTACCTGACTTATTTTGGAAATGTGGAAAAGGAGAAAATTATATTATATTCCATGATTTTGATATAAAAGACATTAAACTATTTATAATTACTTTTTTTCGTTAAATTTGGGCATATTTAGATTATTATATAGAGGCTTGTTATGGAATATATAGGTGGGGTCCTACTAAGCCTATTAACTCACACTATGTGCACCCCTTCGGTGGTGCATAGACCTCTGTATATATTTTTATGAAAGAAAAATAAAGGCATTATAGTGAGGTGGTAAGGTTTTCATTTAGAGGTGTTAGGGTACTTGGTGTTGAGATAGTGGGGGTTTTCCCATTATCTTAAATGGAGTAGTCAGATTTTTTTTAGTTTTCCTTTGATGTTGTACTTGTACTTTGGGATGTTCTGACTACTTTTGAGTTGTATCATTTCTACTATCTTTGTTCAATTATAAAATATATTTATCTCTTACACTTTTTATCTTTTATATATATATATATATATTCCATTTTTTCTCTTCAAGTTGGATAAAAGTGTTCCCTCTAGTTATTTTTTGATACCCGGTTACTAGTCGACAGCCCATGGGGATTAGGAACACCCATCTGGTTTGTGTAAATTTTGGTCGGGTACCGGTTTTTGATTGTATTTGTGATATTTTTGTCACATTTTGGTATCAAAGGTGATTTTCCCTAAAGAGTTCTTATATTGGGATGTTTTGTAGACTGGAGATAGGATTTTAGATACTTGAGATGTAGGTTTTAGTGAGTTCCTGGATAGCTCTTGATCTGATGAGACTCATGTTATCATAGGATGTTGGGATGTGTGTATCCTATTTTGAGTTCTTGATCTTAATCCCAATTTTAAATAATGGTATTCTAGTTTTAACGGAGAATATTCCTGTTGTCTGGTCAGTTATTCTATTTTGGTATACAGTGGTATGCCTCCAAGACATCTTCCAGAGGTTCCTCCGGGGGGTGAAGTGGATTCTTCTCAAGGTAATCCACCTATAGATCAGAAAATTATTAAGGATATCATGTGATAATTTCACATTGTTTATTAGAATTTACCGAAAATACATAACATAGTTATTAAGGTGAATCCAGAAGTTACAGGAGAAAGGGATTTATCATAGGAGTTCTTGCATGAGAATCCTACATCCTATAAAGGTAAGAATGAACCTCAAGAGTTGGAGGGATAGTTGGACAAGATAGATCAGATCTTCTACATCTTTTAAAAACCTAAAATTATCAAGTTGAAGTGTGTGGAATACATAATTGCATGTACCAGAAATAGATGGTGGGATTCTATGATACTCATAGAGAGGAATGTGGGCTTGGAATGAAAGGGTTTTATAAAACTCTTCTTCCAGCTGTTTTTGCCAAATTTTATAATGATGTAATGGTCTCTAGAGTTCCTCTATAGTATAGAGGGATTTTAGTATCATTTTACACCAATTGGTTTGTTGGGATGGTTCATTTTACTCCAAAGGTGGTAAATTATAAATAGTTAAAATCTCATAAGTACCTACAGGGTTTGAGATCAAATATCATATTGCATGTATTTATGCTGAATATTTTGACATATGCAGAAATAGTAGATAGTTTTATGACAAGATAGATTAATATATAGAGGAAAAGGTTGGTCATTCTTCTCCTTCTCTTCCACCCAGTGACATCATCAGTGGAATGCAAGGGAAAAAGATGAATTGGCAACCTCATCATAGGAGTGGTGGAGGTAGTTTTTACTAGAAGGACTCCTCTACACCTTTAATTAAAACTATTAGTGTGCCTCTAGAAATCTTTCTATGTGTAAAGTTTAAACACGCCCGACATTATTATCCTTCACCTGCAAAGATGTGTAATAGTTGAGGAAGTTATCATCATATGTAGTGTTTCTTTCAAGATATGTCTATGCCACTTTATGGTCAGGGATTGTCTACTCCAATGGCCATTATGGTGTAGTAAAATACTTAAAATAAAATATGGATCCATCCATAGTGCTTTGGAGTGTATCACATTCACATAGTAGATGATTTCCTAGTATAGGTATATGTGAGTCCAGTAATAGTGAGAGGTAGCATTTTTGTTGAATCTTTTTTAGAGATTTAATTGTTTGATACTAGTGCTTCCCACTCATTTATATCTAACCATTTTTTTGATATTCTTAAGATTCCAATGGTTCTAATTTCCTTTATTAGAGAGTTAGTGAAACCTCTTAGGAAAAATAAAGATCAAGGGTTTCTATTTCCTTGTTCATTGTCGATAGTTTATGTGGAGTTAGTTTGGGATTTCCTCGTTCTCGATTTGGATTTGTTTGACATCATCTTTAGGATAGATTGGCTTATTGCTCATCATGATCAGGTTGATTGTTATCATCAACATTTTTTATTTCCTATGCCTAATTGGAGTTCAAAGTTTTTTTAGGGATGGTAGGATCTGAGCTCTGATTGTGTAGGACATTCCCACCTAGAGATCAAGAGATTTTTTCTAATATATCTTTTTAACCCTATGAAATTTCTTTTATTGTTGATATCCCCATGTTTTTTAGGATTTTTTTTAAATTTATTTAATTATTTCTCTAGTATTCCTAAAGTGAAAGATAGATTTTATAATTGATCTGGTTCTAGGTTTATAGTCGATTTCAATACCTTCTTATCATATGAAACCAATAGAGACAAATGAGATAAAGATTTAGTTAGATGATCTGATGGTGAAAGGATTCATTCTATGTAGTATTTCTCCATGGGAAGACCCTATTCTATTTTCTAAGAAGGCATATGGTTCACTCAATTTTTGTGTGGACTATTTAATGTTGAATCAAGTAATAGTTACGAATAAATATCATTTGCCTTGTGTGGATGAATTTTTTGATCATTTAAAGGGGGAAAGGTGGTTTTTGAAGATTGATCTTCACCTAGGTTATCATAATCTTAGAGTTTGGGAGTTATATATACTAAATATTCCTTTCATGATTAGGTATATCCATTATGAACATCTTATAATTCCATTTGGTTTGACTAAAAATCCATCCATTTTTATAATTTTGATGAATTAGATATTCCATGAGTATATTGATGATTTTTTGGTAGTATTAATGGATCATATTTTGGTTTATTTGAGATCTATTCATGTGTATGAGCACTAAATGTGTTTGGTTCAGTAAATCTTGATGAGTCTCTATTTTTATGGAAATCTTTCGAAATGAAATCTCTGGATCCCAGAAGTGAATTTTTTGGGGTATGTGATTTTTAAGAAAGGATTATCAATTGATCCTGAGATGGTAAATGTTGTCTTTTCATGGGAAGATCCATATAACATCTTTTAGATTTAGAGATTATTTTGTCTTTTTGTATATTATTGAGGATTCATAAAAAATTTCTTAAAGTTAGCATCATCTTTGAATACTCTATCCAAGAAATGGGGGAAATTCATATGGGATGAAAAGTTTTAGACTTCTTTTCATGAGATAAAATGAATTATAAAATAAAATTATATTATTATCTTACCTGATCCTAGTAAGGGGTATATGGATTTTTGTGATTATTATTTAATCGGCTTGGGTTGTGTTCTTTAGTAAGATGATCATGTGGTAGTTTACAAATCTCTTCAGCTTCTACTACATGAGAAGAATTACCACCCATAGGGTTTATATCTTACTGTAGTTATTCATGCTCTTAAATGTTGTCGGCACTATCTTTTTGGGGATAGGTTCATAGTCTTTTCTGAATATAATATTTTTAGTTGTATATTTTTTTTAAATACTGGAATATTATATAGATAAAGAGGGTAAAATACCTCCATACATTTGAATTCGATATCACCTACACCTCGGAGAAGTGGAAAGTCATTATAGACGATCTTAGTAGGAAAGTACAATCATAAGATGTTATGAATCAAGGGAAGAGTGGAACCTTAGGGGAATCTTCACCCAATTTCATCTGGATTATTAGTACGATGTTTTAGGTATGTTTATAACCACTGTTTAGTTATCATCATCTCTCCTTGAGTCTTTTTTCTAGGTTCATCAGTAGGATGATAAGTTCAAAGGAATTTGAGATACCCTTTATAGTGGAGAGACCATTTCTATTTGGTCTTTCTCTTCAAATGGTATTCTCTATTTGGGGGGGGGGGTTTCATCCCATCATCTATGAGGATATTATTTTTTTTATTTTAATAGTTATTTATGGGCTATTCATCTGGGTACTATGAAGATGTATTGTGACTTGATAAATTCATTATGGTGTCTATGTATGAAGCACATCATTTCAAATTATGTGTCTCCCTATTGAACCTACCAATAGATAAAGGAAGAGCATCATAGGCCTTCTTGTTTTCTCCATTCTATTCCAGTTCTAGTTTGGAAATGGGATGAGGTATCTATAGACTTTGTTATCAGGTTACTGTAGACTCCCTGAGGGAGGAATGCTATTTGGGTGGTGATTTATCATTTGGAAAATTCAACTCATTTCATTCTAATTTTGGACACCACTAAAGTTGAATATATGGGCAGGTCATATGTTCAAGAGATCATAAGGTTATATGGGGTCCATTCTATCATTGTTTCATATAGGGATCTTAGGTTTACTTTGAGGTTGTAGAAGAGTCTTCAAAAGGCGATGGTGACTCAATTCAAATTGAGTAAAACTTATCATCCACATATGGATGGTTGGATAGATCATGGTATTTAGATCTTGGAGGATATTCCCTATTTCTGTGTCTTGAATTTTTTTAGATCATTGAATATCAATTTGGGATTGTTTGAGTTTGTTTATAACAATATTTATCAGTCATCAATTAGAATGGATCACTTTGAGAATTTGTATGGTCATCCTTGCAGGTTACCACTTTATTGTGAAGAGTTGGTGGGGCTTCTTTAGTGGGATTGAGTCCATTTTAGGAGACGTTAGTGAGAATTCAGCATATATATCCGCATCTAGTTATAGTTTATAGTCGACATAAATCCTATGTAGATCATCTTCACCATCCTTTGTATTTATCCATTAGTTATCAGGTTTTCTTGAAAGTTTCTCATCGGTTGGGAAATATTCAACTTAAAAATCATAAAATGCTCGATTTCAGATATTTAGGACCATTTGAGGGCACTGAATGGCTTGTGGAGGTTGATTATCAGTTGGAATTCTTGATTTAGTTGATGGGTATTCATGATATTTTCCATATATCATAACTCGTGAAATGTCATCACAATCCCTATATTGTTTTGATTTGTGAATATATTGAGTTAGATCCAAAAACAAATTAGAGTATTCCATGGATATCGTTGAATCTCATGTGAAATTATTGCATGGGAAGTCAATTATGTTTGTCAGGGTGCTATAGTGACATGGGTCAGACTCTCATGAGACTTGGGAGCAAGAGTTATTGATGAGGGAGTAGTGGCCTTATCTCTTTTTTAGAATTCATTCTTCTACATGATTTCCTAGGGATGATAAGTAATATAGTGGGGAGTTTGTAACATCCAATTACCTATATTTACGTATTTTTCTTCTCTCTTATCATTTCCCTACTTATTTGGGTGTGTTTTGGGACTCCTGATGATGGAGAACATATTTTGTGTAAAATGAACTAAATCTCGGAGATGTGTGTTTTTTTAATTAATGGATTATAGGTATAAATGTGTTAAAAATACTTTTCTGGGTTATCCCATATTTTAGATAATGTCATAATTTTTTTTTGTATTTTGAGATGATTATTGATTTTTCACTGTCTTCTATAAAATTACCAAATGTGTGTCTTTATCCAGAAAGATGTCATGAATTGAATATAGTTTATTAAAGGATTACACACCATGAAAATTTTACACATCATGTAAATGGTAAAATATGTATTTTTAATATGAGGAAATGTGTTTTTAGGCATATGTGTAATTCATGGATTACATGACATGTAAATGGGTTACACACCATGTAATTCTCATGATTTTTAGATTTTTGGGATTTGTATGAATGCTTCTTATTTAATTCATCCATAGGCTCTTTTTCATTTGAACTAAGAGATCTCCTATGTGATTTTGGAGCTCTCTTCTCCTTTTGGATTGATTTTTTCAGTGATCAACCTTCAGGGTTGTGGTGTTGGATCTCTCTGAGTAATAATTTCTTCAGTTTCTTCTTTTACCTTGATCAGAGTAGAACCATTACAATATATTTCTAGATCAATTGATCTGTGATGATAATTATATTTATTTCTTTATAGATCCCTCATGAAATGTTATTATATGGGCAGATACTTTATTGGTTATAGTGTGGTAGGTATATGTTCTTCAGGGTATGTTTTGAATTATCTTATTCACCTATTATTCTATTTTTTTAATTGATTCTAAGATGTCAGGATTTTTTTTAGGGACTCCATTTTCATCATTCTATTCTTACTTTTTAGTGGATTATATAACTGGTGTCTAAAACCCTTAGTTTGATGTAGGTGTTTTTTTCTCTATCCTATGTTGTATGAAATTTATTTATCTAATTTTTATAAAAAAAATTATAAATGAAGTGTCATGATAGATTGATTAATCTTTGTTTGTGGAATCGGTTTTTTGATAAAATATGGTTTTTACTTTTCTTTGATAAAAATTAAAAGGTATTTTCAACGAATTTTGAAATAGATTAATGAAATGTTTTTAAGAGAATTATTTTGATGAAATGATTTGGAAAATAGTGCACATGGGAATCCTTGGTACTTAGGTGTAAGGTGTAGTAATAGGCCTCGTTCATTGATACTATCAGGGGGCTCACTCATAAGATATTCCTATGTTCCCTAGGCCTATTGTTCAAGGGACTAGATGGACTTTTTGGGTGGTTCACTTTATGGGGTGTTCCTCTACTCTATATTTAATTCATATATCTAGAGGCACGATGTGCATGATTTTCTATATCTGGGTATGAGTGTCCTAGCTAACCTAACCTATAGTGATCTCTATCATGATTTTGCCTATTTTTTGGCATATACTGGTTTATCTTAGAATTCCATGGATATTATATGATATGTAATGAATTATTTGATTTTATTTGACTACTTATATGTATATAAAATTCTTTGAAACCATTTTACCTAGGTAATTTTGGAAATGTGGGAAAATGATAAATTAAATGTTTTTCAATTATTTTGATATAAAAATTGTTAAAAAGTTTATCATGACTTTTTTTCCTTAATGTTTAATATTTTTAGATTATTGTATAGAGACTTATAATAGAACACCTAGGTGGGATCCTATTGATCCTATTAGCTCACACCTTGCACACCCCTTTGATGGTGTGTAGACCTTTATATGTATTTCTATGAAGAGAAAGGAAAGGAACCAAAGTGAGGAGGTGAGGTCTTATTTCTTTAGTGTATGGGTAGTTGGTGGTGGGATAGTGGGAGTTTGACCACACTATCACATAGATTAGTCACTTATCTATTTTAGTTTTCCTATGATGTTGGACTGGTACTTTGGGATGTTCTAACTACTTTTCAGTTGTATCGTTTCCATTGTATTTTTTTATCTATGGAATATATTTATCTCTTCCATTGTTTCTCTCTATTATATATATATATATATATATTCCATGTTTTTTCATCAGGTTGGGATAAATCATTCCCTCTAGTTTTTTTCTGATGCTCGAATTCTAGTCGACAACCTGTGGGGATTGGAAATGCCCTTTGGGTGTGTGGAAATTCATTTTGGGTGCTACTTTGTGAGGGAATCTGAGTTGGGTTTATCACAGTTTAGTATAATTGGTGGTATTTCTTCAAGATTTAATGTCTTGGGATGTTTTTTATACTAAAGATAAGATTTCTAGGACTTTAGAATTAGGTTTCGGTGAGTTCTTATCCATCTATTTTCATGATGAGACTCCAGATAACATGGGATGTTGGGATGTGTGTCACTTATTTTGAGTTATTTATCTTACCCTTAGTTCTTGATTATGGTTTTTTGGTTTAAATTGAGATTATTCTATTGTATGATCAGTTATTCTATTTTAATATTCAACGGTATTCCTCTGATATGTATTCCACGGGTTCCTTAGGAGGGTGTAGAGGATTATCTTCAAAATAATCCACCAACAGTTCAAAACCTTATCGAGGTTATCATGCGAGTATTTTGTTCTACTAATTGTGATGTACCAAAATTCTAGAACATATTTGTTGAGGTACATCCAGGATTTAGAGGATTAAGGGATCAATCATTAGAGTTATTATGTGAGAATCCACCATTATTTAAAGGTATGAATGAACCTAAAGAGGTGACGTAATGGCTAGATAAGATTGATAGAATAATTGAATTCCTAGATACACTTGAGAGTATAAAGTTGAAGTATGTGTCATAATATGTTAGGGTCCATCAATATATAGAGAGATTCTATGATATAGGATTAGAGGCTTGTGGTCTTGGATAGTAAGGGTTTCAAAACTCTTTTATTCCAAAAACATTTCCAAAGTCACTAATAATGGATAATTATTTGGATTTACTATCCCTGTAGTAGGGAAATCATTCATTTTTGTTATATACCAATCGGTTTGTGGAGCTAGTTCATTTTTCTCCAAAGGTAGTAAAGAATGAATGGAAAAATGACCAAAATCCGCTATAGGTATTGTGACCAAATAACATATCATGGGTATTTATGATTAATCCTTAAACCTATGTAGATATGGTAGATAGGGAGATAATGGGAAAGATGAATATGGAAGGAAAGGTTGGTTATTCTTCTATTTCTCTTCTACTTGGTGGAAGGTTCGATAGAACGTAAGGGGAAAAGAGGAAGTGTTAAGATCATCGTAGGAGTGGTGGAGGTGGTTATCAATATAAAGACTCCTCTAAACCTTCAATTATAGCTATAGGTGTTCTTATAACTTGATATCAGTGTGGAAAGGTTGGACACACCAAGTGTTCTTGTCTTGCACCTACAAATATGTGTTTCAATTGTGGACAATATTACCATCTATAGCAACTCTTCCATGTTATATCTAATCCTAGATGTGGTCAAGGTTTTTCAAATCCAAAGTCTATTTTTGTGTATTCAGATACTTCAAATACTACAGGTCTCAATCCATAGGCCTCAAGAGTGAATCAACATTACACAGTATATGAGTTTTCAATATAGGTATATGAGGTTCCAAAAATAGTGAGTGGTACCATTTTTATTGTATCTTGAGTAGAAATTTCTTAATTTGATATTGATTCTTCCAACTCATTTATATATAGACATTTTTTTGATATGGTAAACATACAATGGATCACATTTCTTTTGTTATGGAGTTACAGACACCTCTTTTAAGACAAATGAGTTGTGGTTTCTATGTCCTTGTATGTTGTTGATAGCTGATGTTGAGTTTTTCAGGTATTTACTCATTCTCAATACATATTTTTTTATGTAATCATCAAGATATATTTTCTTATTTATCATCATACTAAGGTTGATTGTTATCATTTTTGTGTCCCATTTATTATAGTCTATGGTAAATCATAGGTGTTTTAGGGGGATTGAGAACTGAGGTCTGGTCATGTAGGACCATCCCAGCCAAAGCTCATGAGTTTTTTTCTACTGTAGTAGTTTTTTTATTAAATTTCTTCTCTTGTTGATCTTCCCATAGTTGTTCAGTATTTTTATAATCTTTTCCTAGAAAATTTCTCCAGACATCCACTAGAGATATATATAGTTTAGTATGTATATAGTGCTAGGTATAGAACTAATTTTTATACATTATTTTCATATGGAAGTAAGCATAGCTAAAAGAGATCAAGGTTTAGTTGGACAACCCGATGGATAAATGTTTTGTTCACTCTGGTGTTTCGTTGTGGAAATCCCCTATACTCTTTTCTAAGAAGGAGGATGTTTCACTTCATTTTAATGTGTACTATTAGAGTTTTAACTGATTAATAATTTCGAATAAGTATCATTTTCCTCATGTGGATGATTATTTTGATCGTTTAAAGGGGTAAGTGGTTTTTGAATATCGATATTTGGTCAGTTTATCATCATCTCATAGTTCAGAAGTCTAATACTTATAATATGTCTTTCAAGATCATGTATAGACATTATTAATATCTTGTAATTCTATTAATTCTGAATAACAATCCTTTAGTTTTTATGGATTTGATAAATCAGATATTTTATGATTATCTTGACACTTTTTTTGTAGTGTTCATGGATGATATTTTGGTTTATTTGAGATTAGATCACAAGAATGAGAACTATTTGGGTTTGGTTCTAGAAATATTGAGGAGTCACCATTTGTATGTAAAACTTTAAAATTTTTATTTCTAGATCCAATATGTGAAGTTCATGGGATATATGATTTCTGATCATGGATTATCAGTTGATCCTAAGAAGGTAAGGTTGTCTTATCATGGGAAGATCCACATAACTTCTTTAAGATTCATATAATTCTTTTTCTTATTGAATATTATCAATCATTCATAAAGTATTTCTCAAATTTATCATCTCCTTTGAATATTATTACCATTAAAGAGGTGAAACCCTCATTTGATGAAAAGTGTTAATTTTCTTTTGATGAGCATAAACAACTTCTTACATTGGATCCTATTCAGATCTTACCTAAGCCCAGTAAGGGTTATGTGGTTTCCTATGATGAATCTATTGCTGGTTTGGATTGTGTGATTATGAATTATGATCATGTGGTATCTTACAAATCACATTATCTTCGACAGTATGTAAATAATTAACCCACACATGATTTAGATGTTTCCATGATTATGCATGTGCTTAAATGTTGGTGAAACTATATTTTTAGGGAGAGGCTCACATTATTTTAAAATCATAAGAGTTTGAGTTATATATTTTCTTATAAAGTCTTGAATCTCAAATGGAGATTATTTGTGGAATACCTTCAAAAATGTAACATTGACATCACCTACACCTTGGGGAAGAGGAATGTCATCACAGATTCTCTTAGCATGAAAGTACCATCACATGATGTTATGTAATTGAAGGAAGAGTAGAACCTTATGGGAATATTCACTTAGTTTCATATAAATTCTTAAAAGAATGTTTGTGTTATGGTTCTAACTAGTATTCAGTTATCATTATCTCACCTTGATTCTATTCTGCAAGGTTAGCATAATGATTATGTGTTCAACGGAATTTTAGAAGCCCTTTTTGGTGGGGGATCATTTATGGTTGGTCTCTCTCTTTATATGGTATTATCTATTTTTGGGATCATTTTTTCATCCTAGCATCTTGATTTTCATAGTTCTTCATGGGCAATTCATCTTGGAACTATGAAGACGTATTATGGAAGGAGATGGAAATTATGGTGGTTGGGTATGAACCATGACATTGTAGATTATTTTTCCCACTGTCGTACCTAAGAAAAGATAAATATAGATAATTATAACCCTTATAGTTTTCTCCAGCCTCTTATGGTTTTGGTTTAGAAATTGGATTAGGTATAAATGAATTTTTTTTTGGATTACTATAGACTCCCTGGGGGAGGAATGATATCTGGGTGATGAATAGTCAATTGAAAAAGAAATCTCATTTCACTATAATTAGGGACACCACTAAAGTTGAAGATCTTGTAAGTTGTATGTGTATGAGATTGTGAAGATATATGGAGTTCCTTTTTTGTTGTTTCAGAATAGGATCATATCTATACTTAGAGGTTCTCGAGGAGTCTCCAAGAGGTGATGGGGACTTAGGTTGGGTTGAATACATCTTATCATCCACAGATAGAAAGTTAGACAAATCATGATATTTAGATCCTATAGGATATTATCCTTGCCTATGTATTAGATTTTAGGGGATCATGGAATAGCCATCTTGGACTGGTTGAGTTTTTTTATAATAACAGTTATTATTCATAGATCATAATGACTCCCTTTGAGGCTTTGTATGGTTTCCCGTACAGGTCACATCTTTTTTAAGAAGGGGTGGGAAATGTCTCTTTTTTGGGACCTATTATCATTATTGAAACATAATATTTTATTTAGGATATAAATTTATGTTTGGTAACATATCTAATTTGAAAAAAAAAATCAGATCAATGGCGTCTTTCTTTGGAATTTTCCATTGGCGACCGTGTTTCCTTGAAATTTTCTCTTTGGTTGGGTAATTTTCGGCTTGGAATATAGGTAATATTAGCTCCAATATATGTTGGATCATTTAAGGTCATTGAACTTCTTAGTAAGTTTGATTATCAGTTGGTATTTTCAGTTCATTTTATGGGTATTCATGATGTTTTCCATATAATATATCTTAGAAAATATCATCCTAATCCCTCTCACATTTTGAGTTGGAAGAGATTGAGTTTAATTTAAATGTTTATATTTTGGAGTATCTAGTGGATATCATTGAATCTCAAGCCAAAGTCTTATGTGGGAAGTAGATTCTATTTGTTAAGGTGTTATGGTGACACATGTCCAAATTATCATAATACATGGGAGCATGATTCAATGATGAGGGAGGGGTGGCCTCATCTATTTTCAAGACCTCATTCCTTCACATTACTTATTAGGTTTGGAATGTCTTATGGTGGTGAGTTTATAACATCCCATTACCCACTTTTTGGTATTTCTCTTCTCACTTGTCATTTTCCTCCTTATTTGGGTGTGTGTTAGGACTCTTGTGGATAGATATAATTTTCTTGGGAAAGTGAAATAATGTTTAGGGATGTAATTTTGTTTGAATAAATGGATTTTAGGTATAAATGTGTTAAAAAGGTTTTCCAGGGTTCTACCTAAGTTTGGAGAACACTAATTGTTTTTGTATTTTGAGCAGAATCTAGAGTTTTCATTAACTACTGATTGATTACACACCATTTAAACTATTTACATGAAATGTATTTTTTACCAGGTAGATTTCATGAACTGGATACAGGGTATGAAAGGATTACAAATCATGTGAAATTTACATGCTTTGTAAATGGTAAAATTTATGTTTTTAATCTGAGGTGATACCTTTTTCAATGTATGTGGGTTTAGTGTATTTCACAACATGTATAGGTGTTAAATCCCATGTAACTATCGTGATTTTTGGTTTTTATGGAACTGTATGTTTGATTATTAATTTATTCATCCATAGGATATTTTTCTCCCAACATTGGATCTCTCACATGTTTTTTTGAGATATATACTCTTTTTGGATTTCTTGGTTTGTTGATTAATCTTAAAGGTTGTGGTGATGCATCTCTTTGGGTAACAGTTACTTCAGTCTCTTAATTTCACCTAATCACGGTAGCACTATTGCACTACATTTAAGGATATGATTGTTTTTTTATGATTATTCTCTTGATTCCTTTCTAGATCTATTGTGTTATCTTGTTCTAGGGGAGGATCTTTTGTTGTTTGTAGTGTAGAAAGTGTCCGTTCATTAAGGTATATTGTGAATTATATTCCCCACCAACTATTTTGTTTGTTTAAATGATTATAATATGTGAGGATTATTTCTAGGGAATCCATTATATTTATTTTGTTCTTCCCTTTTGGTGGATTCTTCAATGGTCTTCTATGACCCTATGTTTGAGGTAGGTCGTTCATTATTTATCCTATGTTGGATAAACCATATTAATCTGGTTTTCATAAATTATTTTATAAATGAAATGGCATGATTGATTGATTGATTTTTTTGGGTGGAAATTGTTTTTTGATAAAATATGGGTGTTCCCTTATTTTGGTAAAAATATAATTGTATTTTCAAAGCATTGTGAAATGGATTTATGAAATTTCTTTAAAATAATAATTTTTATGAAATGGCTTGTAAAATAGAGAACATGCTAAGACTTGGGTACTTAGGAGGAAGTTATAGTAATATGAATCATCTATTGATACTTTTGGGGGTTTACTCATGGGGTTTTCCTATACTCCTTGGTATTATTATTCTAGGTACTACATAGACTTTTTTGGAGGTTCACTTTCTAGGGTTTTCCTCCTCTCTCAGGATTCCATCCATATATATAGAGGCTCGATGCGCATGATTTTTCTATTTCTATGTATGAGTGTCCTGGATAGACTAACCTACAGTGATCCTTGGTGTGATATTACCTATGCTTTGGATTTTACTTTTTTAGGTTTTATTGTCGTGGATTTGATGTGATATGTGATACATTCATTGATTTTATTTGACTTCTTTTAATAATATGAAATTATTTGAAACTATTTTACCTAGATTATTTTAGAAATGTGGAAAAATGGAAAATTAAATTTTTTTACATTATTTTGATATAAAAACCATTAAACTATTTATCACTGGTTATTTTCATTAAATTTGAGCATGTTCATATTATTGTATAGAGAATTTTTATGGAACACCAGGGTGGGATCCTAATGATCCTATTATCTCACATCTTGCGCCCCCCTTTGGCGATGTGTAGACCTTTTAATCTCTTTTGATACAGGGAATGGTAATGTTCCACAGTGAGGAAAAGAGGTATTATTTTAGTGGTGTCAGGGTAGATGGTGGTGAGATAGTGGGAGTTTTCCCACACTATCTCATGGAGTATTCAGTTTTCTATTTTAGTGGCCCTTTGATGTTGGACTGGTACATAGGGATGTTCTGACTACTTTCGAGTTGTATCATTTACACTATATTATTTTATCGAATATATTTATCTCTTTTTTTATTTCCCTATATTATATATATATATCATGTTTTTGCTTTGATTTTTACAATGTCATTCCCTCTGGTTTTTATTTTATGCCTAGCTGCTAGTCACTAGCCTATGTGGATCAAGAATGCCCTTCGGGTATGTGGAAATTCGAGTCAGGTACCAGTTTTCAAGGGTATATGGGTCGGGTTCATCACAATTCCCTTTTCCATTTATGAGACAATTTTCACCTTATAATTAAAATTAAAACCCTTTAATATTCAAAATTAATTATTGTAGTTATGGTTAAAATTGGTTGACCAAAGGTTTAATCCAAAATATAAGGTCAAAAATGATATCAACACCTATGAAAATATGATTTAGTAATAATATGAATACCATATCCTCCTTATATTTGAATCCATAACTTTTTAGAACCACTTTACATGATTTAGACACATATTAAATTATAATATTTCATGTATTTACAGAAAATGGAATTAATGATATTTGATAATAAACATTAATTTATTAAATGATTTAAATTTCATAAAAATCATATATTTATCCAAGTGAAATTTATGCGGTTTAAAATATCTACCATGGTACATTTATGGGTCACTTTCCCTTTTGTAGTAACTTTATTTACCCCTAAAGATTAAAAACATTGATATAATGGTAATTGTCACTACCACAAAAATAGTTTTTCGCAGCACCCCCCCCCCCCCCCTTTATCAGCGCTTTTGTTAGGGCTGATAAAGGGCCCCCCCTTTATCAGCGCTTGTTTAGTAGCGCTGATAAAGGGGGGGCCTTTATCAGCGCTTTTTTTAAAAGCGCTGATAAAGGGTCGGCTTCAAAAAAATTAAAAATATATTAATATATTAATATATAAATATAGTTATATTGTTATATAAATATAATATATAATTTTTAAATATATTTTAGATAAGTATAAATGTACATTTATACTTATTATACTTAATATATAAGATATTTAGTGAAAATGACTTCTTAAAAAATTTAAAAAAAATTTAATTAATAATGTGATAATCATTATGGACTAATAGTCATTTAATAACAATTTGAGGACTAAAAAAATTAAAAAAATTAAAAAAAGATCCAAAATATGTTGAAAACGCAACTCAAACTTCAAACGGTCATAACTTTTGATCTGGGTGTCCGTTTGAGCTTTACCACATATCAAATCGAAGCCTGTGACGAGCTATACGTTGTTCTAACTAGGGGAAACCTTGGTAAAGCGTTTTTAGAGGCCAAAAGAGGCCCATAAGGCCTCCAAAACTGAGTTTTTTGTCGGGGTACCCATATTTTTTAACATTTTGTGGATTTTCAAACTCGTTTAAGGGGGTATTATTGGATTTTTTTGGTAGGGACTGAATTTATTCCAAGGTATTACATTCATATTGATATTATTTCTTTTAAATTTCATCCTTTTTTATAATGAACTGCTATTTATAATCAAATTTATAACTATATGTACATATTTTTTATATATTCGCACCTAAAAATTAAATTTTTTAAATAAATAATTAAACATATTTACATATAAAATATATTAGATTTATCTAAATAATAACTAATATCCATTTTATTTAAAATACCAATATATGAATATTTATATACCTATATATTAATCTAACACTATATATATATTAATCTAACTATATATATATATATTAATCTAACTATATATATATATATATTAATCTAATAACTATATATATATTAATATAACTACATATATATATTAGTATTACTATAAATATATATATTAATATAACTATATATATATTCATATAACTATATATATGTTAATATAACTATATATATATATTAATATAAATATATATTTCTATACGAATAAATATAACTAAATATATATATATATAGATATAGATATATATTAATATCACTATATATATATTAATATTACTATATATATATATATATATTAATATAACTATATATATATTATAATATAACTATATATATATATATTATAATCTAATAACTATATATATATTAATATAAATATATATTACTATACGAATAAATATAACTAAATATATATAGAGAGAGATATCATGAATTGGAAGACAAATCAAAATAGAGTAGTGGTAAAGGCTTAGGCGCGCAGGGGGGAGGTCTCGAGTTCAAATCCTGTGGGAGGCAAGGGCGCGCGCACATGAGGGAATATAGCAGAAAGCGCTGTTAAAGGGTGAAGGGGTGCGTGGGGTGCGTGGGGTGCTGTACAGGGGCAGAAAAGCACTGTAAAATGGGGGGCTCAAGCGCTATAAAAGCCCACCCGATTCGCAGTATTTTTAAATTTTTTTTTAAATTTTTTTTAAATTTTTTTAACTTTTATCAGCGCTAAAACGAACGCACTGATAAAGGAAGCACTGATAAAGGGGAACCCCCCCTATCTAGGCTGGCTTTATCAGCGCTTTTCTAGCGCTGATAAAGGCCATTTTTAGCGCTAATAAAGGCCGTGTTTGTAGTAGTGTGTCAAAAGGGTTAACAGTGATTAAAACTAAAATATAAGTGTAAAAACATAAAAAAAACTTGTTCATATTTTATTGGTTAAAATTATATTGAATCATTCTCAACCTATATTCAATTATATCATTATGTATCCATTATAAATTAAATATTAATTTATATTAATTTAATACTTTACGTAATAGTAAGAGTCTCCCTAACCTCACTTATAAAGGGGAACCTACTCTCCTCATTTCTTCACAATTAAAAATCCTTTTGTATTAGTCAAGACCCACCAAAATCCATTCCTTACATCCCTAAAAATTTCATAAAATCTATTTTTTGATCAGAAAACTAACTTGGAAAATGTAACAATCTGATATTTTATGATAAGTATTCTTTTTAATTTATTTGATGTCATGTGTTTTATGCTACAACAAGATTATATTGTGTTATATGCCACATTGTATTAGCTTGAAGTATATGCAATACTATTCTTAGATTGTGTTACACACAATTACAAGTTCTTTTTATAATAGTCATTCTATGCAACATTGAGTGTATATATATATATATATTCAATGTATAAATGAAATATGGTTGGATTCTGTTATATGAAACAACGAAGTATTCTTGCACAACACGCAACCCTGACTTGGCTTGTATTACACGCAATCGCGACCTTCCTCGATAGCGTGTGTTGTACGCAATACTGGGTTTCACTAAACAATGATATATGGTTATAATATTATTATCAACTAGCTGTTATGAATATTATTAACTAAAATTTGAATTTTATAACATTATTATTCATCTTACATATTTTTTAGAACATGGTATGAGAACAAAATAAATTTTTCGGGTAAAATAAGTATTTTTCAAAAAATGTAGTTTTGCCGCTTTTTGATGGATCACCTACTTTAAATCTAGTTTTTGACATGTTTATAAGTTCAATTATAAAAAATAATATTATTCTTTCGAATAAGGATATAAAATTTTACCTTGGATAAAATTTTCATATTATTCTGATAACTTTCATATTTTAATGAATAGTAAAAACACGCTATATTTTAATTAAAAACAAATTTTTTCATCGTAATAATTTATATGGTTAAATTATAATATTGAATGGTTTTAAAGTATAAATAGAATATATTTTTACCATTTAATATAATTCATGTCATTAGCATTGATTTTACATTGAATTCGTTGGTTAAATAAATTCAATCTTTTGCAATGTTTTAAACAAAAACCCGTTTTCATTCGACAACGGGATTAATTTTAATTTAATTTCTGCAACTTCTGTGTATTGAATTTGAAAAAATGGATTCCATATTTTGATTTAGTGGTTCCAAATTATGTTAATAGGTTACTTTTATTTTTTTGATATTGTGAATAGTAACTACGGTAACTTTTTATTTACTACAGTTAAAGGTAAATCGGGTAATTAAGGGTAAAAATAAGATTATAAAATTACCCTAACACATTTCAAAATCCTATTGGATGAATAAAAGTTGATCCATATCACCTAAGGGTCAGACTAGATTCATTTCATGGAATTTTGACCATGAAATAATATAATTATTATTAAAACCAAAGAAAGTGACAACATGTCACTTTCTTAAATCTTATAAGTATATTAATTTTAATTTAGTGATAAACTTAATGAAACTTCAAACATTAATAGTCTCCAAAAATCTAATAAAATTATCTACATCATATAAATTTCTTTATAATTTTTGGGGATTAAATAATTATCATTAATTGTGACACAATAGTGATGCAGAAATTGTTTATCTAGTGAAAAATCAATAATATAGTTTTTATTAAACTAATAGTGACCATAAAATGAACAAAACCCTGAAAAAAACTTATTTTTCATGTAAATGTCAACCATAATCATCCAATGGTCTAATATTTGACCATTTAGAGCCTTATAAAAGAGATTATGACACTTATATTATTTTCTTTTAAATGATGTCAAAGTTATCACCTTCATAATTTAATAAATATAACAATTTAAATATTGTTATTTTAAGATGATAAATTCTAGTAAAAGTATTATTATGAAATTTAATAGATTTATATACATCATAGGATTTTATTTATAATTTTTATTCCAAAATAAGTATATTAAATAATTATACAAAAATGTGGTAGTAATTATTTGATTAAGAGATATACCAAATAAAAGGTTTTAAAAATAGTAAAATAAATATTATATGAACTATTTAATATTATACATGAATTTTATAGACAAATATTACATGTTAGGAATCTATTAAATATTTTAGTTCGAATATATCCTCTGTGTAGATTTTATTTAAATTCAAATAAATAAATAGTGTCAAAATTGACACTATTGTTATTTTATAAAAATAACATATTATTAAATTTTTTAAAAATCACAAAAATATTTAAAATTTATAAATTGAAATTTATATAGTCTCCAATTTCATGAAGTATCCAATTATGGAAAATTAACAACACATAAGTTATTATTTATAACCATTTAAAATTTAGAAATTTATTACCACAAATAAACTTAAATAGATTAAATAAGGATAAATAAAAATGATAAGGTTTAAAATAAGATCATAACATGTCTAAATTTTATTTGTTGATGATATTACAACCCTATATCATCTAATCTTCGAATTGAGTCATTTTTGGAGGTTTTTATGTGGGTATTAAATTTATATTAAACTAATATTTTTGAGGATTCCAAAGGTGCCCCTCTCCTCCCTTATAAAAGGGCGCCTCCTCCCTCTCTTCCTCACACCATTTTGAGCCTTGAAGCTCGGCCAAACTCTCCCCATTTCACTTACCCACTTCCCTATAAACCTTATAGAGGTACTGGTCTTCTCAAAAGACCAACCCTAGTGCCCTAAGAAGAAGTTTAAAGGAGGTGCATCGAAGAAGAGGTAATCTCTTCTACCGATTCTTTCAAGATTCTTTCTTCTTCAAACTCTTATTCTTTAGTTGTTTCATTATAAATTATTAACATAAGTATCACTAATATACTGATATGTTATATTAAATATTAAAAAACCCTATTTCACCCTCTATCCATCCTACGGAAAATGAAATCACCGCGTGTGCGTACATACGGAATACCATCTCCACGCCGTGGTGTACTCTGTTTTTCCAACACCACCTTACTTGGATGGGTATAATGGTGTAAAGAATAAATATACATAGTTATTTTAATATCTTAATGATTCTTATGTATTGTATCATCCACTCTAATTCAATTCAATAATTTTGGGAATGATATCATCGCTCGTGCGTACATACGGACTACGTCTCCACGATGCGATGAGATTCATTCTCAATGATTAACCATTAATTAATGATTATAAATTATATAAAATAATTAATCATGAAATATATGAAATAATAATGATATTGAATTTATGTATATATATATTTATTTCATCTACTTAATTCCATTCAATTCAATAAGGAAACAAAAACAGCGTTCATGCGTACTTACGGCCTACCGTCTCCATGAATGGTGTATTTCATTCCATTTATTGACCTATCATATATATATAAATATGTATATGCTCAATATATATAAATCATGTTTTACATTCTGGAATTAAGTAAATCAGGTTATAAGTAATAATATCAAGAACAACAAGTCCAAACATGTACGATAAATAAAACGATTTTACCCAAAACGCTACTTTAACATGGAACTTACAAAAGAATGGGTAATATAAAGTCATAAGTGAACCATATATGATATCATAACAATGAATATGATTCTGTAATAAGTCAATTACATTATTTAAATAATTATACTAGAGTTTCGGATACGTACGAAGCATATCAGACCTAAGGTAAGGGATAACTATTCCAATCTCGTTCTTATCCGAGATTGTTATTCATAAGTATTTACTGGGGTTATTGTTTTCATCCATGACCATGTTTTCTAAAAATGTTTTCATGTATTTTTAAAGTCCTTTTTACCCATTTTTTGAATTTACCACATGTTATGAATGGAATCTTACTTTTGTTTACCACACGGGGAACTTTTTGACTTTTCCGACAAAAGTACGAGAAGAATGTTATTTTTAACTTATATGGCATGAACGGATTTTTATAGTTTCATAACGCCTCATTTTCATGAATCTTCCTATACAATATTGCATGATTATTTTCAACAAAACCCTTTTCTTTGAAAATTGCATGTCATTTTGTGAAAATAAAATTATTTTGAAGAAGAAAGGATATTTTCCTCAAGAATTCATTTCAAGTGTTTTATCAAAACCATTTTCCATCTAAGATGACATTATTTCATATGTGTATGTTTCAAGTATAATGTCTCTATGATTTACATGGTTTTACTTCTCTTATGATGAAATTATATCCATTTTTTTATATGTATTATGTTATGATGGGATGATGTTTATGAAACCCATTTTATTCTTTGGGTTATGATGAATGTTTTAAGTCTATTTTGTGGAAAAAGTAATAATGATTTCATTATGAGATGGGTGGGACCTATATCTCCCTCCAATGAATTGGGTAAAGATTTATATCTCATGATATAGATATGGATATAATGGTAAGTTAATTCGGTTCAGTGTTACAGGACTGAAACGAGGAGTGAACTCGATTCAAAAAGGGACATTGTCCACTAAGATGGTCTTGGAAGAAATTCCTTGGATAATATGGAAATCATAACATGTTCTGAATGGTTTCCACAATTACATGTTTTTTTGGTTGATGTCCCATTATGATATATTCCTTACGTACTTCCACGATTTATGTCTTCTCTCAATAGTTTGATGTTTAAATTTCATGTTCATGTTTTTGCTTTCAAATGTTTATGAATTGTTTTATATTCTCTATGTTTTCCCTTACTGAGCATTTGAGCTCACCCTCTTTATGTTTTATTTTCCCCAGGAAATAAATAAAGGTTTTAGGTAAGGAAAAAAATGGGAAGATCGTTATGGGAGTTGTTGAAGATCTTTCAACATGATTAGAAGTTTGTATTCCAAGTTTCCAAAGAAACTAAACTATTACGGTCCTTGTGTGTCTATTTTTGTTATGTATTAAGTATTCCGCAAAAGTATGTAATGTCCATGTACGTCAAGCTTTGGGTCTCTACAGTTGGTATCAGAGGAAAGGTTTAGTCAACCTTTGGAAACTAGGATGCGAAAACTATAGTGAGATCCCTAGAGATATTTCTAAGGTATGTCTAGGGATGTCCCTAAGGTTAAGTATAAGTATAGGTTATAGTCCTAGAATTACGGTAAAGATATTAGAATTAAACCTAAGATGTTATATGTCGAAGGTACTCCCCCTTGATTATGTTATTTTCCTTGTATGATTTTTTCCTCTCACAGAATTCTTTTTGTGTTTTAGTCAATGGAGGGAACCAGAAGGAATTTGGTTAACATTGAATCCAATGGAAAAATTGGTGACTATGAGCCAAAAAATTGCATAATTCCTAGAGAGAAAGATATTGTGATTATGCCGAATCAGTCATCGTGATATATGATTAACAAGGTGAAATTTAGTGGTATGCCTAATTCATCAAATAAGAGGAAGATAGACTTTTATGCATGTTCACATGTTGAGGAGCATAAAGAAAGGAAGATTTAGATTTCTAAACAAGGGAAGAAGAACCTTGAGGAATACCTCAAATGGAGGGGAAAATGTTATCTATGTGGAGAAAAGGGTCACAGAGTGACAGACTGTTATGGAGTTCAATGTCTTATTTGTGGAGAACATGGGCATTACCCAACTCAATGCCCTGACCTAAAAAGTTACTTCTAAATCAAGGAAGTACTTATTCCATGACAATCATTGAAGAGGATGGATTGAACTGTTTATGTATTGGTATTCAATAATAATGTTTTTGAGGTACTTTTATGGTGTATTAGAATATTTTTGTATTAGTCTATTGTGTTTTTCAATAATTTTATGGTACTGGTAACCATGAAAAGTGATTCAAGTATTTTGGAAAGCAGATGATATGTGCATAATTAAGGGATAAGGAGAAAATGAAATGTTTGACAGAATTCATGAGCTCGTGACTGATATAAGGACAAAGTTATATCATGGTTTGAGTATATATAATTTTTGGATTTTGGTATGTGGAAAGAGTTAACTTTTTACATCATTTATGTTTTCAATAAGGTTCAATGGGTATTCATTTTTTTCAATAGAATGCATGATTAAGGTATTCACATGATTGTAATGTGACCAACAATGATATATGATGGATAAATGATGGTATGCACATGCTTGTTATATGACCTTTTTAGTAATCATTCTCTTTATACTATGAGTTTGGAAAGAAGTATTTTGGATAAGCCTAAAGATTTGAATGGATTATGTTGTACATAAGTTAGTATTGTTTAAGGATAAAAAATTTTTTGATAATATTTATGGGATGTTATAGTAATGTAGTTTTAGGAAAAGGACAACCTGCAGGACGGGCGACAGCCCATCGCGTCAGACAAGGCTGTGGGAATCGAACCCACAACCGAAGTGCACCAGGACTTTATCGCCTACCACTGGCCTACAGGAATTCCCTGGTTAGTAGAAACTAGTTTTATTTTATTAATCGGTATGATAGATGAATTATAAGTCCATGTTTGGAATCATATCTGATTAACCTCACCATACATGGACTTATGTATTCAATAACTTTTTCTAACATTTTCTTTGAGATAGATGGAATGACCCATCATTCTATCACATGATCTGTTAGCACTTCACGAATAACAAATTCAACTTCATTTCTTTAAGAGATGAAATGGAAATTGTTCAAAGCACGAACAACAGTGAGATTGTACCAAAATCAAGCAAGTATTTATTCTAATTCAAAATTTTCAACTTTAGGGAAATGATATTGAAAACCAAAAATGTTATCCTAGTGCTCTTATATCCCAAGAATTAGATGGTACCTTAGATCATCACAAATTTATGGCTTTGTGATTGTTGTCTTTTTCATAGCCTTGCCTTCTACCACTCTCCATCAGAACTTGATGGTTAGATTTTTCTTCCATATCCATATTTTCACATATATTCTCCTATGTGGAAACCCAGTGATTAGTTAATTTGGGTAACCGTTACGTTTCATACTTTAGTTTTTAAAGTTATGTTTTGGTATTTCATTTTATGATGTGTGTTGCAATTAAAGAAACTTTCAAGTAGAAAACCATGTATAACCCCGACGAATTTTGAGGGCAAAATTCATTTTAAGGGGGGTAGAATGTAACAAATTGATATTATATGATAAGTATTATTTTTAATTTATTTTATGTCATGTGTTTTATGCTACAACAATATTATCTTGTGTTATATGCCACACTGTATTAGCTTGAAGTATACGCAACACTATTCTTAGATTGTGTTACACACAATTTCAAGTTCGTTTTATAATAGTCATTCTACGCAACATTGAGTGTATATATATATATATATTCAATGTATAAATGAAATATGGTTGGATTATGTTATAAGAAACAACGAAGGATTATTTCACAACACGCAACCCTGACTTGGCTTGCATTACATGCAATCACGACCTTCCTCGATAGCGTGTGTTGTACGCAATACCGGGTTTCACTAAACAATGATATATGGTTATAATATTATTATGAACTAGCCGTTATGAATAGTATTAACTAAATTTTGAATTTTATAACATTATTATTCATCTTACATATTTTCTAGAACATGGTATGAGAACAAAATAAATGTTTTGGGTAAAATAAGTATTTTTCAAAAAATGCAGTTTTGCCACCTTTTGATGGGGTACCCACTTTAAATATAGTTTTTGACATGTTTATAAGTTAAATTTTACAAAATAGAATTATTCTTTGGAATAAGGATATAAAATTTTACCTTGGATAAAATTTTCATATTATTCTGATAACTTTCATATTTTAATGAATAGTAAAAACACACTATATTTTAATTAAAAACAAATTTTTTCATTGTAATAATTTATATGGTTAAATTATAATATTTAATGGTTTTAAAGTATAAATAGAATATATTTTTACTATTTAATATAATGTATGTCATTAGTATTGATTTTACATTGAATTTGTAGGTTAAATAAATTCAATCTTTTGTAATGTTTTAAACAAAAACCCGTTTTCATTCGACAACGGGATTAATTTTAATTTAATTTATGAAACTTTTGTTTATTTAATTTGAAAAAATGGATTCCATATTTTGATTCAGTGGGTCAAAATAATGTTAATAGGTTAATTTTATTTTTTTGATATTGTGAATAGTAACTACGGTAATTTTTTATTTACTACAGTTAATGGTAAATCGAGTAATTAAGGGTAAAAATAAGATTATAAAATTACCCTAACACTTGGAAAAATCTTATTGGATGAATAAAAGTAGATCCATATCACCTAAGGGTTGTACTAGATTCATTTCATGGAATTTTGACCATGAAATAATATAATTATTATTAAAACCAAAGAAAGTGACAACATGTCACTTTCTTAAATCTTATAAGTATATTAATTTTAATTTAGTGAAACAAATTATGAAACATCAAACATGAATAGTATACAGAAATATAATAAAAATATCTACATCATATTAATTTATTTATAATTTTTAGGGATTAAATAATTATCATTAATTGTGACACAATAGTGATGTAGAAATTGTTTATCTAGTGAAAAATCAAGAATATAGTTTTTATTAAACTAATAGTGACCATAAAAGGCACAAAACCCTGACCAAAACTTATTTTTAATGTAAATTTAAACCATAATCATCCAATGGTCTAATATTTGACCATTTTGAGCCTTATAAAAGTGATTATGACACTTATATTATTTTATTTTAAATGATGCCAAAGTTGTCACTTTCATAATTTAATAAATATAACAATTTAAATATTGTGATTTTAAGATGATAAATTAGATTAAAGTATTATTGTGAAAGTTAATAGATTTATCTGCATCATAGGATTTTATTTTTAATTTTTATGCAACAAATAAGTATATTAAATAATTATAAAAAAATGTTGTAGTAATTATTTTATTAAGAGATATACCAAATAAATGGTTTTAAAAATATTAAAATAAATATTATATGAACTATTTAATGTTCTCCATGAATTTTATAGACAAATTTGACATGTTATAAATCTATTAAATATTTTAGTTTGAATATATACTCTGTGTAGATTTTATTTAAATTCAAATAAATGAATAGTGTCAAAATTCACACTTGTTATTTTGTAAAAATAACATATTATTAAATTGTTAAAAAATCACAAAAATATTTAAAAATTATAAATTTAAATTTATATAGTCTCCAATGTCATAAATTATCCAATTATGGAAAATTAACAACACATAAGTGATTATTTATAACCATTTAAAATTTAGAATTTTATTACCACAAATAAACTTAAATAGATTAAATATGGATAAATCAAAATGATAAGGTTTAAAATAAGTTCAAAACATGTATAAATTTTATTTTTTGATGATATTACAACCATATATCAAATAATATTCGAATTGAGTCATTTTGGGAGGTTTTTATGTGGGGTTTGAATTTATATTAAACTAATATTTTTGAGGATTACAAAGGTGCCCCTCTCCTCCCTTATAAAAGGGCACCTACTACCTCTCTTCCTCGCACCATTTTGGGCCTTGAAGATCTCCAACCTCTGCCTATTTAACTTCCCCACTTCCCTAGAAAACTTATAGAGGTACTGGTCTTCTCAAAAGACCAACCCAAGTGCCCTAAGAAGAAGTTTAAAGGAGGTGCGTCGAAGAAGAGGTAATCTATTCTACCGATTCTTTCAAGCTTCTTTCTTCTTCAACCTCTTCTTATTTAGTTGTTTCATTATAAAGTAATAACATAAGTATCACTAATATACTGATATGTTATTATAAATATGAAACAACCCCGTTTCACCTTTTAACCATCCTACGGAAAATGAAATCACCGCGCGTGCGTTCGTACGGAATACCGTCTCCATGCCATAGTGTACTCTGTTTTTCCAACACCACCTTACATGGATGGGTATAATGGTGTAAAGAATATCTATACATAGTTATTTTAACATCATAATGATTCTTATGTACTGTATCATCCACTCCAATTCAATTCAATAATTATGGGAACGATATCATCGCTCGTGCGTACGTACGGACTACCGTCTCCACGACGCGATGAGATTCATTCTCAATGATTAACCATTCATGAATGATTATAAATTATATATAATAAGTAATCATGAAATAAATGACATAATAATGATACTAGATTTATGTATATATATATGTATTTCATCTACTTAATTCCATTCAATTCAATAAGTAAAATGAAAACAGCGTTCATGCATATGTACGGCCTACCATCTCCATGAACGGTGTATTTCATTCCATTTATCGATCTATAATATATATATATGTATATGATGAATTTATATAAATCATGTTTTACATTTTGGAATTAAGTAAATCAGGTTATAATTAATAATATCACGAATAACAAGTCCAAACATGTATGATAAATAAAACGATTTTACCCAAAACGCTACTTTAACATGGAACTTAAAAAAGAATGGGTAATATAAAGTCATAAGTGAACCATATATGATATCATAACAATGAATATGATTCTTTAATAAGTCAATGACATTATTTAAATAATTATACAGGAGGTTTGGATACATACGAATCATATCAGACCTAAGGTACGGGATAACTATTCCAATCTCGTTCTTATCAGAGATTGTTATTCGCAAGTATTTACTAGGGTTATTGTTTTCATCCATGCCCATGTTTTATAAAAATGTTTTCATGTATTTTTAAAGTCCTTTTTACCCATTTTTGGAATTTACCACATGTTATGAATGTAATATTACTTTTGTTTACCACACGGGGAACTTTTTTACTTTTCCGACAAAAGTACGAGGAGAATGTTATTTTTAACTTATACGACATGAACAGATTTTTACGGTTTCATAATGCCTCATTTTCATGAAGCTTAAAATACAATATTTCATGATTATTTTCAACAAAACCCTTTTATTTTAAAATTTCATGGAATTTTGTGAAAATAAAATGATTTTGAAGAAGAAAGGATATTTTCCTCAAGAATTCATTTCAAGTGTTTTATCAAAACCATTTTCCATCTAAGATGACATTATTTCATATGTGTATGTTTCAAGTATAATGTCTCTATGATTTACATGGTTTTACTTCTCTTATGATGAAATTATATCAATTTGTTTTATATGGATTATGTTATGATGGGATGATGTTTATAAAACCCATTTTATTCTTTGGGTTATGATGAATGTTTTAAGTTTATTTTGTGGAACAAGTAAGAATGATTTCATTATGGGATGGGTGGGACCTATATCTACCTCCAATGCATTGGGTAAAGATTTATATCTCCTGAGATAAACATGGATTGAATTGTAAGTTAATCTGGTTCAGTGTTATAGGACTGAAACGAGGAGTGAAATCGATTCAGAAAGGGACTTTGTCCACTAAGATGGTCTTGGCAGTAATGCCTTG
The DNA here is from genome assembly GCA_963277665.1 of Viscum album. Classification (NCBI taxonomy): domain Eukaryota; kingdom Viridiplantae; phylum Streptophyta; class Magnoliopsida; order Santalales; family Viscaceae; genus Viscum; species Viscum album. The sequence continues at coordinate 816,525,671 of OY728146.1, read as the reverse complement.
GCTAATATGGAAATCATAACATGTGTTGAATGGTTTCCCCAATTACATGTTTTTTTGTTGGTGTTCCATTACAATATATGTCTTACGTACTTCCACGATTTATGTCTTTGCTCAAGATTTTGATGTTTAAATTTCATGTTCAAGTTTTTGCTTTCAAATGTTTATGAATTATTTTATGTTCTCTATTTTTTCCCTTACTGAGCATTTGAGATCACCCTTTTTATGGTTTATTTTCCCTAGGAAATAAAGAAAGGTTATAGTTAAGGAAACAAAAAGGGGAAGATCGTTATGGGAGTTTTTGAAGATCTTTCAACATGATTAGAAGTTTATATTCCAAGTTTCCAAAGACACTAAACTATTACAGTCCTTGTGAGTCTGTTTTTGTTTTGTATTAAGTATTCTGAAAAAGTATGTAATGTCCATGTATGTCAAGATTTGTGTCTCTACAGAAAATCTTTAGGTATAAACCTAAAGAGGCTATCTGAATAAGAGATATAGTTCTTAACTGATCATTTTCATATTATTTCTTCTCTTACCTTCTTCAAATATTCTTAAACCATGATAAAATAATGACACTGATATCTTACATATAATTATATTTTATTATAATATGAGAGTAAAATTATCCATATCTTCTTCAATCAAATTGAAAATGAAAATATCATTTTTGTGTATGGTGGACTACCGCATTGTGAACTGAGGGAATTCATTTTCCATCACCACCTCTAACGGCTGGTTATAATGATGGATTTAATTTATGTATATGATATTATTGAAATAATTTAAATATAATATATCATATATTTTCTTCCCTTTATACCAATTTAAAATTGATAATTTCGTTCACATGTACATGTGGATTAGCACCTACAAGAAGCGATGTGATTCATTTTTCAAAACCACATTGCATGGATTCCACATATAAGTGTATTTGTAAGATACCAGACTTCATAAAGGTATTTACTTGTTTAAGTTTTGGTTTAAATCTATTATTTTTGGTTAAATAAAGGTTTAAAAGATTTATGAGAAGGTTCGGGGGTGTTCTGGGGGTTTGGTACATGAAAGAAAGAGGAATCTGGTCATCCAATGCATGTTTCTGAGTTGGTGCATGGTTTGAGATAAGTGTTCACCCAAACCGTACTAGCTAAGAGGAGGGGTTCATGATTAGTCAAACCATTCAAGGGAGAGATACAAACTCTATGGGATTGGATATAGTAATTACACATGGTTCATTCATAGTTTTCTAAACCAGGTGGAGCTCCCAAAGAAATTGTGCAACCTCAAACTCTCTTGGGTAGTCTCTAGTGCATGGTTTAATAATGGTTTGGAAAATTGTGCAGCCAAACCATGTGCCCCATTAAAAATTATAAATTTCCAAAAATTCGATCTAGATATTTTAAGTATCTCTCCCTAATTTTATCCTCCTCCTTCTTCCTCTAGCCCTAGTGATGACCCTAATCCCCTAAATCTTCCCAAGGGTGGTTCTCCTTCAATTATAGGCCATTTGGAGCATCGTTGGTTTCAAATCGAAGCTCTGAGTGATTCTAATCTTCCACTTTATTCTCTCTTCCAAATTAAAGATTTTAGATTTTTTAATCTTCTTCTGAATCCATAAAACACTCTTTTTTTTTGGTGAATCTTATATTGGGTATTGAAAGGGTGCTTAAATCCAGATCTAAGTCTAAGCTTAAGGTTGTGTTCATTATCAGATTTGATGTAGGTGGTCTACAAGTTATATCCCATTTTCATGATGTTTCTTTTCAATTTCATGGATATGTTTTTTCTTCCTTCTTGTTCTTTTTATGCCTTCAGTAATATTTGGTAAAATGGTTGGATAATTGATGTATTAAACCCCTTACAATACCCATAGGATATGTTGAGATTGACTTGATCGATTTAGGGCCACCCATGGGGTGCGCCAATATTCCCGAACATATAACATGGTAATATTAATAATGAAATTGAATTATGCTAAGATATATCCCATGGTAAATGTGCAGAAATGTTAGTTTAAATTTTAAATAGCACCAATAATTGTTGTTTCTAGTTATTGGTAATGGAATAAGGGATCTCTTTATGTAATTTGAAAATAGATTTAAATGGATTAGTGTGAATGAGTCAAATGGATTATGAAATTGGAAGATAAATTTTTAAGTGAATTAAGGAATATGAAATGGTTGATGAGTAAATGGTCTAATTCATGGGTATTTATGAATAATTTAAATGTGATAATGTATGGGAATTTTTAAATATTCAGATGGGTTAATGTATAGAAATTGTGGTATATGTTAAATGGGTTAACATATGGAAAGTCTCAAATATGCTAAATGGGTTAAGGCATGGAAAGGGAAATGTGGAAAATATGTTATGATTAGTAAATGGTAAATGTGTTAATGGTTTAAGTAATAAGGGTGATTTATGTGTTAAATGAAATTTGATATGTAATTGTTATGTGTTTCGATTATGTATGGGTTGAGACATGGTATATGTGGTAAATAGATAAATAAGAATGTGAACATGGCTTGGTAGTTGTGGGGTATTTTAATTGAGGATCTATTCCTATAGTTCGAGTTAGACTAAGGACCTAAACCCCACCCCAGAATGTATGGTTTAGAGAAGGGGACCAAGGCTCTATACCTCTAATAGATGCATTTGATGAGAATACCTAGACTGAGGTTCCAAGGTAAGTGTGATGTGAATGTTTATAAAATTCTTATCTCTAGAGAGATAGGTAACTTGATTTACACCCTTTTTCTTATTAATTTATTTTCTTACACTGTTGTGTAAATAATTTAAATTCCTAACACATGGAACATGTAATAGAAATGATTTATGTGATAAATATGGACAAAATGATAAACAAGGAACTAATGTTTTAAATGAGTAAAGTAAAAAATTGTACTTAATAAAAACCAAGTTGTCTTCTTTACTTTGTTATTTATTTAGTTCTTTCATGAAATAACTCTTTAGATCGGATATTTTATAAACACCATTGGTGGTGGACTACTGATTTTCACTCACACCCTTCTCGAGCTACCATTGGGTACCCGATTAGATTTCACGGTTGCAGGTCAGGATAAGGGTAACAGTCCTATGCTAGGGAGTTGAGTTGGGATTGGGGAGTGCATGAATGAAGATACAGACTTGGATTTAGGACCTATTTTGGGGATTCATCTATTTTTCTTTATTTTGGGATTTTCCTTCACTTTTAGCACTATTAGAAAGGCATGATATATTTATTATTTGGTAGAGGTTTGTACCCTGTTTAGGAACTGGTTGGAAATGTATGTCTAGTTTTTGACTTATTATATCATTTATTTAATATGTTATCTGATGTTTCTTACTTTGTTAAAGAGGGTATAGTCTCCCCATGTGACTTATCAGACCATTACCGCTTGTTGGTAACCCCTGGCATATGGGGAGGCATGCTTGAGGTCATGTGGTGACCCGACTCGGATCACTAATTTAGTGGATTCTAGTTCTAGGACACTACAAAGTGGTATTAGAGGTATTTTTTCTATGTTATTTCTATTTGGTGTGGTATAAAGGAGGTTAGGATGTTTCTATCCTTGGTTAGGAGCTCATCCTTTGAAGAATCTAACCCATGTTTGAGGGAAAACCCAAGTCACCTAGGGTGTTATTGTTGTTTTTGGTGTGTGTTTTACTGTTGAATGATATTTCACCATTGGGTGATGGAAATGTTCTGTGATGTAACTATTTTATAATATTTTCTCATGTCTATAATATCATGATGTAGTTCATTTATTTCATCATTTTAGGCACCTAGGGATATAGATGGTATGCATCATGATAGGCATGCGTGGATGGGTGTGTGGGACATGAAGGGTAGGATGCATTTTACTTTATTTAAATTTAAAGAAAATTGTGTATAATAACTATGATGAAGATGGGTCAAAATGAAGAAAAGTAATAAATGGTTAAAGAATTGTTCTTAATAAAAGGGCATAAATTAGTTAAAAGTTTGGTTATAATGAGTTGTGGATAAGTTAAAAATGTTAGTTGTAATGAACATTAAAGATTGAAATGTGTCTAAAGAATAATTTTTTATATTGTGAGTGATGAAATGGTTTTTAAAAGTTGTCTAATAAAATATTTGTATCTATTTATATTGGTTTACCCATGTTATATATGACCCATGGTAGGGATGGTATAGGGTAGTTTCTTAGGTGTGATGATTTCCATTGGGATGGTATGTGAAGGAGAGTGGTTATGGATAGTGAAGATCCTTATTTTATGTAAATTATAGAAGATTTATGTTATATGTTTTAAAACTCATGCTTGGAATTGTAGGAATATGTCTCCACATCAATATGTATCGATCAGGAAACAAGAAAACATCACTGATCATGTTCTTCTAGAACTGGGGTAGTAAGTTCTAATAGTTCAGGGTAATCAAGGGGAGGAGCAGTTCCATGAGAAATTAACTCATTTTATTTAAATGATGGAATGGGACCTAGCGGGTAGGGAGGAGTATATTTGATCTGAATAGAGAGTTTCAGATGCAACACCATCCAATGTTTGTCAAAGAGGGTGGACTTAAAGCTGAAGTGTTCTGGATAGAGTCCATCCAGGTGATTTTTTATCACATGGAGACCCTTGTAGAGAACAGAGTCAAGTAGGAAATGTATATGTTCTTGGTACAGAAGAAGTGATGGTGGGATATCTTGGTTCAGACCTAGTAGGAAGATAGTATACTATACAGGTACTTCAAGGAAAATTTTCCAGAACACTTTTATCTAGATACATTGATACTAGAGTGGGCTATAGTGTTCCTAAGGTTGAAATAGGGAATGATGTTAATGATGGATTATGAAGTACATTTCAAGGAATTCTAATGCTTTATTATGTAATTTGTAGGAGATGAGGTCATGATGATTAGATACTTCCAGGATGGGATTAGACAAGTGATTAAGTCTCACGTAAACATCTTCTAGTTAAAGAGGTTTGCAAAAGTGGTGGATCATGCCCTTACTTCTTAAGGTAACTTAAAGTATACTTTAGAAAGTGGGATTTTGGTTCCAGTTTTATGAACCAGTGGGGAAACTTCCAAGAGTAAGAAGCATCATTTTAGAAATATTCATTAGGTTGGAAGTGCGTAGAGTAGTCTGAAGAGAGTAATAGCCTCTTATAGTGGTGATTAAGTGTTTTTCTACTAGTGTGGCAGGCCAGGAAACATGAATGGTCAGTTCCCTCAACCTGCATTTGATTGTCGAACATGTGGCAGGATGGGGCATGTGAAAAGGATATGTAGAAACCCCTGACATCCAGGAACAAGAAAAGGATTGATGTTGGTTCTGAGTAGAGGCAAGGGACTGGTTACCCATTATTAGTTAGGTAGTTGGATTTTGATTGGTCGTACTAGTATAGTGGTGGATGTGGTACTCCAGGTTGAGAGTGTATATACTAGTAGAGAAGTGTAATGCAAGGAACTAAGACCAAGGCCCAAGGAAAAGGGTCATTTCAGCTTCATGTTGTTCAGTATACACCTAGAGGTGGCAAGGCTAGGAAATTGATAGTTCGATATATGATCCTTGTACATTTCATGCTCTCTAGGGATTTATTTAAGACAGTTTCCACAAATTATTTTATTTTTTTCTCTATTTGTGTATGTGTTGGGTCTAGTGGTTGAACTTACATGTGATATTATATCGATTGATACACCATTAGGGGTGTGAGTTGAAAAAAGGCAATGTAGGGGGTGTGTTCTAGAGGTTAGTGGGTACCATTTCATGTGGGACTTTTCCGTGCATGAGATTTTATATTTTGATCTGATTTTGGGTATGGACTGGATAGTGTTATAGAAAGCCCATATTGATTGTTACCACTATAGGGTAACATTCATGTATCTTGAGGAAGACATGTATATCCATCATGGTGAATGTGATGTTCAAGCAGGCCATGAAGGGCCAGTTTTTTCAGCATTTTGGTGAAATCACAGCCTAAGTGTCTTGTATTATGCTTGATTATGGGGAATTAGGGCAACTTGTCTTTCCTCCTGTGGTGGATCAATTCTAGGATGTGTTTCCTGATGATTTCTTGGGGATTACTTTAGATAGGTATGTGGAGTTCACGATAGTTTTTCTATTGGGAGAAGAACCAGTTTCCATTCCACCATACATAATGGAACTAGAAAAACTCCATGATCTTAAAGTTCAATTAGAGGAAATGGATAATAAGGGGTTCATTTGACCTAGTGCATCCCCTTGGGGATCTCCGATGCTATTTTCAAAGAAATATGATGGGTTGTTTCAATTTATTGCTGATTATAATAAGATTAATTAGATGATGGTTAAGAATTGATACCCTCTTACTTGAATCGATAATATTTTGACAAGCTAAGAGGTGCTTTAATGTTTTCAAAAATTGATCTAAGATCGGGGTATTACCAGCTAAGGGTGAGGCCTTCTGATATACCACAGACTTCCTTTAGGATCAAATATGGGTTGTATGAGTTTTTGGTGATGTCATTAGAGTTAACTAATGCAATGGTAGTGTCCATGGCCTTAATGAATCGAATCTTTCACCCATATCTATACTAGTCCATTGTTTTCTATTTTGATGAAATCTTGGTGTACTCTAAAATGCATGATGATCATTCCAAACATCTTAATATCTTCTTGGGTACACTATGAAAGAATATTCTATATGCAAATAAATCCAAGTTTCATTTTTAGATTGATAAGGTGAATTATTAGGGAACTTCATCTAGTAGAAAGGTGTCTTTGTGGATCCAGAGAAGTTGAAGACAGTTGTTTCTTGGGAGTATCACAATAATGTTTTTGATGTCCAAAGTTTTCTAAGTTTGACCAGCTATTACCAAAGTTTCATTAAAGACTTTTCTCATTTTGCAGCACCTATTTCAGGTTTGACCAATAATGGTATCAAGTTTGAGTGGTATGGGGCTTGTGAGAATGGATTTTAGGAATTCAATAGGCTGTTGAAAATCACATTGATTCTAATCTTAACTAATCCAGGTAATAAATATACCTTGTTTTGTGATACATCTAGTGCTTGGATTAGTGTAGTGTTGATTAAGTATTAGAGGGTTGTGACATAAGTGTCAATGTATTTTAGGACTCATGAATGTAATTACCCTATGCATGATCTTGATTTGGCCAGGATGGTTCATTCATTAAAATTTTAATGGAATTACTTGTTGGGAGATAATTTTATGGTGTACACTAGTCATAAAATCCTGAATTACATCTTCTCTCAGTGTGATTTGAATATTCATCATTGAATATAGGTTGAATATAAGCAATCCTTCTACATTGAGTTGGTTTACACACTAGGAGAGGGAAATAGTGTTTCATATTCTTTGGATTAAAAGACTTGGAATAAAGTAGTTCATGAATCAAGTTCAGAGTGGGAGATAATGGTGTTTTATACTGAGATGAAACTAGAGGTGGAATATGGCCAAGGGAAGATGGCCCTTTCATCCTTAGTAGTTGAGTCCATGCTTCTGATCTGGATCAAGGAGAAACAACATGAGCTATCAAAGTGTTTGGATTTGAAGGAAAATATTAAAGATAGAGAGTCTCCTTCTAGTTGGACCGTTAGAGATGATGGGATTATTTATGTTCATGGTCGTGTGGTTGTTCTAATGTGTGTACAAGAAGAAATTATACAAGATTTTCATGCATCAAAGTGGGTTGTGTATCTTTTTTTGACCAAAATGTATCAGGAACTTTGTAAGAAGTATTGGTGGATAGGGATGAAGAAAGAGGTTGTAGGTTTCATGGTGTGTTGCCTTACCTATCAGCGAGTAAAGGATGAGAATTAGTGATTAGGTGGTTTTTTGTAGCCATTTCCCATTCTACAATGGAAATAGGATGACATGATAATGGATTTTGTGGTAGGTATTTCGAGGATGCTTCAAAATAATGATAAGATATTGGTGGAAGTGGATTTCTTGACAAAGGTTTCACATTTCTTACTGATTCAAGAGACCTTCACTATGGACTAGTTTGGTGAGTTTTAGGTTTGAGAGATACTACAGTTCATGGGGTACCACAGATGATTATTTCAGATCAAGATGCATGATTTATGTCACAATTATGGAAGGTATTATAGAAGGCACTTGGAACTCAAGTGTTCTTGAGTATGAACTTCCAGCCACATATAGATGGGCAGTCAGAGCATACTATTCAAGTACTAGAGGACAAGTTAATATCTCGGGCTCTAGATTTTGGTGGATCAAGGGAAAATCACTTGTTTCTTTTTGAGTTTGATTACAAAGATATCTTCCAAAATAAAATTCAAATGGAACCATATGAGGGACTCTATAGTAGACCATGTAGATATCTGTTATGTTGAATGGAAGCTGAAGAATCATAATTTTTGAGACTAAGTCTCATGAAGAAGATGTCATAATAGGTTCAATTGATTTGTAAATATATGGAAATGTCTTAGAGTATGCACAATTTTTTGTGGTTTGGTATCATATACCTCTTGAGTTTTTGGTGGGTGATCATTTTTTCTTCAAGTGTCACCATGATCGGGTTACCATCGAATTTAAAAATAAGGCAAGTTTTCACCCAGGTATATGGGTCCATTTGAGATCTTGGTGATGATTGGACTGGAGGCAAGATGATTGTCTCTTTCATTGCAATATAGTGGAATGCATGATATTTATCATGTGTCTCAGCTTCAGGAGTATCACTCTGACCCATATCATATGATTTATGTTGAGGATGTTGAGATTGATGCTAATGTGTCCTTTGTGTAGCATCTGGTTAACATTGTAGATCGTAAAGAGAAATTAAAATGTGGAAATATCATACCATTGGTTTTATTATTGTGGTTTAATAGTAATGTTTAGGAAGAAACATGGGATATGAAGTTGGATATGCAGGCTTAGTGGCCCAATCTCTTTTATTTGTAAGATTAGTGATGCTTGGGAAGAGCAGCTTGAGGATAAGACATTATAAGGAGGGGATGTTATAATATCCCATAATTATTGAAGGTATGTCCTTGTTTAAGTTTTTGTTTAAATAAATTATTTATTGTAAATTAAATTATTACAAGATGTTTGAGGAGGTTCGGGGGTGTTCTGGGGGTTAGAGACATGAAAAAAGAGGAATTTCTCCATCCAATGCATGTTTCATGGTTGGAGCACGGTTAGAGATAACCATGTGCCCAAACCATGCAAGCCAAGAGGAGGGGTGCACGGTTAATCAAGCTGTGAAAATTGGAGATAAAAACCATGCGGTATTTGATAGAGGCATTCCTCATAGTTAGCGCATAGTTTTCTAAACCATGTGGAGCTCCCCAAGAAACTGTTTAACCTCAACCCATCATGGATAGTTATTGGTGAAAATTTTGCACCCGATTTAGAAAACTGTGTGGAAAAACCTTCCACCCCATTAAAAAGTGTGAATTTAACCAACCACCCACTCTGTATTTTAAGTATCTCACCCAAATTTCCTCCTCTTTCTTCCTTTATCCCTAGTGATTAACCTAATCCCCCAAATCTTCCCAAGGGTGGTTCTCTTTTGATTCTAGTCCATTTGGAGCCTCGTTGGTTGTGGATCAAAGCTATGGGAGGGTCTAATATTTCTTATTCTTCTCTTTTCCTGATTAGGGCTTGTAAAACTGTCCATATTCTTATAAAGCCCTAAAACCCTCTTTTTCGAGTGAATCTTAGATTGAGGTTTTAAAGGGTGCTAAAATCTGGATCTATGTCTACGATTAATGGTGTTTTCATTTTCAGATTTGATGTAGGTGGTCTACAAGTTACATCCCATAGTATTGATGTTGATTTATGGTTGCATAGTTGGGTGTTTTATTCCCTCTTTTTTTATTTTGTTAGTAAAATTTGGTGAAATAGATGGTTAATCGATGGATTAAACTCATCACGATCCCTATGGGATATGTTGAGATTGACTTGACTAATTTAGGTTCACCCATGGGGTGATCCAATATTCCCAAAACATATAACATGATAATGGTAAGCATGAATATGATTTAGAGTAAAATAGAACCCATAATAAATGTCTTGACATGTTAGTTTAAATTTTAAATGTAACTAATAGTGTTTGTGTCTAGTTTTTGGTAATGGCATAAGGGATCTCTTAACATAATGTGAAAATGGAGTTTAATGGATTAGTGTGAATGAGTCAAATGGATTATGAAATTGGAAGGTTAATGATTAATTTAATTAAGTAATATGAAATAGTTAATGTGTAAATGGTTTAATTCATGGGTAGTGATGAATAATTTAAATGGATAATGTATGGGAATTGTTAAATATTCTAAATGGGTTAATGTATGGAAATTGTGGAATATGTGAAATTTTTTAACATATTGAAAGTTTCAAATACACTAAATGGATTAAGTCATTGAAAGGGAAATGTGTTAAATGGGTTACTCTAAGTAAATGGTAAATTTATTATAGGTTAATTCACAAGGGTGATTTATGTGTTAAAAGAAATGTGACATGTGATTGTTATGTGTTTTGATTATGTATGATTTATACCCTTGTACTTATTAATTTATTTTCTTTTTCCTTTGTGTAAATAATTTAAATTCCAAACCCATGGAACATGTAGTGGAAATGAATTATGTGATGAAGATGGACTAAATAATAAACATGGAACTAATGTTGTAAATGGGTAAAGTAAACATTATTACCTAATGGAACATGAGTTCTCTTTTTTACTATGTTATTGATTTATTTCTTGCATGTACTACCTATTTACACTGGATATTTTTTAGACACCACTGCCGATGGCCTAATGATTTGTACTCACACCCTGCCTAGGCCTCCTTTGGATACCTGAGAAGATTTAATGGTGGAAGGTCAGGAAAAGGGAAAGCGACCTATTCTAGGGAGTTGAGTTGGGAATGGGGAGTGCATGGATGAAGATATAGACTTGGAGTCATGACTCATTTTTGGGATTCAGCTTTTTTTCTTTATTTTGGTTTTTTCCTTCACTTTTGGCACCATTAGCATGGCATGACATATTTAATTTTTATTAGTGGTTTGTACCCTATTTAGGAACTAGTTGGAAACTAATGTTTGGTTTTTGGATTATTATTTATTTATTCAATATATTATATGTTTTGTATTAATCTGGTAAAGAGTTTATAGTCACCCCATGTGACATATCAATCACTTTCCGCTAGTCGGCAACATCTGGCATGCGGGTAGGCATGCTTGAGGTTATGTGGTGACCCAGCTCGGAGCACCAATTTATTGAATTCTAGGTCGGGGACATTACAATATTTAAATAAATTATATTTTATATTTTATATAATCATAATTTTTTTAAATAAAAAATAACAATTACCTTCTTTCCATTGGGATAATTGAAAACTAGAAACATTACCTGTGCATATGTACAACCTACCATCTACAAGATTGTAACGTGGTTCATTTTACAAAACCACATTTTATGGTTTGTTTTAAAAGTATAATTGATATATAAAAAATATAATTGTGTTATGATTATTATTATATATATTATTTAATAACTACCTCATGGACCATAGTAAACCTATCGAAGTCATTTTTGGATATATGAGTCGAATATCATCAAAGAAACTGATGTAAACTTATTTGATTAAGTAATTCTATATGACATGGTAATAAATAAAATAAAAATAATAAAAAACAAAAAAAGGTTCTTAAGAAGGTAAATAATTAACATAATTTTATAATTCAGGAAGATAATTAATTTACGTGATGAGTCTTACTCTAGGTAAGGGGGACTTTACTTTAAAAACCTTGTTTTAAATGTTTTAAATATTTATTTTACAAAAAAAAATTCTTCCATATTAATATTATTAAAGATAATTTTTATATATAGATAGATGAATCATAAATTTTATTTTATATCACTTTTAAATTTACTTCAATTTTTTTAAAAATAAATCTTTTTAAATATTTTATATGGATTATTTTGACATTGTTTACAAAAGGAAAAAAATAAATGTTTTATTTTAACGAATGCGGTGTCAAATATGTTTCTCACCTTCAAAACTACTATTTAATATTTGGATTACATTATAATATTACATATTTTATTTATATAGAAACCCTCCTTCCCTTTTTCCTGGGAATTTTACTTTTGAAAATGGTTTTTAAAATAAATATGGTATTTTCATATTTCAAAAGTGTTATAAATTTGGGTTTAAAATAGTTTTTCAAGGGATTTATGATAAAAAAATGGTCAATATTAAATTTTTTATTCATTATATGGTCCTTGTAAATTATTTATGATTGATTTATCCCAATATAGATCTCTAATTCACTAGGTAATGATTATGTTCTCTAGAGAATTATATTGGAAGTCGATCGTAATGGTTATTCTAATTGTAAGGGTTCTTGTAAGGGTTTTATAAAGATAATGTCCTAAGGATTATATAGGAATTTTATATGCTTTTAAATAAGTTTTCATGGAAATAATTTTATTTTAAAATGAAATCTAATTATATTTTATATTAAATTAAATATGATTCCCATTTAGAGTAAAAAGGTATGTTTTTAAGAAAATATTTTTCACGGGTTATCATGTTTTCTAAGAAATCATAATGATTATGATTTTGACATTATGTTTTTTTATAAAGTGTTTTATAAAAAAATTAGTTATTAAAGATAGTTTCATGTATATTTAAATGATTATTTGAGCACAAAGTTTATTATGTTAACGGAAAACTTTTTTTATAATATCATGATTTTATAATAGACTAATATGTTTCTTTCTATTTTATATATATCTTATTGATATTTTTGTGTTAATCCCATATTTTTAAATGTTTTTATTCGATTTATGAGGATTATGGAAAAATAAAAGGTCAATCTGAAAATCATAAAAAAATTCATGAAAATAAATAATGTTTCCTTTTTAATTTTTGTATTGTCTGAAAATGGATAGTAAGAGAAAGTGTATAGAATGTACTTTATGGGTTTTTTGTGTAATAGTAATTACCTAATTCACTTAAACTCTAAACTTGAAAAAATTCTCAAAAATGGATGAAAGTGAATTATTTTAGAAATATTTAATTTACAGATTGTTAATTATGGGTCCTTTAATATTCCAAGTTGTTACATTGACCCCCCTTATAAAGAACATCATCCTTGTTATGGACCATACATCTCAACCTAGGAATTTACACTGATCTTAGTACTGGGTTCCACCTCTGATAATAATGTAATGAATGGGCCATGTAGTCACCCCAGTAGCCCTGTAGACATGTGTTGCACCCTCTTTGGGGACCACTAACTTATTCAAACAGGTCATCAGACTAATGATTATCCCCATAGGAAAATACATGATCTTTCTACTGTGATTTTTTTTAATAAAACGCACTCTTATAAGATACCTAAAATTCCACCCAACCTGATCACTACTCTAGGACAAACTGTATAAACCATGGAGTTATAATCAAGTTAGTTCCCAAAAAGAAAGGTGAACCTCGTTGACATGGGTAGTAACATATAACCTATTAATCCTTTAACATTTTGGGGTATTAGACTCAATATTGATCATAGGAAGCATTAAAAATAATAGAAAGAATAGATATATTTTTTTGTATATTGGAATATTATCTTCATAAAATCCTTACAAGTGTAATAACCAATATAGTCAACTACCAATATAAATCTACAGAGAAAATAATAATTTCCCAATGCATTGGAGATATATATCAGGATCACCTTTTATCATAATCTATATTTGTCCCACCCATCATCATGAGTTATATCAGACTCACTATTCATCAAAAATAATGTCAAATAACCATTTGCATAATCATAACATATGAAAGATTACATTTTTCAACATAAAAATAAACATTATTCTTTCGTATCTTGATTTACCTATAGAAAAGAAACAAGTTCCTTGAGAATCCCATAATCCATCTAGAGAAATAATAAGTATGATAATATTAAAAAAAATATCCCTAGTGGAGAATAAATAACATCAAGGTTTTTTATGAATATAAATACCATAAAAATATCATTAACAACATTCTTTAGGACAATACCCATTCCACATTGATAATCACTTTTAAAAAATACAAAATTACAAAATATTGTGGAAACCTTTTTCTTTGAAAATAACTTTGAAAACTTATAAATTAATATTCAAATAAAATAATGGTCATGATGGTTGGAAAACCCATTCATGTAATAAATGTTAAAAATAAAAATTCTTTTCAATATTTTATAAAGATATTAAAACGGGACTCGTGCAGAAAATGATAATGAATTTACTTTGAACACCTTTTAAAAGAAGATAAAATATCATGTAAAATTACTTTAGTAAATCATTTACTGTTAGAAAATAAATTTTTTGAAAAAAAATTATAAAACATGGATATTGAAGAGAAATATTCCTGGTCTAAAAGAAGATACAAGATCTATATCACTTGAAAACAACATTTTTTATGTTTATTTAATCAATAAAGGGGGAAATTGTAAATAAAATTCAAACCAATTTCATAACAAGAGTTGAATAAAATATATTTCATTCAATAAAATAAGAACATATGATTTCTCTTAAAGTAACCTTGGACATAAACAATCTCGAAAAGAAATTAGATTGTAACATAAAGCCTTTACCACTTCGGTAACTTTGGAAATAAAAATTTATTGAAAGAAATAATATGTAATGGATATTTATATACTAATAATTAAATGGTTTAACATGTAAAATTTAATTCATTTTTCAATAATTAACCCCATTCAGAAAATCATGGTGAACAGCATAAAGCATGTCTTAGGAAAATCAGATTGAGAAAAAGAAAACCCTTACAAAGATCATAACTTTTTAAGTGATAATTAATACATGAAGTGATCATTTAAACATATGTAAATCCCCATAAAAAAATTGTAAATATATGATAAAACAATTTATATATCAATTAAAAAGTAATAATGTCATAAAAAAGTCAATTAAGTAGAAGTATAACCCAATGAAAGGAAATTGAGTTAAGAAATCCCTTACCACTTGGTAACTTTTAAGTCGAATCCCCATGGATGAAATAATTTTAATTGAAATATAGAATAACATTAATTATTAAGGATTAAGTATATAACTTTTAAAATGGTTGTATATATTCAATATAAAATAAATTAGGTGCATAAAATTAAAATATTCTTCAGTGAAGGAGAATTCGGACGAAATCTCTTACCTCAATTAAAGACTTTCAATGTACATACTTTAAATCCTTTATAATAAAATTATAACATTTATTTAATTTCTTAATAACCTTTTTTTTAATTTACCATTAAACCATTTATTTCATTTATCTCAATTTCATATTTAATTAATTAAACGGTTAAGTCCAAATTGTGCGTTTTGAGGACGTTCGGTTCAGAGTTGAAAAATGACTTTGGTATGTTGGATTTTGTCAAATAATGAACTCTTAAATCATATAAAAAATAATTATCATTAAATAATTATCATTTTTATAAATTAATTACACTTTTAAAACCAAACTAGAAAAATTTTCTTATGAAAAATTAATTACATTACAATCATGAAGAGGGTAGGTCGTACGTACGCATGAGTAACATTTCCATTTTTTAACGAGAGTTGGGGAAAGAAATTAAGTATTATTTTATATTTACATAATTATAATTATATCATAAATATCATATTATATCTATAAATAAACTTATATATATCATTCAAGTGAATAGGTGATGAAAAATGAATCACATCGCTACGTGGAGGTGGTTATCCACACATACACATGAACAACGTTATCATTTTTTAATGGATGGAAAGATAAAAAATAGAGGATATGTTATATTTATATAATTATAATTATGACATTAATATCATACATATATACATTTAATCCATCATTATATATATTCATGAGTGGCGGTGATAGAAAACAAATTACATCGGTTTGTGAAGTTGTAGTCCGCCGTAGACGCAAACGATGGTTTAATTTTCCATTTTATGGTGGAATAAATGGATATAGGTTATTCCATTAACATAATAAAATCTAATTGTATTTAAGATATTTATGTTATCATTTTATCATTTTTTAATAATATTTTAAGTAGTTAGAATAAGAATTGAATCTAAAACATTCTGTTAAATGTTATATCTCTTCTTCAGACAACTTGTTTTTCTTTACACCTTAATCCCTCTAAGGTTAGTATTCTATTAAAAATATGACCTTTATAATGTGATAATTCATGTTACTATGGTATTTTTTAGGTATTACCTAAAACAAATGGTTATTGAAGTGTGAGTAAAAGAGTAGAGTATGTGCCCTTTTATAAGTGAGGGGAAGGGCACTCTTCAAATTATATAAAATATTAAATTAATATAAATAAAATTTCCTATAATAATATCTTAATAATTATTTAATTTAAATATAGGATGAGGATGAGTCTAAATCCACTCATCCAATAAAATTTGGACAAGTTTTTGTTATGTTTTTACACTTATCTCATAGTTTTAGCTCCCCCCCCCCATTTACCCTTTTAGAAATTACCATGATATCAATGGTTTTTAATCTTTAGGGGTCAATAAAGTTACTATAAAAGTAAAAGAAACCTATAAATGGACCATGGTTTATATTTTCAATCATATCCTATTCATGTGCTCATAAATAGGATTTTTCTGACTTTTAAATCATTTAATAATATATTATTAATTATAGAATATCATTAACATAATTTTTGGAACTATTAACATAATTTTACTTCACAAAAATAGTAAATTAATATAATTTTAATATAACCCATCTTAGGAAATAATTACACAATTTTTAGTATTCATTTTATTCTTTAAAAATATATTTTCTTCAAAATGGTTTTTATTACATTTTATGAGAAAATATTATAATTAATTTTCATAACTATAAGAAATTTTATTTGATAAAAATTATATAATTTTTGAAATAAAAATATCAAAATTATATTATGGTGATGTTTTGGGTTTTTCAGAAAAGATTGACTTATCAGTGAATAGTGAAAATACCAATTTTTATAAAACTATCTTTTCTTTTTATTTAACACCCCCATTAGGATTTAAATTTTAACCTAAAGTAAAAAAAATTATTATTTAATTATATATAATATAATAAATTACATAAGAATCAAAATTTTAATTGATTTTAGTATATGTCTGTTTTTTGGGTTTAAAACACATTTGTCTAAAAAAATATTTTCCCTTGCATTTTACGCATTTATATTAAAATTTATTTATATAAATTTTTTAAATTTATTATTGAAAAATTTATTCCATATTTTGAATCATGAGGTTAAAATTTAGTAAATAGGTACCTTTAATTTTTTTCTTGATATGGATAGTAACATTAGTAAATATTGTCACCTCAGTAAGGGTAAATCAAGTAATTAAAGTAAAAAATAATTTGATAAGGGATATAAATCACCCTAAAACATTATTTTATTCAATTTTATGAGTATTTTTTTACCATACTCACCCATTATTAAAATTAATGGAAATCTTGCTTCATTTCTATTTGAAAATGATATATATATATATATATATTATTTTAAGTAAATATAAAGTCAAAAATGTCAATCTCTTGCTTTTAATATCTATAAAATTTTGAGACATGGATAAAAAGCATTATGTTTGGTTATAAATGGTTGTTTAAAATATGAAAGATTTTTTTTCCTTGTAATTTATTTTTAGATTTTCATAATAAAATAATTACCTTAAATTCTTATGCAACACCGATACAACGCTTGTCCAAGTAATAAATAAATAAAGTAAATGATTTTGAAAACTCTAAAAGTAATATTTTTTAGGTGATTTAATGTTTTTAATTAATTTTTAAGATAAATATAACATATTAAATATTCTTTAGTGTTTTATATTCTAATTCCACTTCTTTCATGTTGTTTTCAAAGTCAATTTATGTGAATAGTTCTTAAAATAACATTAATTGTATTTTTTGTCAAATTATATTTTATTAAATTATTTAAAAATCATAAAAATATTATAAAGGGAAATTATGATAATAAATGGTTTAAAAGTTCATAATTTTTTCATTTATGATTCAATTTTCACCTTATAATTAAAATTATAACTCTTTAATATTGATAAATTCATTACTCTGGGTAAGGTTAAAATTGATTAACCAATGGGTTAACCCAAAACATGAGGTCTAAAATGATATAAAAACATTTAAAAAAATTATTGGGTAATTATATTAATGTCATATACTCCTTATCTTTAAATCCATGGCATTTTCAAACCATTATACATATTATATTATATTATTTCATGTATTTCCAAAAATAAAATTAAGGATATTTTACAATAAAAACATCTTATTAAATTATTTAAAATTCATAAGAATTCTATATTCTACCAATTAAATGGTATATAGTAAAAATTATCGACCATGGCCCATTTAAGGGTCAATTTTTCTTTTATAGAAACTTTGTTGACCCCTAAAGAGTAAAAAAACATTGATATCAGGATAATTTTCAATAGGGTTAATGGGGGTTAAAACTAGAATATAACGGTAAAAAAAATAGAACAAAATTGTCCAAATTTAATTATAAAACTTTATTTAGACTCATTATAATCATATATTCAAATTATATCATTTTTTATACATTTTTATGAGAAAAATAATTTATATTAATTTAATATTTTATGTCATTTCCAAAATTCCCCGCTTCTCACTTATAAAAGGGCACCTCATCCCATCCTTTATTCACACTTAAAAATAATTGTATATCATCCAATACTAACCCAAATTGTAATGACCTAGAAATTTCTTGGATTTTTTTTTTAAATACACGATAATTTTTTCAGTCCGCAGTTTCTGACGGCACTTGATTTCGAGGCCCGGTGTGCCCGGAATCAATTTCTGAAGTTTTGTTCGGGTACCTTCGATAGACGTAAAATTGGGATTTTATATCTTTTGAACTGGTGCTCGGAATTGAAATCTGAGGGCACCGTTGAACTCGCAGTGTCGGTATTTGCTTAAGGAGACCTTTACGGTAGTTGCGATTTATTGATGTTGGAAGTAAATTTTTGGGGTTTCTAAATAAAATTTAAATAAAAATATGTGTTGCATATTTTTAATTTAATGGTAGTTAAAAACCTCCAAAGGGAGGTTGGTGGTGGGGCCACCCGCACATAACCTCCCTTATGATGATGTTAATAGGTGGGGCCCACCCGATCCCCTAAATTCCTCTAAACCCCCTTAAAACCTCTTGAACTCCCCATAAATGGGGGGAGCACTTGAACTTCCCATTACTGTGCCAGCACTCCCTTTTAATTAATTAATTGAGTCCCTTGAAATTCATTCCAACTCCATACATTTAATTAACTGAACCAACTTAAATAATTTGAATTATTTTGAACTCATACCAACCATTAAAATAAGGGAAAATATTATTTTATTTTGGTTGGCATAAGATTTGTTGGGAGAACTAAAGAGAGGAGGAGATCTTGGTAGAGCTTGGAGAACCCTTGGAGGAAGCTCTCGATGGAGAATCATTCATCCAAATAGGAACATGAAGAACACGAAGAACTCCCTTTCTCTCCAACGAAAAACGATGGACTTCTCTTCCTCCTTCTTCAATTGGGGAAAGATAGGGAAGCATCGTCGTCCTTGAAGTACACCGAAGGTGTTGACTCGACTCATCTTCACTGAGCTTTTACTCCTCCGTTATTGAAGGAATGACATTTGTCTTCCCCGACGTCCATCTTCCGTGACTCAGTCATTGATCACCGAAATTGAGTTAGGGTAAATTGGATTATTTATTTTTACGTATGAATTATACCCACGTACTTTGACGTTTATTTTTGGATTGACGGTGGCCAAATTTTTATCACCTAACGTGGAGGGCGCGGGCCGAACAAACAAGGCCCGACGTCCCTCCGTTGAATCTTGTTTTGTTGACATCGGAGGTGGAGCCGAAAGGGCGTGGTGCCGTCGCACCACGCTGGAGAAAAAAAAACCGCTGCGGATGAAGAAGTGTGGCGCCGACCTATCGCACAGTGGTGCCGAAGACCGTGGTAGTTCGGGCCACGGCGGTGGTGGCACGACGTCTTCACGCTATGTGGAGGGTAGCAGGACCTCAGTGCTATCGCACCGCGGTGGAGGTGCGGAGGTGGCCGGCCGAGCCTTTCTCCGTGGATCCGGATAGCGGGACGACCGACCGGCCCACTGGAGGATCGCGGCACCCGCAGGCGCCACGTAGAGGAGGATGTGGCCCGCGTCTGTGGGCCCCTCGTCAGGGAGAACCATCTAGGCTGGAGAATTGCAGTGCCCGTAGGCGCCCCGTGAGGAGAACCGCGGCCCGCAGCGCGGGTCGCGTGTGCTGGGCCAAACCGGCCGGCTACGGTCGGCTGGGCAGAGGAGGAGGGGGCGTCGCTTGGCACCGCCGGGCGAACTGGACCAGCCCGTAGTGTGGGTTGGGTCCGCAGGTGGGTCGCTCCCTACCGGTCCAGGCTGACCCTCAGCTCGGTCGGACCCGCCAAATCGGGTCGGGCCGACCCGCCAGCCCACTGGGCTTGATGGGTCGGGCCCATCTTCGCTTAAATGAGAATATCTCCTGGACCATTTTTCTGATTGAAGCTCCGTCTACGAAAATAGGACCCTCATGATGAGGCGGTCCTTTGGGGATACTCTAAGTGAGTTTCAGAAAATTTTGTAAAACAGCTGGGTTTGGATCGAGCGTAAATCCAACAGGGGCCCTGGAACGGAAATGCCAATAACACTCAGACCGGGCGTCCGATTGATGAATTTTCTATCGTGTTGAGTTCCATATGATGAGACGTAACTACGGGATACATCAACTCTAGAATTTATTATAGTTGATGTATCGTCACTTGGATCGAGGAGAGGACCCTCCCGGAATTGAGCATGCTATGTGCGTGAAACCTAGGGCTGGCTGCGACTGAGATGGCATGATCCTATGTGGGTTCGATAGCAATGACTTCTGTACCAGAATCCTTCATGAGTTAGATAGTAGTGACTTATATACCGTGATCCTACATGAGTTCGACAACGATGACTTCTGTACCCAAATCCTCTGTGGGTTCGACAGTAGTGACTTCTGCACCGGTATCCTACATGGGTTCGACCGCAATGACTTCTATACCAGAATCCTCCATGGGTTCGACAGCAGTGAATTATTAATTGGGATCTTACGTGGGTTCTACAGTGATAACTTTTGTACCAGGATCCTATGTGGGTTCAACAGCACTGATACTGTTCCAGGATCCTACGTGGGTTTGGTAGAGGAGATGATTCAGTGGCTACAACTAATCATTTTTACCCCTCTACATGAGTAGAATACCTGTGTGAGATGAGTCTTGACTTTCAATCGATATCATCGAGATGATTGACTTCACTTTCTTTATGGAATGGGTTGTGCTTGGGCTTGAGTGTTGGATTAGGTCTTATAATGGTAACTTAGGTATATGTATGGTCATATACCTAAGTAGGGATGATTGATACTTCGTGAATGTTTCTTACTACTGTGACTTATCCTCAGTTGATTTTGTGAGACCATGAGGGTCTCGAGGTCCCTTCTAAGTATCTTTATACTCACCCCTCCACGATTTATGTCTGCACCTCATTGTGTTGGATGCAGATGACGGACAACGCTGACCGAGGCGGAGTGTGGGAGGACTGGACAGTACCCGGAGGTGGACCTCATGATGAGACGGTATCTGGAGGAGACGGATAGACGTGGAGCACTGAGGATTCTTTCTGTACCTAACCTTCAGGTAGGATCCATGGTGTAAAATCCAAGAGTTGCTAGAAACCTTCCAATTGTTTGTCTTTTAGTTGTACCTGTTTTGTATTTTCCTTGTACTTTACTATCGGGCTTGTATTTCTAGCCCCTTTTACTTTCCAGAACATCTTTTGTTATATAGGTTTTACTTAGTTTTTTCTTCTGATTGTACATTGGTTATGTGTGTTTATGTTTAATAAATGAAATTACTTCCCAGTTATAGGGATTTATGTCTTTGGTGCTAGTCTCCAGCCCTTGGCATGTGGAAGGCGGGCTTGGGGTAGTCATGACACGGGCCCCGAGGACAGGTTGTGACAAATTGGTATCATAGGAGTTGGTTATACCGCATAAATTAGGACTCTGATATATCTTACTTTGAAGCAATTTTGTTAAGAGTATTTAGTGTGGTTTTCAGTCCAGGGAGTCCAGTGTTGGTGCGGCGGCTGACGTATCCATAAACCAGGACCCTGACCTCTGATTTCCGACTTAGTGCATGAAAACACATATTGTGTGTGTGTTTCAAGAGTTTCCTTTGTGATCTCTTTGAGTCGGCTCACCAGGTATAACTTGTTTTGACTGTGGTGCACCTATTTCTTTTTAGGATGGCCCCACATAAGCATCCAACCAGGGTTCCGAGTTTTGTATGAGATGGTAGCCCACCGAGCGATGAGGTCTCGGTGCAGGACCCCATCACAGCGGGGGTACCAGTGGTACCACTGCCCGTTGGGCCACCGATACCACCATCCCCAGTAGCAAATAGTGGATGTCATCTGAGTGCGTTGCACGAGTTCCAGCACCAGAGGCATCCCAGGTTCCAGGGAGAGATGGACCCACAAGCAGTTGGGGATTGGTTGGAGGCTGTCGTGAGAGTTTTCTTGCTGAGCAGACACCAGCAGCGAGACCCACCACAGGGCAACACATAGCGGAGTCTTCTACAGCCGGTAGTAGACAGATGTTGTAGAGGTCCAAGCAGACCAGGCCATTAGGTGGGTGGCCCCAGGATACAGGTTCGTTTGTGAGGGGTACACAAGACAGAGCCAACCATACGAAGAGTAGGCAGTTTTATGCGTGCTGCGAGAAAGGTCAAATGGCACATGACTGTCTGACCCGCCATACAGATGATCAGCAGATAGTTGAGGAACCAACCAAGTAGAGGAAGAGGTTTGACCGTGGTGATCCAATGGGAGTAGGCGGACGTGGCAGAGGAGCTGTTTGAGCAGCAGGTGGACAGGAGCAGGACGATCTCCTGGCATAGAGGCCTTTGTTCATGATTCTTCTAGCTTCGTTGATGTCATTTTTGTGGTTGCTTTGTGTCTTTGTACTTTGAAATATAGTAATAAAACACACTTCTCCTTTTGATTTTTTCTTTCCTACCTTTTGTGTCGTTAATACTAAGAGGTTCCGGTTAAAACTGTTGACTTGACCCTCACATTTGAGATTCCTACTAGTGGAGACCCATTGACCACACACTGATGCCGACAGTGTGACTCAACACATGGAGGCGAGAGTAACGGTTGGATCTCTTGGTAGTATCATTTAGGCATTACGACGTCGTCCATGGCATGAATTAGTACCGTTCATGTCAGGATTGACCGTATTAGGAAAAGGACGTGGTTCATCCAGGGGATGAGACTGGATTTCTCTTTTTGGCAAAGGGATAAATCATTGCAGCACTTGTAAGACGTATGAAATGAAGGGTGTAGTCGAGTTCTTTACTATTATCTATTCTCACCCATAGTTCGTTGAGATAATGGTTTACAGTTTACTCTGATCACAAGAGTCTCAGGCATATCTTCTCTCAGAAGGACTTGGACCTGAGACAACGACGATGGCTCGAGTTCCTCTAGGACTATGACTTTGATATAGTCTATACTCCTAGGAAGGGGAACGTTGTAGCAGATTCTCTCATCAAGAGATTAGGAATTCAGCTTCTAGGAGAGGCGACAGAGCAGCTGGCCGCATTGCAGATATCCTTTTTGGATAGAGATGGAGCATCCTTTCTGTTGTCTCCTACAGTCACTCCTCTACTTTTTCAGTGATTCAGGGAGGCACATCATGATGACATTGACTATGAGATGCGATGTGCATAGATATCCTTAGGGCAGGCACCTAATGGATTTTCTGAAGGTGGGGAGCACATTATTCTCCTTAGAGGATGGACCATGGTACCAGTTTCACTTCAGGAGGAAGTGTTGGGGGAGTTCCACACTTCCCCTCTAGCGATACATCCAGGAGTAGCGAAGATGTATCAGGACCTCCGATGACAGCACTGGTGGATAGGTATGAAGAAGTCAGTAGAATATTTTGTCTCACGATGCCTCACTTGTCAGCAAGTGAAGGTAGAGCACCAGGTTCCAGTAGGCTTGGTTCAACCCTTAGAGGTCTTAGAGTAGAAGTGGGACGAGATATCCATGGATTTCGTGATGGGACTTGCATGTACATCCATAAGAAACGACTCTATCTAGGTGATTGTCAACTGACTCACCAAGTCGGCCCACTTTCTACCGATCAGAGAGCAGGGTTCAGTGGAGATCCTGGGATGCCTCTATGTACGGGTGATCGTATGGCTTCATGGTGTGCCATCGATGATCGTCTCCGATCGAGATGCTCATTTCACTTCCCAACTATGAAAGGGGTTGAAGGAGGATTTCAGGATGCAAATTCGCTTGAGCACCGCCTTCCATCCTCAGATGGATGGTCAGACTGAGAGGACCATTCAGACTCTTGAGGACATGCTTCGTGCATGTGTCCTTGACATCGGTCGTAGCTGGGAGGATCACTTACCCTTGGTAGAGTTTTCATATAGTAATGGCTACCACTCCACCATCGGGATGGCACCTTATGAGGCACTTTACGGCCGACCTTTCAGATCGCCTCTGTGCTAGAATAACCCAGGGGAGTCAACACTTGTGGGACTGGAGATGGTGCAGGCTATGATGGAGAAGGTGTAGATCATCTAGGAGCGGATGAAGACTACACAGAGTAGATAGAATTCCTCTGCTGATTGGAGACAGAGACCACTAGAGTTCGAGGATGTTGACCACGTCTTTGTATGGGCCTCACCTTGATGAGGTCTACAGAGATTTGGACGAGGCGGAATGTTAACTCTGTGATTCATTGGACCTTTTTAGGTCCTCATCAAGGTAGACGATGTGGCTTACCGCTTGTCTCTTCCACTTCAGTTGCACTGGGTGCACGACGTCTTCCACGTATCTCAACTAAGGAGATACGTGGATGACCCGTCCCACATCATCGACCATGTGGAGATGTACATCGATGATGGGGAGACATTCACGGAGGTTCCAGTGGATATTGAGGATTGATAGAAGCGGGTCATGCGTGGATGGACGATTCCTCTGGTACGCATTCACTGGTAGCACGGGAACCTCCTGGAGAGCACATGGGAGCGGGAGGCTCAAATGCATGCTTAGTACCCCCATTTGTTCCCTTAGTGTGTGTTGTAGCTTACAGGGATGTAAATCCCTAAGGTGGGGAGAATGTAAAGACCCGGGAATTCCATGGAATTTTTTTTAATACACGGGAATTTTACGAGTCTGCAATTTCTAACAGCACTTGATTTCGAAGCCCGGTGTGCCCGGAATAAATTTCTGAAGTTTTGTTCGGGTACATTCAGTAGACGTGCGAGCAGAATTTTATATCTTTTTAACCAGTGCTCAGAATTGAAATTTGAGGGCACCTTTGAACTCACAGTGATGGTATTCTCTTAAAGAGACCATTACCGTAGTTGTGATTTATCGAGGTTGGAAGTTAATTTTTGGGGTTTCGAAATAAAATTAAAAAAAAAAAGATGAGTTGCATATTTTTATTTGAATGGTAGTTAAAAACCTCCAAAGGGAGGTTGGTGGTGGGGCCACCTGCACATAACCTCCCTTAGGAGGATGTTAATAGGTGGGGCCCACCCGATCCCCTTAATTCCTCTAACCCCCCTTAAAACCTCTTGAACTCCCCATAAATGGGGGGAGCTCTTGAACTAACCATTAATGTGTCAACACTCCCTTGTAATTAATTAATTGAGTCCCTTAAAATTCTTGCCAACTCCATAAATTTAATTAATTGAACCAACTTAATTAATTTGAATTATTTTAAACTCATTCCAACAATTAAAATAAGGGATAAGCTTATTTTATTTTGGATGGAATAAGCTTTGTTGGGAGAACTAAGGAGAGTAGGAGATCTTGGTAGAGCTTGGAGAACCCTTGGAGAAAGCTCACGACAGAGAATCATTAATCCAATGAGGAACGTGAAGAACACAAAGAACACCCTTTCTCTCCAATGAAAAATGGCGGACTTCTCTTCCTCCTTCTTCAACCGGGGCAAGATAGGGAAGCATCGCTGTCTTTGAATTACACCGACGGTGTCGACTCAGCTCGTCTTCACTGAGCTTTTCCTCCTCTGATATTAACGGAACGATGTACATCTTCCATTGATGTCCGTCTTCCGTTACTCCGTCGTTTATCACCAAAATTGAGGTAGGGGAAAATTGGATTATTTCTTTTTATGTATGAATTATACCTACTTACTTCGACATTTATTTTTGGATTGACAGTGGCCAAATTGTTATCACCTAACGCAGAGGGAACGCGCCGAACAAACAAGGCCCGATTTCCCTCCATTGAATCTCATTTGGTTGATGTCGTAGGTGGAGCCGAAAGGGCGTGGTGTCGTTGCACCGTTCCGGAGAAAAAAAATCGCGGTGGATGAAGAAGCGCATCACCGACGCACCGCCTGGTGGAGTAGAAGGTCGCGGCCAGGTCAAGCCGTGGAGGTGGTGGCACAGCGCCATCACGCCGTGTGGAGGGTAGCAGGACTGCGGCATCGTCGCGCCGTGGTGGAGGTGCGGAGGCCGCCAGCCGAGCTGGCCATCGTGGAGCCGGACCGCAGGACGACCGGCCGACCAACTGGGTGACCCGTTGGAGGACCGCGGCGCTCGCAGGCGCCGCGTGGAAGAGGACGCGGCCCGTGTTCGCGGGACGCTCGGCTGGGCGTACCGTCCAGTCACGTGCCGGATGGGCTGGAGAACCGCAATGCTCGCAGGCACTGCGTGAGGGGAACAGCGGCCCGCAGTGCGTGTTGCGTGCGCTGGGCCAAACTAGCCGGCTACGGCCAGCCGGGCAGAGGAGGAGGTGGCATCGCTTGGTGTCGTCGGGTGAACCAGACCTACCCGCAGCGCGGGCCGGGTCTGAAAGTGGGCTTCTCCCCACCAGGGCTGTCCGACCCCCAGCCGGGTCAGACCCGTCGAGCCGGGTCAGGCCGAACAGCCAGCCCACTGGGCTTGATGGGCCGAGTCCATCTTCACTTAAATGTGAATATCTCCTAGACCATGCTTCTGATTGACACGTCGTCTACGGCACTGGGACCCTCACGATGAGGCGGTCATTTTGGGATAATCTAAGTTAGTTTTGGACAATTTTGAAAAATGACTGGGTTTGGATCGAGTGTAAATCCAACTGGGCCCCTGGAACGGAAATGCCAATAACTCTCAAACCGGGCGTCTGATTGACGCGCTATCTGTAGCGTTGAGTTCCATATGATGAGATGAAACTATGGAATTCATCAAATTAGGAATTCATGATAGTTTATGTAACGTCACTTGGCTCGAGGAGCGGACCCTCCCGGAATCGAGCATGCTGTGTGCGGGAACCCTAGGGCTGGCTACAACTGAGATGAAAGGATCCTACGTGGGTTCGACAGCGATGAATTCTATTCCGAAATCCTCTATGGGTTAAACAGTAGTGACTTCTCTATCGGGATCCTATGTGGGTTCGATAGCGATAACTTCTGTACCGGAATCCTCCGTGGGTTCGACAGCGGTGACTTCTATACCAGGATCTTACGTGGGTTCGACAGCGATAACTTCTGTACCAGGATCCTCCGTGGGTTCGACGGTAGTGAATTCTGTACCGGGATCTTACGTGGGTTCGACAGTGATGAATTCTGTACTAGGATCCTACGGGGGTTCGACAGCACTGATAATATTCCAAGATCCTACTTGGGTTTCACAGAGGTGATGATTTAGGGGCTACAACTAATCATCTCTACCCCTCTACATGAGTAGAATACCTGTGTGAGATGAGTCTTGACTTTCAGTCGATATCATCGAGATGATTGACT
The DNA here is from genome assembly GCA_963277665.1 of Viscum album. Taxonomy (NCBI): domain Eukaryota; kingdom Viridiplantae; phylum Streptophyta; class Magnoliopsida; order Santalales; family Viscaceae; genus Viscum; species Viscum album. The sequence goes on along the minus strand of OY728146.1, from coordinate 816,497,815 downwards.
TTACATTCTTTGTGGAATGAGTTGTTCTTGGGCTCAAGTGTTGGAGATGAACTGAGAGTGGTAACTTAGGTATATGTATGGGCATATACCTAAGTAGCGATGGTTGATAGATCGTGATTGTTTCTTACCACTGTGACTTATCCTCAGTGGATTTTCTGAGACCTTGAGTGTCTCGGGGTCCCTACTGAGTATCGTTATAGTAACCCATGCACGGGATATGCCCGCACCTCATTGTGTTGGATGCAGATGACAGACAGCGCTGACAGAGGAGGAGTGTGCAAGGACTGGACGGTACGTGGAGGTGAACCTCGGGATGAGATGGTATCCAGAGGAGACGGATGGACGTAGATCATTGAGGAGTCTATCTGTACCTACCCTTATGGTAGGATCCATGGTGGACAAACCAGAAGCTGATAGACACCTTCCAGCTATTTGCCTTTTAGTTTTACATGTTTTTTCTTTTCCTTATACTTTACTGTCGGGCTAGTATTTCTAGCCCCATTTACTTTCCAACACATATTTTGTTATACAGTTTTTACTTAGTGTTTGATTCTAATTGTACTCTGGTTGTGTGTGTTTACGTTTAATAAAGTCAATGCCTTACCAGTTATAGGGATTTATGCCTTTGGTGCTTGTTGGCAGCCCCTGGCCTATGGAAGGCAGGATCAGGGTAGTCATGGAACAGGCCCCGGGGATAGGTCGTAACACAAATACCTTCCTTACATCCCTAACCATGTCATATAATCTCTATTTTTATCATAAAACAATCCTATAAAATCTTTAAGTATAAACATGAAGATATTGTCTGTGTAAGAGGTATACTTAACTGAGCATTTTTATTTTATTTATTCTTTAACCACATTAAAATATAATTAAACCATATTAAAATAATAATATCGGTATAATTCATATAATTATATGTTATTATGTTAATTTCATAACCTATATATATCTACTCCTCCTTAAAATAGAAAATAAAATCATTATTTATGTGTATAGCGGGCTTCTGCCACACGAACTGGTTAAATTTGTTTTCCATCACCACCTCTAACAGCTAGTCAAAATAGTGGATTTCATGTACATATATTATATTCGTGACATAATTTAAATTCTTGAAAAAAGGATTACCACCTCTACGAAGCGATGGGATTCATTTCTTGAAATAAAATCACATGGATATTATATATATATAAGTGTATTTAAATAAATGACATAATATTTATCAAATAATCATCATTATTCTAATAAAAAAATAACACCTTTCATCTTTACATGATGATCATTCAAAATGGAATCGTTACTCATGTGTACGTACTATCTACCGTCTCCATGATTATAATGTGGTTAATTTTTCATAACCCATTATTATATTTTTCAGTAAGTATAATTTATGTATAAAAATGATAATTATTTCATGATTATTATTCTATATATTATGTAATAATTACCACATTAAGCATAGTCTACCTAATAGAGTCATTTTTTGAAATATGAGATGAATATCATCAAAATATCAGACAATAACTTAATTGATTAAGTAATTGTATACAACATGGTAATAAACAAAATGAAAAAAATAAAAAAATTGAAAAAGTTTCTTAATAAATTAAATAATTAACATAATTTTATTATTCATGAATATAAGGAATGTTTATGATGAGTCACACTAAAGTTAAAGGACACTTTACTTTAAAGACCTTGTTTTAACTATTTTAAAGATTCATTTCCTAAGTCCTTTTCTTTCATACCCATATTCACAAAAACACCTTTTATATGGACATAAATTAAATATTAAGGACTTTTTATGTATATTTTTTCTTTTTTCAATGTTTTCAAAAAGAATCTTTTTATATATTTTATACAGACCATTTTGAATTTATTTATAAATAAATAAAAAGAATGTTTTGTTTTAACGTATGCAGTTTAAACAACCTACAAAAACATTATTTTATAATTCTATTACATTATAATATTCCATGTTTTCTCCATAGAAAATTCCTCCTTCACCTTCCTCTAGATATTTTAGATTTGAAAATAGTTTTTAAAATAAAAGTAAAGCGTATTTTAATATCTGAAAGTGTGTTATATATGGGTTCAAATGAGTGTTTCAAAGTCTTTGTGATGTGAAATATTAAAATGTTTTATTCATTATAAGGTCCTTGGAAATTTTTTATGATTGAGTGATCCCGTTATATCTCTTTACTGCATTGGGTAATTATTATGTTCTCCAAATAATTATATTGTAAGTTGACCATAATGGTGATTCAAATTGTAAGGGTTCTATAAAGATGATGTCTCAAGGAACATATAAGAATTTTCTGTGCCTATAAATGAGTTTTCATGGAAATAGTTTTATTTAAAATTTTAATCTAATGATATTTTATTTTAAAAGAAATATGATACCCTTTTAGGGTAAAAATGTATAATTTTAAGAAAACATTTTTCATGGGTTCTCATGATTTCTAAGAAACCCTCATGATTATGATTTTTCCTTTTTTTTCTTATAAAGTGTTTTATTAAAAACTTTGGGTATTAAATCTGATTTCATGTGTAAGTTAGCAAGTATTTTTAGCATAAAGTTTTTTATGTTAAAGGAAAACTCTTTTTATGGTATCATGGTTTTAAAGTAGACTAATGGGTTTATTTCCTTTTGGTGTATAACTTAATTAGTTTATTATTCCCATACCACATTTTTAAATGTTTTTATAGTTTTTAAAGATTATTAAGGACAACGAAGAATTAAAATTGAAAATACTAAATATTTTCCATGAAAAAAAATTTAATAATTTTGTATTGTGGAAAAATGAATACTAAGAGGATGTGTCTGACATGTATTTTATGGATTTATTAATTAAGAGTAATTACCTAATTCTATGAAATAATAAACTTAAAAAGATCCTCAAAATTCAATAAATTTAATTCTTTTATAAACATTAAATTTTAATATTGTTTATGTTCTGGTCTTTTTGTAATCTATGGTGTTACATTAACCCCACTTAAAGAGCACAATATCCTCATCTTGGGCCCTACTTCTCAACGTAGGAAGTGCCACTAAACTTACTTCTCGGTTACTCATCTAATGCGAATTTAATAACTAGATCCCATGGCCACCCCAGTTTCCTCACATACACATGAATTATCCTCTTTTAGGCCCACACACATACTCGAACGATCCATCAGACTGATAATTGTCCCAACAGGACAACACATACTCTTTCTAGTGTGTGTTTTCCTTACTTTCACACACCCATGTAAAATTCCTAGGAGGTTACCCATCCTTATCACTGCTCCAACAAAAACATATTTAACTATGGTGTTCTAATTAGGTAGTCTCTTAAAATTAAAGGTGAACCTTTTTGACATGGGTAGTAACATTTTTAATTTTAAAGCTTTAAAATTCAGGGGTGTTACATTTAATCCTGAAAATTAGAAACAATAAAAGAAAAAATCAATAATAGAGAAAACAAATTGGTATCTTAAAAACATTATCATCATAAAATCCTTAAAATAACCTTTACAAGTGGGATAAACAATATGGTCCAATTTCAATATAAATGTCTATGGAACATAATCATTACCCAAGGCATTTGAGATCTATATCAGACACAACCATCATAATGAGCTATATAGGGCTCACCTATAATCATGAGCTATATAAGGCTCATTAATTAACATAAAAAATGTCCAATAAACATTAGATAATCATAACATGTGAAATCTTACATTTTTCAACAAAACAATAACCATTTTTCTTTCACAGATTGATTTACTTTTGGAAAAAAAATGGGTTCCATGATTCTCTCATAATCCATGTAGATAAATAATAAGGATGATAACATTACAACACATTACCTTTACAATATTGTAAATATTAAATTATCTATTTTAATAAACTTATTTATATCATCCTTGTGAATCAATGATGAAAAATGAATCACATCACTTTGTGGAGGTGGTAATCCACACGTATGTATGAATAACATTATCATTTTTTAATGGATATAAAGGTAATTAAAAATATGATATATTATCTTTAAATAATGATAATTATTTTATGAATATTATAAATATTCACTAAATTCATCATTATAACTAACTTTGAGAGGTTGTTATAGAAAACGAATTACATCAGTTCACGATTTAGTAGTCCATAGTACACACAAATGATGGTTTAATTTACTATTTGATAGAATATGAGATCGATATAGGTTATTTAATAAACAAAATAACATCTCAGTATATTGAACCGATTTATTTTATTATTATATTATGTTTTAGGAATATTTTATGGAGTGATTAACCATAAAAAGAGGATAATATTCACTTTTTATATTTTAATATTTATGTTACTCATTTCTTATAAACACTAGTTTTAATTAATTTTACAATATGAACTTAATTGCTCATCATATGTATAGTTCATGTTCAAGGTGTATTAAATTAGGACCAATAAATCATTATCTTATGGAATAAATTATTTGAATTATCTGAATTCTATTTTTTAATACATGACTGATCAATTTTTTTGGAATATTTTTTCTTTTAGGATTAATGTAAAAATCATAATGAAACATGGAAATTTTTCCATGGATACAAAAAAATTTGGAAAAATAAGATTGGGAAATTATCCCATTAAGTATATGTGAATACCACCATTCAAGACCAATGAATCTAAAATTTTAATTATAGATAGATTATATTATGGGGAACATTTAATTCAATTGTAGACAAAGAAAATTTTGAAGTTTTCAAGTTGCTCTAGGCGATCCAAGTTGAAGTTTAAATTGTATTCCATATTTCGAGGCCCATAAATTCAGTCCCCTATTTTGATCATAAAATAATAATGGATGAACCAATTGGCTATTAATTTTTACAACTATTAGAGTAAATTTGGATGAACATTATTCTGTTCTACGGAATTTCAAAAATTAGAATTATTCAAAGACTAATTTTCACATCAACTTGGGGGATGAATATGGATTCTATTTTTTGGAAAACATTGAAAATTTAACTTTTCCAAATTATCACCCACCTTTTTAAAATCATAATTAATTAGGATTATATCGAATGGTGGGTACTCAACCTAAGGATCAAATATGTTCTATTTAATTTAGTGGTGGTTAAGTAATTAGGAGTTCAAATTTTTTTCTTCAATTGTAATCTTACACTACCATTTTGTAATCATATGTTCAATTTATCATATGTAAGTTGTTCAGATCACCTTGGTTTATTAATAAATATTCTTCTCGTTCCTTAATACTTTTGTATTTTTTTTAACATGTTGATACTATTGAATCAAGGTGTCCATTTATTTACACCAAAACTTGTAAAATCCCTCATATAACGATGAATTGTTCATTATTTAATTGTTTTCACTTCTTCAATACCACGTATTTAAGTTGAGTCCCATAGTTCATTGAGAGATTTGAATTAATATAATTATATCCCTTTTATGGGTTGATCCTAGGGATTTTCATGGGGATGGATTTGATTTTATTTCATGTGCCTTAAATATATAATCATTCCATTAATTTTGGAGCTCTAATTAATGATTTATTTTCTTCTTTGTCTTCACCAATTTTAATGATTGTACATTTTTATTTCTAGTATGATCCAGTGAATTGGTTCTCTAATAAAATTGATCCTCTAATTTAATTAGTGATTATCCTTGAAATTTAATAGGAATTAAATCAATTATTGATGTGAGGGAACTCGTCCCATTGATCAGATGCTTATTGAATTAATGTGATGGAATTTTCTAAGAAAATAAATAAGTCCAATCTGACCTTAGAGGAAACCTAGGATCAACTCATCCGTATTTATTTTTTTAATACAAATATTTTTGTTTTATGTATGATTTATTTAAATTAATTATTTATTCTTAAAATCAACTAAATCCAAATATCTGGTGTAACACCCCGACCACTCTAGTATAGAGTCAGTGAATTACTTGTGATATTAGAATGGTTATAAGGAATGAAAATCCCAAAGGAATGATCATTTTAGTAGTCTTGAAGAAACTAGATACATAGATGTTACTCAAATTACATTGGAAAAGTTTACAAAATACAATACATAACGAAACTAAAAACTGCATCCACAAGTACTCAATAAATGATCTCCTATTTGTCACCTATTGAAAGTAAACAATGAAAGGGGTGATCTCAAAATCTCAGTAAGGGTTAAAAATAGCCGAATCATGAGTACAATAACAAGTGAATCACAATCAATCTGACATAATCAATATGGCATAGTGAATAAATGAATAACTAATGCAATTAATAAACTGAGAATGAAACTGCATCCATAGATTTTGTCATAGTGAAAACCTCATGGATAATAATAATAACTGATAATGAATAAATAGAATGATTATTAATTGTACTTCATGTATCTAGAACATGAAACTATAATACTGTAAAAACAGTTTAGTTCTATGGGTAGAAACCCGTATGATTTTTTGGAAACAAACTTGAAGGGTTTGTCGCCAACTGATTTGTCTCATGAGACCTACCGATGCATCGAGGGGCTATATAAGGCCCCACTCACCACTAAATTTCCAAATAATTCTTTATACATTTATTCAATGCAATAGAAATTTGCCTTTTCAATATCCGTATAGAGTAGAGTATACAGATTCATCAATATTTCCTTAACAAAAATAACTTTCCAAATAAACACCGTATATAAAATGTATATGGTTTAGAAAACAAACATATCCATGATATGAGATTGTGTATATTTAATATAAATATAATTTCAAATGAAAATTGATCTCAAATGGGCATTAGGTAAACAACATAAGGATTATTAGGTGCACCATACAAAGTTAGTCACAACCAAATAGAAGTTGAGACAAAGTCTCTTACCACAATGTAATCAGTCGAATCATATGACCAGAACGTAATGAACATAAAATGAATCATTTAATAAAATTAATATAAATAGAATAATGTTATTTAATATCAAATTTAAGTACACTTATTCCACATATATGAAATAAGTGGCGAACAATGAAAATATCAGAGAAATGAAAGTGAGATGAGAAACCCCTTACAAACATTTCAGGATGGTGACGAGTGTTATTGAGAGGGCTTAATGAGAGGTAAAGGGGTATTATATTATTTATATGTCACAAGTTAAGTATTTGGTGGGTTCTAAAACATACCCCATCATTATGAATTAAAATAAAAAATGCACAACATAGGGGAGATTCTTGAACAAAAGTGAGAGAGAGGATCCCTTACCTTATGCTCGAAGGTGTTCCTGATTGTTCTTAACGACCTGAATAATAAAATTTAGATTCATTAATTAATAATTACAAAACCTAATCAACATTTAATTGATATGTTATAACCATATTATGTTTATTAATGTCCTTTTTTATGGGTCTAAGAGATTTTATTTTATTGTTTTGGATGCATTTTCTTACTTGGTTTCATGATTTGATTACTTGTATTCATGAATGGAAGTTGGTTTGAAATATGTTTAAACATACATAATTGTTAATATAAATTATTAGTGAAATTAAAGAGATATAAATGATCTTATAATGATTCTGGTTATATACCATGAGGATGACTCATTCGATGAGTTAAAAATAAACGCTTGAATTTGGCTTGGCATTTTTGTGCTCAATAAACTTGTTTTGTATTATTATTCCATATTATGTATATGTAAATATTCCAGAACATTAATAAAGATAAAATACATCTATTATGACCTGGTTAAACCATAAAAATGTTTTCATGACCAGTAATTAAGGAAATATTGAAGAACAAAACTTCATCGTCCACGAAGGTTATAAATTTGAACCTCATGGACGTTGATTTCGTTTATAAAAATAAAAGGGAGGGAGTAATAATATTGATGATGGTTCTTAAATTAACATGATATAAATCTAGTATATATATGATACTGTAGTTATCATTATAATTTGGATATATGAGGTGAGGAGAGGATAAAAAATGAAGATATATTCAAATAAAACTAAAAGAAAAAGAAAGGTGTTTTACCTCTTGAAATAACTTCCTCGAGAACCTCCTTAAGGGAAGGGATTTTGGTCTTTTGGAAACTAAAAGAGATTCCTGGTCATGGGGAGTTACTAGGGAAGGGTATTTGGGCTGAAATTTTAGGAGCTTCAAGGCTTATAGGATTGAAGAGAAGAGGGAGTGGTGAGGGGGGTTTTATAGTGGAGGAGAGAGGTAAATTTTGAATATTCAATTAATTATTTTATTATTTCCCTCAAGACAACCAATAGTGTTGTTTCATGTGACCACTAATAGTAATAAGTGCATGTGAGTTCTAACCAAGAGTCCTTACATCACTTATGATGTCATAAATAGTGTATTTAACTGATAATTTGTATATACGGTATTTTATCATATTTCACTATTCATAAAAAATTCTAGAATTTCAGAAAAATCCCAAAAAAAGTACCCTAACCATTTTTTGACATGTGGAATTAAAAAATTAACTCCATTTTTCAAAATTAATTTTCTAAATATTATTAATTTAATTTTTAAATAAATTCATAGTTAATTCAAAAAATAACAATCTTAAAGGTGCAATTAGTTTTATTTCTCATTGAAAAACTAATTAAGATCTCATTATATTATCGACTTAAGAAAATAAAATATTATTATTTACTATTCATAAGGGTCATATTACTATTCATATTACTATTCATAAGGGTATGTTACTATTCACCAAAAATAAAGTTTATTCTATTTGACTCCAAATGACTTACTGATCACAACTCTAGATGAACATTTTTTGAAATTCAAAACATAGAAGTGGAAAATTTATATTTAATGGCTAGGTTTTGACTATCTCCTAAATAACCTATTTTTGTTTCAAAGGAACACAGTGATGAATAGAATGTATTTAAGATAAACATACTATAAAATGTTTGGGGTGCTACATTCAGAAACTTTATAACTAAAACCCACAAAAACTCTCAGGGTCTCAAAGATACTTATTAGTTCTATGTAAATTCAAATCCTACCTATACTATAATTTCCTCTTCTAACTATAGGGTAAATTTGGGTGAGGATAAATTTTGGTACCATTTATAGAGGACTAAGCAAGTTATCTTAAATACTTACATCTTATTCTCACCTCACTTCATTTTTCTCACCCTTATTTAGCTCCTATGAAAGGCCTCTTTGAACAAATCAAACTATGGGGAACCTCTCCCTAATTTGACTACCCCACACCATTTTTGATGTACAATGACCATCCAAGACTCTATTTGTGGGATAATCATTAAACCAATCAAAAAAATGATTAAAATTCTATTCTTTTCAAATTATTCCATCATATAATTAGTTACAATCGAAACAATACAAATCTGAACAACCTCCTATGCAATTACAACAAGTTATCCCCTCCTCGTCATTGATAGAATAATCTTATTACAAAAAAAACTTCACATGAATAACTCCATGTTTTTACTATTTAAAATAGAAAAAAATAATGAAAATATTGAATCAATGATTCCCAAACCATAAAAGTTTTCAAAATTAGAGTAAAATGTTAAAGAACTAACTTTAGAATCTGATAAATCAAAGTAGTATAATGAGATTAATTTTCTAGTTATTATTGAAAATGTACTTAATTATGGTCAATGAATTGTTTATATATGTCTATGTCATGAGGAAATCAATTTTTTATATTCACATTTTGGAAATTTTTATTCACGGCTTGAATATCATTTATATAGCTCCAATAGTTATTTTTTAGGATCACCACTCAATGGAAACTTTGGAGAAATCAAAAACTTCAATTCCATACTCAATTTAGACACTCATATGTCCAATTTTTTAGTTGAAACTTTTATTAGAAAGGAATAAATTCTTTTTATAAATTTGAAAAATATAACAGAGTTTGATTTAGAGTCATGTCATGTGTCTAAAAGTGTTAGTCAACCTGAGCTTGAATTCAATGACTTTCTTTCCTCTCTTAAGTATTCATTCATAGGAGATAAACAAAACCTTTTAGTTGTTATTTTTTCATCTCTCAAAGATAATTTTGAGAAAATTATCCTTCATGTATTAAGCAAGATAAATAAGGAAATTGTATGGGCCTTTTCGATATTCATGGGATTATCCCATTCATTGGGATTGATATGATTATTCTTATATCAATTTCAAATCCTTTCTGGAAACACCAATAGAAACTCAATCACAATATAATGAAATTGGTAAATAATATAATCCTTCAGATCTGGAAATTTTTTATTGGGTAATTTTAGGGTCTATGTCAAGATAATGAAATTAAACTAAGTTCTTTCTAAGAGGAAACCTAGGGGTTTTTAAAAAAAATATTTTTGTTTTTGATTATTTATAATTAAAGTAACCTCTTTAGTTTTTCATGGTTCTATAATGTTACTAGTGTTAAAGAATCTTGGTTTTATGAGGTTGATTTATTTTCAAAGAAATCACAATTCTTAGAAGAGTCCAAAAATAGTATTTCATCATTGAGGAGGCATCTTCATGACATAGAGTTCAAAGGATCAATTGGTTTTAACATGGAATTCTTCTTCGAGATACCAGATGACATTGTTCCATATTTTTATTTCAAATAAAAATTTTGGAACTCATATCATCCAATTATTCCCCTTTCTAAATTTTATTTTCCTTAAATAATGGGGATAGTATTATTAAATTTTTTGGGTGGTGAAAAGTAAGAAAATATAAAAGTTTCATGTGTCAAAGAGAATTTTTTGTTTGTATGTCGATGGTGAAAACAAAATTATATGTAGAAAATGTGGAATAACCTTATTAAACCTTTAAAATCATAATAATATTTAAAAACTTTATAACTAAATATAAAATAATATTTTATTCCTTGATTCTAATTTTATCGAAAGTTTAAGTTCATGAGCATAGTTTTTGGAAAGTGTGGTTGTTCGATTTGATTTTTCAATTCTAACATTTTCATCCTATTATTAAAAATTATATAATGCATATCCTTTTGATTGAGGGGTATGAATTTGAGTTCCATGTTTCCATTATTCATAGCATATGTATTGGGTCACTTTAATTTTAAGGTGATTATTATAAAAACAAAGATTAATAAAAAAATAACCATGTAAAGCAATGTTTTGTGCTAATTAATTGCGACCGAAACTTGCGAATCGTGACTTCATAGTTGTATTTCCTAGATTTATGATTCTCTCCTCTATTTTTAGATAACTGAATTGATATAATGAGTGGTTTTTGGCACTTGAGTATCATGACTCTATAGTTTTCTTTCTCAGAGCTAATATTTTTCATCTCTATGGTGGTTCAAAAAAGATAAAAAAAAAAAGAAAAAATGGATTCACATCTTAAGGTTGAATGTGATTCCCACCTAGAACATCTATTTTTTCCCTTTAAAAAAAATTAACCCCCATTTCTATTTTGATGTAGAATACATCATTATAATTAATTTAATTTGGATAAAATGTTGAGATGAATATGAATAAATGAATGGGATTGGGATTGGGATATGTTTATGAAAATAGATTGTGTTAAATAATTTTTATAGGTTTAATGATTATTTGGAATGATTTATTTTAGTGATTATTGTATATTAAAATAGTTTTGGAAAAGTGAGTTTAATTTCTATATTTTTTAGATACTCTTTTCTCATGACTATAAGAATTAGTAGTTAGAAGAAGTAAAACTAAAACATTCAGTTAAAATTTATACCTCTTCTTCAGGAAACTTTCTTTTTATTACACCTTAATACCTATATGGTTAGTGTTATTATTAAATTATGACCATTAGAACATGGTAAGTAATTTTAGGATGGTATTTGTGTAGGTATTGGAGACACTAAATGATAATTGATGTGTGAAGAAAAGAGGAGAGTAGGTTCCCTTTTATAAGTGAGGGGAGGGGCACTCATGGAATTACAAAAAAATATTAAATTAATATAAACTCATTTTAATATAAAATGGATAAAAATTATATAATTAAGATACATTATGACAATTATTTGAAATCATCTCATTAAATATAATTTAGATATGTTTTGGTTATGTTTTACCCTTATCTCATAGTTTTAGCCCCTTATTGACCCTTTTGATAATTACCATGATATAAATACTTTTTACTCTTTAGGGATCAATAAGGTTACTATAAAAGATCAACTAACCCATAAATGGATGATATTTTATATTTTTAATCGTATAACATTCACTTAGATGAATATAATATATTTAGTAATTTTAAATCATATCATAAAATATTATTAATTATAAAATATCATTATATTTATTTTTGAAATCTATTATATCTACTAAACCTGGGTGTTCCCCTACTGATGTTTCACCACCAAAATAAACCACTTCACCTAATTCCCTTTTCCATTTACCATTATCCCCTCCACTTTCCACATGCACACCCGAAATACCCCTCGTTGTTGGTCTCTAACCCCCGTATTACACCTTCATTTCGACTCAAACCTCTGCATTAACTCGTCCCCAATCAGGGTCTCCTTTGGTCGTATTAGGGTTCACGCTGATCATTCTCTTCTCCATACCTCCCTGTGTAAGAACCTGGTTTTTTTCTATAAAATAATTTGGAATTTTCTCGATGTTATTCCAGAGCAGGGCCTTCAGACGGCGTGTGATTTCGAGCCCCGGTGTGGTCGGAATTAAATTTTCAGTGCGTTCACACTGGGCATGCAAAATAAATGGGATAAATCCTAAACGGTAATTCGGATCCTAAATCTGAGAATACAGATGTGTTTGAAATTGGATTTTTACCCTAGGAATGACATAAAACATGTTGGCGCAGAATGTTGGGACCCCTCGCCCGTTAACGGAACGTTAAACGGATAATTAAAATAATTAATTTATTCTTTTAATGGTTAAAATCAGGTGTCTCTTAAACGGTAGCTCAGATTGGAAAACTGAGGGCACCTTTGAGTCCGGAACGTGCCTTTTAACCTAGGAGGGTTATAAGTTTCGCGGACGCGGGCCTTCTGTAGAAAATGGCCCCAGGGGCGTTTTCGTAAATTAGCGGCCTCGGTAGTTGAGTTTTATAACTTTTGGACGGGGCCTAGAATTAATATTCTGAGACCTATGTTGTGCTCAAGAGGTGGTGTTTACCCTAGGGGAGGTTTAACCTTGACCCTGTCAAGAGTTTTGAATGTGGGTTAAATTGGGGGTTTAAATTAATTAAAATTTTAATTAATTTTTCTTTATTTAAACCAACTCACCCCTCTCCTTCCCCATTTCCTTCCCCTGGCGGAACCTCCTCCCTTCCTTAAGCTCTCCTCTCCTCCATTCCTCCAGTAAGGCAATTCAACTTCTGGTGGATCACCGGCGAAGCATCGGGCCACGCCCAAGAGGTAGGCTCGTGTTTTATAGTTTTAATTCCCGCAATCTTCCTAAAATTGAATTACATGTGTCGAATTGCTATCGAATTGTCGAGAAAATCCCATAAATGCGTAGTCCATGTTTCGAGCTTTCCGACTCTTGTTTCAAATTGATTTTTTTAAGTCTTGAGGTGACCATAGCATTCCAGCGAAGTTCGGGGTGTTTTTTGGTGTTTTTCTGGCAGATCTGGGCACTCTGGCGGTCTAGCCCGGCGGTCCGGTGAGCGAGCGTGGCGGCGCGGTGGGGGTCCGGGCAGCGGCGTCCTTTGGCTTCTCAGCAGCGGAGGTTGGTTGGGTGAGCGAGCGGTTGTGTAATGCGGTGACTACGGGCTCTGGGCTTCGTCAGCAGGGTGAGACGGTGGCGACTCCTCCGCACGGCGGGCTCTAGGCGACGGCACGGGTGGACCAGGGTCGCGGAGAGTGACCCCACGGGGGACACAAATACCCGCCCTCTGCGGGTCTTCACGCGATAGGATGACCGTCCCTCTTGGCCGGTCTGCGAGTGGACCGTGGGTCCATGGCCGGCCCGTGTAGCTGAGCCGCAGGCCGGCGCTGCGAACAGGGCCGGCCAGCACGGGCCGGCCCAGACCGGCCGGACCAAGCCGGTCCAGCCCAAGGGGTTTGTCCCCTTTGATTTTGGACAGCCGTATCTTCCACTACGTGTGTCCGTTTTGCATGCCGTCTACGGCAGTGCGAACCTTGGATCGAGGTGGAGAATAAGAGATGGTTTCTGGGGTTTAAATCCTAAGATGGGGGCCTCGGTTGAGCGACGCATACGTTAAGTGGCTTAGCACTTTTCCCGAGATTCTTGTTTTGAGCGGCGTAGACACATCTGATGTCCGTTTTGAGAAATGTCAGTGGCGTAGTGACCCTGGCGTCAAGATGAAGATTGCCAATGGGTTTTCGGGCGTTGAAACCGGAGTTGAGGCAAGGGCCCCATGGGCCATCTTTTAAGTTGCGAGCAGCGTTTAGCAACTTTCTCATCGAACGTCCGTTCGGGGTGTGCGAGCAATCGATTTTGGGTGTTTTTTATAGGGCATTTCAATGGAGTAATCAGCCCACTTTAATTTTTCATGGTGGTGCGGGCCCCACACGGGTCATTTTGGGAGTTGGAGGTGATTTCCATCTTTATCACCGCTTGTCCGTTTCGGACCAATGGATAGTCAATCTCGTGTACTTTTTTGAGAGGATCGTAATAGTGTGGTCTGTTTGTTGCGCTTCGGGACCGAGATGTGGGTCCCATGAAGCATCGCTCATGTGTGGTACGGAAAAATAAATCTTTTTCTCCGGATATCCATTCCACTCAAGCGAGCAGTCCTTTTGACGTGTCTTTCCAAGGAAATTTCAATAGTGTGATGCGCCCAGCTATTTTTTGGGCTGAGCCTCGGGACCACGGGACGTCGTTCAGACGTAAAGTAGTGTTGAACGAATTTTCCATCGGATATCCATTTGAGGAGCGTAAGTAGTCTATATCGCATGTTTTTCCATGAGGATTGAAGTGGGGTAATCTATTTGTGTGAGCAGAGAATCTAGTATGATCTTATTAAATTTTGAAATATGAATGGTGATCCAGTGGTGGTTCTTCTTACTATGTTCGGAATCAAACCCTTGGTGTGAATCATGTTCACTCATGTGTGAGTGAAGTTGATGTCTAAAGAGATGTGGTTTTCCATTCTAGGTCCGTGGAGGAAGAAGGTTGGAAAAATTTCATTTTCACCCTTTGCGTTGACGTTTGGTGATGTGTGCATGATTGCCTTTGGGATAGAGATGTGGTATACTCTTGGAGTATACGGGAATGCTTGGAGGTACATGTTGTAGTTTGTACCTGAGAATGTTTGTGCGCTTGGTTTGGAGATGAGCTGGGGTCACACATCGTGTGGCCCCCCTGTGTGCGCAGTGTTCTTATCTACGTACCTTTGACCTCTCGCGACACAGAGAGCCCTTCTGTTAGCAGTGTTTAGACCAACAGGGTTGAGTGTGTCCCCCTAGTCCTGTTCTCGATGGTTTCGACCAGCAGGGTTGAGTGGGTCCCCTAGTTCTGTTCTCGATGGTTTAGCCAACAGAGTTGTTTGGGTTTCCCTGTTTCTTCAACTATGAGGGGTTTCAGTATCATTTCCCTTTCACCGGACTGCGGCATCATTTAAGGCTACATGAATTCGTACAGTGTTGGTGTTTTCCAACTTTCTAGAGTGAGTTGTCTCGGTCCGCTTCGACAGTGACTCAACGGATTGGAGCATGATCTCCCTGAGGGGATCGGGGATATCCTCACATCCCTTTATGTACCCTGGTAGAGTTATTTGGATATAGGGGTGACCAACACATTATGCAGGACCTGATAATCTACCCAGGAGGTTTTTCCAGTAGTGTAAGGAGCCCCAAGTGAGCCCTGGTCATAGACTCCCTAGCTGTGTATCGAGATCATATATTCCTTCCGCGATCATTCTCTATGTGTTCTGGTTACCAGTGGTGTACCATCCAGCGGGGATGGCCAGTGAGGTACCATCCAGCAGGGATGGCCAGTGGTGTACAATCCAGCAGGGATGGCTAGTGGGGTACCATCCAGTAGGGATGTCCAGAGTGGTTTCAGGTCTCCCTCTAGCGGATTACCCTTTCACGGGGCTGGGTAGTGGGAACCTGTTGACTTTGAGAAGACCTCTCGATTGGGTGACAGTGATGAGGTGTGGCTTGACTTTCCCCTAGAACTCTCAAGTACGAGGGGCGCTTTCCCCATCGAGACACGTCCTTGTGACGCGACCTAAAACGGTGCGGGAGAGTCAGTGCAGCCCAAAGAGGATAGTGTCAAGGTGCGGTTATTTGAGCCCATTGACTTGCATTTTGGGGCAGACATGCAGATACTGGGCATCGATAGTGTTCACTTCTGGGACTGTTGGCTACTCACTTTCTTGGGCTGAGCTACGGGATGGAGATCCCCTTACGATTTTGTTCAGGCTTCTTGATTGAGCGTATGGATATGTATATACCTTATTCTAGTACCCACTCCTTGGGTTTTGGTTACTCTTCTTCCAGGAGAGATGAAGACACACGGGTTCTGCCATGTGCTTTCCGTGTCTAGCTTCTTGTGGTTGGAAGAGTCTACTCTCCTACTATAGGTAGAAAAGACTTTAAGAGAATTTAGTCTTCTCATCGCTTCTGACTCCTTGTTTTTGGAGAAGTCTACATCCTTTCTATTGTTGGGTTGAGTTGTACTCTTTACAGCACTCTCGATTTTACTCCTTTACTTTTACCTATTCAATCTACTGCTCATATCTTCAGTACATCCTTTGTTGCTCCATCGAGCCTTCGGGGCATCCTACTGAGTATTTTTAAACTCACCCCTGCTTGGGCTTTGCCCGTACTTGGTGTGCCCTTGTAGATTACGGACAGGTTGGTCATGATGTTAGAAGAGCTTAGGAGTTCTAGATCTTGGACTGCATGCGGTGGTCATAGTCGGGTTCCAGGTGTGGGAATCTCCTAGTTGTTTTTCTTTTGTTTACCTGTTTCATGGTTGTGGCACTTTTCTGGTTGGGTGCGTGTTTTTTCCTTTTTCTTTTCAGTTTACCTTTAGCAATTTCTTTGTACTGTTCAGAGGTCGATGCACTTTGTGGTTTATTTATAGAAGTTGGTACTTTACTTTTCTTTTTAATCAGCACTTTTGCATTGAGTGGGTTGTGTGTGTGTGTACAGGTACTCCGACAAAGGCCTCCCTGAGTTGTTTAGCCTTCAGCGCTTGTTGTCAGCCCCTGGCCTATGGAGGCGGGCTTGGGGTAGTTTCAGCTCGAGCCCAGGTAGGGTCGGGTCGTGAAAAAGTGGTATCAGAGGTGGTTCATTCCTTACGACGTTTTTCGGACGTCCCTAAAAAGGAATTGGTTGGGATTTAGGGAAACGGTGTCAATGTGTCTCGAGAGCGGCTCTCAGGACAAGGTGTCCAGTGATGGTGTGGCGGCCAACATATCCATTCACTAGGACCCTGATAACCCGCTTGTCAACTCAGCATGCTGAGAAACTCGTTTCAGGGGAATTGGTTTGTGCATCACATAGGATTGAGTCTTAACTGTCCTTATTGATTCAACTCCCCGTTGTTATTACCGGTATTTACATATATGCTCATCTGATCGCGGCACTCCTTGATAATATTCAGGATGTTTCCACGAAGACATCCATCCAGGATACCAGCTTTGGTTCGTGACGATGACCATGTGACCGGCGAGGCCTCAGTCTAGGACCCATCATGCGAGTCCCTTTCCCCGGGTGGGCCGGTAGCAGCACCCCCACCTGGTGAGCAGCAGACAGCTTCTGCAGAGCAGAATGATCTTGAGCGTAGGTTGAGCACTCTCCGTGAGTTCCAGCGATAGAGACCGCTGAGGTTCAGTAGTGAGACAAACCCTTAGGCAGCAGAGGTTTGGATCAAGGAAGTGGTTCTCTTTTTCAGGCTTTTGCAGACGCCGACAGATCTTATGGTGGCTTTGGCCACTAGCCTTTTCAATGGAATAGCTAGGCATTGGTGGAATCTGGTGACTCAGTTTCTTGATGAGTCATCGCTTTCATGGGGTGACTTTCAACTGTTGTTTTGTGAAGAGTTTGACCCCTTCTGCTTACGATCCATTTGGATCCAGGAGCTCCTGCAGTTTCGGCAGGGAGGGATGACAGTGACTGACTACGAAACTAGGTTCGCAAACTGTGCATGTTTTTACCCGGGCTTGGTCCAAGATGGCAACGTCCGAGCACGGAGGTTCGATTAGGGTCTCCGTAGAGAGATTATTGTCATCATAGTACCCTTGTGAATTTCCACATATGTCGGGGTGTTAGATCAGGCACTGGTGAAATAGAGATTCTTGTTACTCTCTACAGTTGGTGGTGGCAGCAGGCTCGACAGTGCCGAGATGTCTGCCGCAGTTATCGGGTGTCAGCTAACATAACCTCGACGCAGGTGGCTTTCCAATAACCGGACTCAGGGGTGTGGTTGTACATCACAGTGGTTCTGGAGGGGACCAGTACATCCCGTAGAGAGTTGGTGTTATTCTTGCGATGGGAAAGGTCACTTGGCGCGAGACTGGCCGACCAGGCGCACTGGGAATATTGGGCAGGCAGCGGGTGCACCACCGCGGCAGAGGCAGTTCCATGATCGGAGTAGCGCCCAAAGAGGTGGTGCTTGCAGAGGAGCGAGAGGAGCTGGAAGTAGAGGACGACCTTACAAGTTCTTCCCATCACCACCAAGAGGTCCACGTCAGGCTCCAAGAGCTGACAGTTGGAACCACGGACAACCGCAAGCTTTGGATGTATATGATCCTGCAGAGCATGGGGTCATAAGAGGTACGCTCTACAGCACTTCTACTTTTTTCAGTAGAATTGTTGGACTATGTGTGTGAAATAATTTTCTCTCTGCTCCTTGTTTTAGTTGTTACCACGGTGGCGTGGGGCGTCGGTGTAACCTTGTTTTGATAATGTAAAAGGTGTGGGAACTTTTCTTTAGTCTATGGTGTCGACTCTTTTTCTCTCTGAGGGTGTAAGAGAGTATGGTTTTTGAGACATCGACTATGAAATCTTGTGTGACCAGATATCCTTAAATGTTTCCCCATATGGATATTCTGAAGGAGGGAATCACCGGGCTTTGTCCCAGGTCCAAACGGTGATTCCAGTCATGGCGTGCGACGTAGGGGTTTGGTCGGGGAGGTGTGATAACCTCGAGAGCCTCTGAGCCATTTGAGACCATGCAAAGGGATAGAGAGATTCCCTACCCCCTTGCCCTAACCCCAAATGCTGGTTTGGGTGCACAGAGTCTCCCACGCGACTCACCCGAGAAGAAGTGTGCATGCTCCTATTCATGTCATCGGCAAGGGAAGACCTCGTGTGAATAGATAAAATCCTTTGGTCTGTGTGCGGTGACGCGGGACTGTGCAAGAGTTCTTCTGGGTACGGGAGAGCCAAGTGTGGGCTTAGTACCCTGAGTTATTCCCTGGTTTTGTTTTTCAGGGAAGACAAGCATGAAGGAGGGAATAATTTAAGAACCTGGTTTTTGGCTATAAAAGACTTTGGAATTTTCTTAATGTTATTCCAAATCAGCGCCTTCAAAAGTCGGGAGATTCCGAGCCCCAGTGTGGCCGGAATTAAATTTTTAGTGCGTTCACAATGGGCATTCCAAATAAATGGGATAAATCCTAAACATTAATTCGGATACTAAATCTGAGAGTATGGATGGGTCCGAAATGGGTTGTTTACCCTAGGAACGACATAAAACATGTCGTCATGGGACGTTGGGACCCCTCTCCCATTAACGGAACGTTAATTGGATAATTAAAATAATTAATTTATTCATTTAATGGTTAAACACAGGTGTATCTTAAAGAGTAGCTCAGATTCAAAAACTAAGGGAATCGTTGAGTCCTGAGCGTGCCTTTTACTCTAGGATGGGGGTAAGTTTCGTGGGCATAGGCCTTCTGTGGAAAATGGCCCCAGGTGCGTTTTCGTAAATTAGCGGCCTCGTTCGTTGAGTTTTTAACTTTCGAATGGGGCCCCGGATTAAAATTTTGAGACCAAAGTTGTGCTCAAGATGTGATGTTTACCCTATGGGAGGCTTAACCTTGACCCCGTCGAGAGTTTCAGATGCCGGTTAAATTGGGGGTTTAAATTAATGAAAATTTTCATTAATTTTTCTTTATTTAAACCAAATCACCCCTCTACTTCCCCATTTCCTTCCCCTGGTGGAACCTCCTCCCTCCCTTAAGATCTCCTCTCCTCCATCCCTCCGACAAGGTGTTGCAACTTCTGGCGGATCGCACGTGAAGTGTCGGGCCATGCCCAAGAGGTAGGCTCGTGTTTTATAGTTTTAATTCCTGCAATCTTCCTCAAGTTGAATTACTTGCATCGAATTACTATCGAATTGTCGAGTGAAGCCCATAAATGCGTATTCCATGTTTTGAGCTTTCCAAATCTTTTTTTGGATTGATTTTCTGATTCTTGAGGCGACCGTAGAGTTCCAGCAAAGTCCGGGGTGTTTTTGGGTGTTTTTCCAGTAGATCTGGGCACTCCGGCGGTCTAGCGCGGCGGGGGTCCGGGCGGTGGCTTCCTTCGGCTTCTCGGTAGCGGAGGTCAGCCAGGCGAGCGAGCGGCTGTGGACGGCGGTGGGTTAGGGCCCCGGGCTTCGGTAGCAGGGCGATGAGGTGTCGACTCCTCCGCGCAGTGGGCTCCAGGCGACGACATGGGTGGACCGGGGTCGCGGCACGTGACCCCGCGGGGGAGACAAAGACCCGCCATCGGCGGGTCCTCACGCGTCAGGACGACCGGGCCTCGTGGCCGGTCTGCAGGTGGACCACGGGTCCCCGTCCATCACGTGCGGCTGAGCCGCAGGCCGGTGCTGCGAACCGAGCCGGCCGGCATAGGCCGGCCCAGACCGACTGGACCGGGCGGACCAGGCCAGTCAAGCCCAAGGGGTTTTTCCCCTCTGATTTTGAACACTCGTATCCTCCACTATGGGTGTCCGTTTTGCATGCCGTCTGCGGAAGTGCGAACCTAGGCTCGAGTCGGAGAATATGAGATATTTTTGGGGGTTTTAACTCTCGAGATTGGGGCCTTAGTGGAGTGATGCGTACGTTAAGTGGCTTAGCAATTTTCCCGAGATTCTTATTTTGAACAACGCGGACACATCCGATGTCCGTTTTGAGCGTCGTCAGCGGCATTGTGACCCTGGACTCAAGAAGAATATTTCAAAGGGTTTTTTGGGTGTTGAAACCACAGTTGAGGCATGGGCCCCACGGGAATTCTTTTAAGTTACGAGTAGAGTTTAGCAACTTTTTCATCTGACATCTGTTCGGGGCGTGCGAGCAGTTGATTTTGGGTATTTTTCCGAGGGCATTTCAATGGAACAATTTGACCGCTTTAATTTTTCACAGATGTGCGGGCCCCTCGCGGGTCATTTTGGGAGTTGGAGTTGATTGCTATCTTTATCACTGAGTGTCCATTTCGTATAAATGGATAGTCAATCTCGTGTACTTTTTCGAGAGGATTGCAACAATGCGGTCCATTCGTTTTGCTTCGGTACTGAGATTCGAGTCCCACGAAGCACCGCTCGTGTGCGGTACAGCGAAATACATATTTTTCTCTGGATATCCATTCCACTCAAGCGATTAGTCCTCTTGACATGTATTTCCGAGGAAATCTCAATGGTGCGATGCGCCCGGATATTTTTGGGGCTGAGGCTCGGGACCACGGGACGCCATTCGGGCATAAAGCAGTGTTGAACGACTTTTCCGTCGGATATCCATTTGAGGTGAGTAAGTAGTCTATCTCATGTTTTTTTCTACGAGGATTGTAATGGGGTAATCAGTTTGTATGAGAAGAGCCTCTAATGTGATCTTATTAAATGTGGAAATATGATGGGTACTCCGATGGCAGTTCTTCTTGATGTGTTTAGAAGAGAACCCTTTGCGTGAAATTGCGTTCACTCTTGTGTGAGTGAAGTTGATGTCTAAAGAGATGTGTTTGGGCATGATAGGGTCGTGGATGAATCAGGTTGGTGAAATTATGTTTTCACCTTTCGCGTTGATGTTAGGTTTCATGTGCATAATAGCATTTGGGATAGATATGTGGTATACTCTGGGAGTATATGGGAATGCTTGTAGGTACATGTTATAGTTTGTACCTGAGAATGTTTGTGTGCTTGGTTTGGAGATGAGTTGGTCCACACATAATGTGGGCCCCCTGTGTGCGTCGTGTTCTTCTCTACATAACTTTGACCTCTCGTGATGCATAGGGCCCTTATGTTAGTCGAATTTAGACCAGTAGGGTTGAGTGGTTCCCCCTGGTCCTGTTCTCGATGGTTTCGACCAGCAGGGTTGATTGGGTCCCCTGGTTATATTCTTGATGGTTTGGCCTGCAAAGTTGTTTGGGTTCCCCTATTTCTTCAACTATGAGGGGTTTCAGTATCATGTTCCTTTCACCAGACTGTGGCATCATTTACGGCTACATGTGTTCGTATAGTGTGGGTGTTTTCCCACTTTCTGAAGTGAGTTGTCTCGGTCCGCTTCGACAGTGACTCAGTGGATTAGAGCATGATCGCCCTGAGAGGCACGAGGAGATCCTCACATCCCTTCATGTACCCTCGTAGAGTTATTTGGGTATAGGGGTGACCAACACATTATGCGGGCCCTGATCCTCTACCTAGGAGGTTGTTTCCATTAGGGTAAGGAGCACCCCGTGACCCCTGGGTGCAGACTCCCTAGATGTGTATCGAGATCATATATTCCTTATGTGATCTTTCTCTACGTGTTCCAGTTACCAGTGGTGTACCATTCAGCAAGGATGGTCGGTGAGGTACCATCCAGCAGGGATGGCTAGTGCTGTACCATCTACCTGGGATGGCCAGTGGGGTACCATCTAGCAGGGATGGCCAGAGTGGTTCTGGGTCTCCCTCAAGTGGATTGCCCTTTCACAGGGCTGGGCAGTGGGAACCCATCGACTTTGAGAAGACCTCTCGACTAGGTGACAGTGATGAGGTGTGGCTTGATGTTCCCCCAGAACTCTCAAGTACGAGGGGCGCTTTCCCCACTGAGACGCGTCCTTATGACGTGACCTAAAACCATGCGGGTGAGTCAGTGCCTCCCAAAGTGGATAGTGTCAAGGTGTGTTGATTTGAGCCCCTTGACTTTCATTTTGGGGAATACATGCGGATACTGGGAATTGATGGTGTTTACTTCTGGGACTGTTGGCTACTCACTTTCTTGGTCTGAGCTACGGGATGTAGATCCCCTTAAGATTTTGTTCGGGCTTCTTGATTGAGCATATGGATATGTATACACCTTGTTCCAGTACCCACTCCTTGGTTTTTGGTTACTCGCTTTTCAGGAGAGGCAAAGATGCGTGGGTTATGCCATGTGCTTTATATATCTAGCTTCTCGTGGTTGGAAGAGTCTACTCTCCTGCTATAGGTAGAAAAGACTCGATGAGAAGTTCATCTTCTCACCACTTCTAGATCCTTTTGTTTGGATGAGTCCACTTCCTTCCTATAGTTGGGTTGAGCTGCACTCTTTACTGCACTCTCAGTTTTACTCCTTTACTTTTCCCTGTTTGATCTACTGCTCACCTCTTCGATACCTCCTTTTTTTCTCCCTCGAGCCTTCAGGGCATCCTACTGAGTATTTTTATACTCACCCCTGCTTGGGATTTTCCTGCACTTGGTGTGCCCTTGAAAATGAAGGATAGGTTGTTCATGACCTCAGAAGATCTTAGTTTTTCGGGAGCTTGGACCATGTGCGGTGGTCATAGTTGGGTTCCAGGTGTGGGACTCTCCCAACTGTTTTACTTTGGTTTACCTGTTGCCGGGTTGTGGCACTTTTCTGGTTGGGCGCATGTTTTTCCCTTTTTCTTTTCAGTTTACCTTCAGCACTTGCTTTGTACTATTTAGAGGTTGATGCACTTTGTGGTTTATTTATAGCGGTTGGTACTTTACTTTTCTTCTTACTCTGCACTTCTGCATTGAGTGGGTTGCGTGTGTGTGTACAGGTACTCAGGCAAAGGCCTCCCTGAGTTGTTTAGCCTTCGGCGCTTGTCGCCAGCCCCAGGCCTATGGAGGTGGTCTTGGGGTAGTTGCGGTTCGAGCCCAGTTAGTGTCAGGTTGTGACACCCTGACTCTCCTCTCCCACCAAGCCTCCGCCTCGATTTCCCTCTCCCTCCATGATTTCATCCATCGCCTACTCCCCTCTTAACACCGCATCCCTCCCCAACTCCCCTCTCCAGCCACATCTCCAACATCATCATCCCTCTTAGATATTGATACTTAACCAGTATGTCGAAGAATATGGGTATTAGTTTTATTTGACTACAATTCCATCTACCAATGCTGATTTCCTACCACCGCTCTGCCATTTACAGTCAATATTAGATTTCCACCTACCCGGTCACGATTTTCATCACTCGGAATCTAGTTGCGGTAACCCTAACTACTACAACTCTGTATTCGACATCTAGAAACCCTAAAATACTCATCTAATTTTCGATGGTGATACAGGTCTACAATGGCAAGAAGTATCCTCCAATCTTTTGTGTGTCTGTTTACATATGTATTAACGCTATATCATCTCTCCTAAATGGTAACATTCCTAATACTTTCAGCCAAATATTGCAAACAACAACACTCTGATTTTGATTCAGATTATCATATTTGGGTTTCTGATTAACTCTATTTTAATCCAGTATGAAATGAATACTAACTTAGTTTAATTTTTTACATTTGTTTTGTGATATATTTTTAGTTAACCAATTCTCTGGTTTCATCCTTATTTGCAGGTGAATATGTTTTTAGGGTGCTAAATATTGGTATTTGCTGGAATATTTTCACTATTTGTACTATGCTGGAATAATTGAATTATTTCTTTTAAAATCTTGAATCTTTGGGAACTTTCATGGTTTCAGATGCAGGTTGTGGAGTTTCTCTTTTCTGATTTAATTAGGGTTCAAAATATATAGGTTCTCACCGATTTAATTCATGCATTTGGCTTAATTAATTCAAAGTGTATTGGTAAAGGTTATGAGGTTAAGTTAGATGGTTTCTAGGGAATCAAGGTGATTTAATTCATTTCATATTTCTACCATCTAATTTTCATTTGAGAACTAGGATTACCATGAATTCAAGCAGTATCCTCCAATCCGTTGTAAGTATGTTTAGCTACAAATTAAGTCTGGGCCATCCCTCCTTAAAGGTAACATTCCTATTACTGTTATCCAAATATTTCAACCCACAACACTCTGATTTTGATTCAATTTATCATATTAGGGGTTTTGATTCACTCTGATTTCATCCAGTATGCAATGACTTCAGAATTACTATGTTATTTTATATTTGTTTTGTCCTATATTTTTAGGTAATCAATACTCTGGATTCTTCCTTATTTTCATGTGAATATGTTTTTAGGGTGGTTATTGGAATGTGCTAGAATATTTTCACTATTTTTCCTATGCTAGAATAATTGAATTATTTATTTAAAATCAAGTCTCCTTGGGAACATTCATTATTTCAGATGCAGGTTGTTGATATGTTCTTGGATGATTAAATTCGGGTTCAGAAGATATAATGTATCACTGATTTAATTCATTCAGTTGGCTTATTTAATTTAAAGTGTGTTGGTGTAGGTTTTGAAGGTTCAGTTAGATGGTTTCTATGGAATCAAGACTATTTAATTCATTGAATATTCCTACCATGTAATTTTCATTAGAGGTACTCTAATGCGTTCTATTGAATCTATTACGAACTTGGTAATATTTTTTAAATTATAATACATTCTTTATTTTTTTTGTGAACTAGGTTTCCTATGAAAAATTATCAGTTGTCTTATACATGTCTCATCACATTAATATTTTATTTGAAACTGTTGGAATTATCTTCTTCCGGCTTCCATCATGTCCTTTCTGGCAGATTGTTTCATTATGCTATTAATATTGGACTCTTCACTATAGGTCAGTTCCAATTATAATGTTCAGTGACGCTTGATTTCAATTGAACATATTTGTATTATTCATTAAATTTTTTTAAGGGATGTTAATTGGAATCACGCCTCTTTAGGGTTGTTCTAAATTAACCACAAATATTTATTGGTATGCTATAATATTGTTAAATGTTCTAGAATATTTTCAATGGCTATCCTATATTGGAATAATGGAATTAATTATTTTAAATTCTCCAGTCTTTTTCACTTGAATGGTTTTAGATGTAGGTTGTTGAGGTGTACTTGGTTGTTGAGGTGTGCTTTGATGATTTAATTAGGATTTAGAAAATTTAGGTTTTAGATGATTTAATTCATGTATCTGGATTATTTAATTCATTGAGTACTCCTAATTTATAATTTTTACTGGAGGTACTCTGATGGGTTGCATTGTAAGAATAGGTTTATGAGTAGGGATATCATAGTGGAGCATGGTATTAAGGTAATGAAGCATGATTAAATATAAACAATATTGAATTCATTAATAGTTTGTGATTAATTTACATGTTTTCATGAATTTTCAATAAAAATTCATTAAACCTTATATATTTTAATATTCCATTAATTAGACTGATAATTTTTATTGATAATGATATCATGATTTGATCTTCAAAATTAATTAATTTTACTCATGTGTAGGTTTCTATAAATAATTGAAGCAACAACAAATTATTTTTAGCAAAGATATTGTTAGGTTCTCTCTTTCTTGAAACATGTGTGAAAATGTTTAGTAAACTGTTGAATTTATTTACTGATAAATATGTATTCCTGCATGTAATTGTGTCATCTATAGATTCTCTCAAATACATGGATACTGTTGAAATTAAGAAACCTGCATGGGGAAGGTGAACCAGTAATCCCATATCGAGATGGTTGAGGCTGGTATCCAGGTTTTCATCAGACCAATCCAAAGTACAAACACCTTTCCTATTTCCCTTGCATCAGTTTCTCGGCTAGTTTATTGGTGTGTTTCCATGATTTTCATAAACCCTAATTGTATGTGTTATGGATTATTTTGTCCCCCTCTTCATTGAATCTATATGAATCCAATTATAAACAAATGGTGCATGATTTTATTTGAAAAATCATATGCTTGATGATTCCATAAAACATACATGATTACAGATTCCTTTCGCTTCTTAGATTAATGTCTTGTATAATTTATTACATTACTTCGGTGGTTGCCTTCTCTTATTTGATTCCAATGATTTTACTGCATATATATTCCAATATATTATTCTTTTATTTTATTAGAACATAATATGTAAATTTCTTCATTATTCTATGTCAACTAAATCTATTCTCAAATACATGGATAGATGGAAGTAGGAAAAAACAATTAGGAGGGTGAACTGGTAATCCCTTATCCATTATGCAATATTGTTTCTCAAATAATATATGCATTTTTTCCACTATATATTATTAGTATGAACATATATATCATTGTTTATGAATTATAATGGATTCATATTTTCTTCCTGGAAACCTCCCTGAGTAGGTTGGATGAAGATCAACCTGTATTATACTTCCAAGGGAAACGTAGACCTGTAAGTAGAATGTAGTAGAAATATTTGATAGCAACACCGGTGAGATTACACTTCTGTATACATAATATTCAATAATGGTCATTGTTTAAACATACATAAACATTGTATGGTTCCATACAATGTCTAAAAATGAATTAAACTCATGTATACAAATGTTCAAAATATATATAGTTCCATAAACTTCAACAGTATACAGTACTGTATACATTAACCCTCTATACAAATGTATATATTAAATAAATACTGTATATTTTTTAAACATTTTAATAAGAACTATAAAATTATGGTTTTAATGATATATCATGTTTTCATACTCTACAGTTATTTTTTATCAATCAAAATTTTCAATTTATTATATATAATCACAAGGAAAAAAACATTCAGAATCAGTTATTAAAAATCTGTCCATTAATAATCTTCAAAATCATTTTTTTGTGCAGTGACAGATCTGGAGGGTGATAATTGGATCATGAAGATAAAGATTTTTATAGTGAAATAACATTCACAAAATTATTATTAGATCTTAAAGGTATTCATTTTAATTATATCTACTAATATTTCTCAATGTTTATAGCTTCATTTCAAGTCTTAAATCTCAAATGCTTATTTATGTTCTTGTAAAATTAATTATGTAATAGATATTTTTCATTTCATCTTAAATTCCCCTTTTACATTTATAGTCAATTATGTTACAATCCACATAAGAATAAATGATTTTGGTGTAATGTGTTATACAAATTAATTAAATTAGTAAAAATATACTAGATTAAGAGCCTTCATAAGGCAGGTCTTCTCCATTCATTATCACTATTTTCATCATGTTTTGTATTAGCTTCCTAAAATGTCTTATTGATGATGCTTTATTTAAAATCATCAAACATATTTATACCATATTTAGAAAGTGTTGCAACAACCATTCATTTTACCACATGCCTCAATGAAACCCTGTCGATCAAAAAACAAACTTTTCATTTTGTTCAAATTAAATAGTTCCAGTTTAAACTCTTCCTTATTTATCTCCCCATCATCAATCAATGCACAAATAATATTATTAAATAACTCATAGAGTTATATTTTACTAAAAATAAACATTTCCTCCTTTGCAGGAACTTGAAGATCTTCTAGGCCTCTTTAATTTTTATGCAAATTAACAACACAACATGATAGTCGGGAAGCATATCACATGATACCTAAAACAACGCTTGGTGAATTTTCACAGTAATAAAAGAGAAGGTGTCAGTTTTTGAGGGATGTTTCTTTCTGTTACTTCTATCTACATATGATTGCAATATTCTCGCCCATTTTTTGCACATAAAGCCTTACTTTTCTATTATTCCATATCTTTAACAAATCACAACAGTGAATGTATTATGAACCTTTCTGTAGATTTAACAGAAAAAACTCAGGTTGGGGGTGGTGGGGAACCTAAGATGAAGAAGAGACACCCCCAACAGCTTTGATGGGGAGGTTAGGAAGAGGCTGCATCAGCATAGTGTTCCAAGGAATTTTGATTAGGGGTTGTAACATACCATTATTGGAATTTACTATGTGATATATGGATGAGCCAATTAAATTATAAAAGTTATTTTATTGTTTCTTCATTGCTTTGTGAGACCTACATGCTATTTTCACCATGGATTTATGACATTATCGAAGGTATTAATTAAAATGTTATTTGTTCAATAGTTTAATGTATTGGAGAAAATATCAATGCACTCATATTTATGTAGCAACCAAGTTTTAATATTTATTTTTTATGTGCTATATCAAAGTGCTGCAAGAAAAAAAATTCCATTAAATAAACATCCACAAGTGTATTTCTATCAAGCTATTAATAATATGAATGTCTCTCACATTATGTCATTAATATGTTCATAGCACATACTCTAAAAACATAACCTACTATAAAAGTTTTCACTCGTATTTTTACAATGAAATCATTCTCTATAGACTTGTTCTTATGTGTCCTCAGTATGAAAACAATCTGTAATATTTTACTATCACAATTTCAATATGGAAGTTTCAATATTAATTTTTAGTATTTCTTATTACAAATGTATGATACATCATTTTTTGATTTTCCATTGGTGAAAATAATGCTTCATTCATTTTGATGTATAATTTATGATACATCATGATAATTTTGAATCTTTTTACATCATTTTTTTCTATTTCATTTCTTTTTATTCTTTTTCAATTATAATTTATGATGCATCTTCTTAT